>VBSM01000361.1:108105707-108130774 GCA_008086735.1 Cheirogaleus medius | reverse complement strand
GGATAAAAATCCACAAGCCTAGTATCTGCTGTCTACAGGAAACACATCTAACCCTCAATTTTTTTGATTTCCAGTCAGCTCACGAGGCACCCACTTATCGAGCTTTTTCACCTTTCCAATTTGCTTCAAATGCCAAACAATCTGATTGTAGAATGGTCGATGTTGAGTTCTTCAGCAACTTGTCATGTAGTTGCAAGAGGATCAGCTTTGATGGTTGCTCTCAATTGGTTGTGGTCAACTTCCGATGGCCACTGCGCTCCTCATCTTCAAGGCTCTCGTCTCTGTTGCAAAACTTCTTGACCCCCCCACTGCACTGCATGTTTGTTAGCAGTTCCTGGGCCAAATGCGTTGTGGACGTTGTGAGTTGTCTCTGCTGCTTTATGACCATTTTGAACGCAAATAAGAAAATCGCTCAAATTTGCTTTTTGTCTAACATCATTTCCATAGTATAAAATACATATAAAATAAATAGCAAGTAATAAGTCATTAGCAAAAACACATAGAGAAGTGTGTGTGCATTAAAATGATGTACTACATAACCACATTTATTTATGAATGTGTTCCAATATCAAAGGGCAAATGTCAACAATGTTAAAACCGCAATTATTTTTGCACCAACCTAATACTTAAATCACAACAACTGTGGATGAGTCTGGATGCAGTCTGCAGACATGCGGGCAACTCCCTCCCACTTTCTGACATGCAGAATGGTGCCCCATTAAGGTCACACACATTGATCTGTGATTGGTGACACACCTCCTGTTATTGTCAGCAGCTGTGATCCTGTTAGGCAGATGTAGCTGTAAAATATAACCCAAAAGCACAAAGCTGGCCGGGATCGAAATGTTCTGCATGTTTAAGTAAACAAACCCTCTGATCAAATGATATCAGAGTCAAATGACTCAAAAAAAAGAAATTCTTTTCTTTCATATTTTTCCATGACATCTCTTACTATTCTCAGTGGTGTACTTCCCACCATCAGAAAGTGAAACAACTCACTTGCATTTCTGAAATGATTGAAGTGTTCCTGTCACCTAAAAAGCTTTTTCATTATTTATTTTGGAGGGAAAAAAAAAATCCTTTTTCTCACGAGAGAGAAGATACTCTTTAAAAAATAAGCAAAACAAAACAAAAAACAAACAAAAAAAACAATCTATGGCACTGGTATTTAAGATAGAGACATTAAGATGTTACGAAATTCAAATGTGTCAGCAATTACTTCTTAGAAACACTAAGGCAAGGGCCTGCAGCCTCTGGGCCAAACCTGACCCAATGCTTGTTTTTATGCAGCTTGTGAACCAAAAATGGTTTTCACATTTTTAAATAGTTGAAAAAAATCAAAAGAAAAATAATATTTCATGATATAAGAACATTATATGAAATTCCAATTTCAGTGCCCATCAATAAAGTTTTATTGGAAAACTGCCATGCTCATTCGTTTACATGCTGATCATGGTTCCTTCTGCGCCTTAGTGGCAGAGTTAAGTAACAGACCACATGGCCTGAAAATCCTAAAACATTTACTATGCCACTCTACAACTTCTGATCTAAGATACATAATAAATCTTCCATCATCACAGGTATTTCAAATACAGTGAAGTTTTTGAAAAACATTTTTTTCCTGCCTACAAAAGTCAGAGATTGTAAACATTTTTAAAAAACAGAAAGGGATAATTAAGAAAATAAAGATAATCTACAATCCCACCACCCAGATACAACCATATTTTGAAATATAGCTCCTAGTCCTATTTTTTTTTACCCAGGAAACAAACATGAGGCTTATTTTTTAATGTATACAAAATATTTATGAACATAGATAGCTCAGAGTGCACAGAGATAGGCAGGGAAAGGTTTACCTTGTGTTTCACTGCTCACACATAAAAGTTCAATACAAAAAAATGAAGATTCATGAAATATATTTCATGTAGTGTCATGTGCTACATAATGATGCTGTAGTTAATGACAAGATTACGATACCACATTTTCACTATACTTTTTCTATGTGTAGACATGTTTGGATACTGAGAAATAAAAATAAAATGCTAAGCCCCAACTGACTGAATGGATCCCTTCTCAGACCCCAGAGAAACTTTAACACTGAGTTCTATGCTGAGATAGGATGGGAGGTTGGACCTGCCTTGGTATACCCCCTCATTCACCTACTCTCAGGCTTCTCCCCACTCCCACCCCCCAGTGCTAAACAGAACCAGCCTTTGGAAAGACTTGCTCCACCTGACTGCAAGGAACCTCCCGACTGCAATTCCCTTTTGTGGTTTCAACACAACTGACCAGCATCCTTCCTGATATGAGGCCACCGATCATGGAGTGGTTCTGAGCAGTCCACGGAGGCTGCGCGTGAAGGTTTCATGTCCTCCACTGCACAGTTCAATGTGAGAGGGCTGAAAACGCCACCCTGAGATCATGCTAAGGCCACCACTTTCTGAACATGGGTCCCCCACAGGGGCATGAAGCTCAACTGCTATTTCTCGTTTCTCCTCTTGTAAATACTCATGACTGTTCCTACAGCTTGTTAAATATGTACACTCGGCCACCCATTCAGCATAAATTCCTGTTCCCGTTACTGTTCCCTCAAAGTGTTCACTTCTTGGTTTTAGCTGGAGGTTCTTCGTCCAGCCTGTAAGTTGTGGTACCCTCTTTTAGGAATAGAGCTTCCTTTCTAAATTTATAGATTCTGTCACTTTTCTGGTCAACACAGGGTAAGACCTCCAACAAAGATCAAAGGTGGCCCTTACACTTCACCCAAAGTTCCATGGACAGCAGAGATGTTTCCAGCAACAACCTAGAGACCTTAGAGACCTAAACAAGCAATCTGTCACCAGATCACCCACCTGAATCACATCTAAAATGCATCAGCTTCAAAAACCTAACGAAAATGCTTGGTAAGATTTGTGTGAGTGGGTGAACAGGACAGCCTGGGGGCTTTTCAGGAGGGACTGAGCCCCAGAAGGTCAGGCAGAGGGTGGGTAAAAGAGGTCATTTCTGCGACTGACAACTTTAAGACTGCCTCAATGGACGTCTGGGAGGACTCGACCCCAGGGGAGGGCTGTGGACGGGCCTCAATAACAAAGCGACTGCCCTGTTTTGTGCTTTCACAGCCATAAATACAAGTGAATAAATAAAGACATGCTAGATGCTAAGCCATGGCACTTATATGTGCTTTTTATATGGAAATAAGTAATTTAACAGCTAGGTTTCTGCATTAACTTAAGCTTATCTTCCTTGCATATACGTAAGGTGAAAAAATAGTAAAACTGGCTGGCTTGTGTCCATTCTCAGGATGTGAGAGGTGAAACTCCTAGAATTAACTAGCATATATTTTATACCTCAAGTTCATTTGTGAAAGTTTTAGTTCACAAGCTCAATTTATAAGAATATTAATTTAGTACTCTTTGTTGGTAGAACACTCCTGGACAAAAAAAAAAAAAATTAAAATTAAAAACTACTCACATACAAAGTGAGTCTTTGGATTAATAAATTTCAATAACTTATTTATAATAAGCAAGAAAATTCATTCAGATATAAAGTAGAATGCATTAACAGCTCAGGATATTAACTGCTATCCTGATGGATAAGTTGCCTAATTTCATGCTTACAAAATGACATCACTACTTCTATCCAATGCCTTCAAGAAACAGTGATTGTGGCTATAAAAAGTATTCAACATAAAAATTTAACCCTTGTCTTGCGACTCTAATGTGAATTTGTAACACATCTGACAAAGCTTCACACTATTTTTACAAATGGGAGAAAAACCACTCCTGAGATTTTACCCACTTATCTTGTGCCCTGATGGTCAGGGACTCAGTTCCAGGCACTGGTGGCCAGGTCAGAGGCATCTCATTCAGGGCGCGCGCGTACACACACACACACACACACACCCTTCTTCTACCATTTACAGAAACCTCTGAGATTTGTCAAGACTTTCTTGACCTGCATGCATCAAGTGTCAAAATGAAAACCTTCAACGGTATAAGGAGAAGTAAGACTTCACTACAATCATTTAATAGAAATTGATGATAGAATGAATCAAATATAGCTCCTTTTGTTCATGAAATGCACACACTTCCCCACATCTCATTTTGTGAAATGGTCATCTAAGATGTTCTGCAAGCTTCTTGTAAGTCAAACGTATAAATACTAAGCTCACTTACTGATTGCTCAATACTATAAAAATTCATTCAAGATAGACAAATTACCAGATGTGTGCAATTAGCTTTCCTGGGTTTCTAAAATAAGGATATGCTCTCAATATAGACAAAAAAAGAGTCGCTGTACTTTGTCTGAAGAAGAATCTCCAGCCTGGAGACAGGAGAGGCTCCTTCATGGGTCTTCCTGTGATCTGGCCTAACCCACTCGCACAGAATGGAGGAGGTCAGGAAGATGTGCAGGAAGCACCAGAGCAGGGAAGCAGCACACAAGTACTTCCAGGATCTTTGTGATATACTGGGGAGTAAAGGAAATGTGTACACATCTCACACACGTGCACACACACACACACACACCTAGGACCTTCATGATGTGCTATGAAGTAAAGGAAATGTGTATACATCCCACACACGTGCACATGCATGCACACACGTCCAGGACCTTCATGATATGCTGTGAAGTAAAGGAAATGTGGTACATACACATTCTACACACGTGCACATGCATGCACCCACATAAAGATGGGGAACAGGAACATATGCATATAAATGAGGTCCCTGAATAAAACAGGCCAGTGCTTTGGTCCATTTGGGCTGCTATAACGAAATGCCATAATCTGGGTAGCTTATGACCACAGAAACCTGTTTCTCATGGTTCTGGGGGCTGGCTGGTATCTGCTGAAGCCCACTTCTGGCCCCAAGACAGCGCCTCCTGGCCGTGCCCTCACACGCAGAGGGGCAGGGCAGCTCTCCGGGTCTTTCTTGAAAGGGCACTAATGACGTCTGGTCACCTCCCAAAGGCCCCATTCTCCTCATACCATCATAGTGGTGAATAGGTTCTCAACATATACATTTTGGGGTCCACAAACATTCAGAACATAGCAATCAGTAATGAGATTTCTTTTTCTCCTCCTTGGCGAGTCAACTTTAATTCTTTCCCCTTTCTAATTTTTAAGTAATCTCTACAATTTTGTCTGCTTCACTTCCACTTTGCTGAAAAATATCTGTGACTTCTTTTTTATTAGGTTGGTGCAAAAGTAATTGCAGTTTTAGCATTGTTGACATCTGATATAATGATGCATAGCCAAATATCCTCTTTAATTCAAATAATGAAAAAAGCGATAATAAACCTTCACCGTATTATTTTTGGAAGGATACTATGAGATGAAAGTTACATATATAACAATGTTTCTGGAAAATTACTTTGGCTATCTTTTAAAAAATACTTCTTGCAATAAAAACAAATGTCAATGCATTTTAATTTGTTTTTGTGATAAACACTAGGTTTGAGTCTATCATTGATTGACAGAATAAGGAAACATTCCCTAAAGTCCCCTTTTTCAACTTCTCTCTCAATACACTTCCATTTATTAAAAAAAAACATTTCTAGTGCTCAGATCCATATTTGGTAAATTACAGGCATATGTGATGGAAAATCATAGTGACACCAGAGAATTTAATGTATATGAACATGGAATAGCAAAATTCCAGAAAAATGTGTTCTCTGAAACAATGACACGGCCACTAAAAATAAGCCCTAGAACTTGGCCTCCTCCTCAGCTGTCCAGAGCACCACCTGACAGCTAGACGCTCCTGATCTTTTCCAGACGCTAAGAACTCCCAGCAAGAAAGGCTGCTCTCTGGATTTACTTCAGCTAATTTTTAGGTGGGCTGTTTTTCCTTCCCTCTCATTACATTTTAATGAAAATGTAACTTATTTTCTCCAGTTAAGACAGCTCTCCTTTCTGCCCATGTCCAGTCCCACAGCTCATCCAATGACTGTCAGCAGTGGGGAGATGATGAGAGCTGAGACAGGAGCTGAGACAAGCAGAACCTGATCCTGCCCAACTCCGGGGACTGGACTCTGACCACAGCCGCCCTGTGTCTCTTCCCTCTGCCCGTCACTGTGACCTCGGGCAGGCGGGAGGAGGAGACAGCAGAGCAACGCAGCAGGTGGGTCCAGGGTATATCTGCTATAACGTCACCACTTCCCTTAGCTTGGGACCGCACGAGACAGATACATCCATCTTGGGCCAAGGGTTTAAATGAAAATCAGTACGTGGAAAAAGATGCTTCCACAAGTGACCCATTCTCAAGCTTACATCACGCAATGAGGAGACAAGCAGTTTACTTAAACCAAGGCTGTCTGTACCTGGGATAGTCATCGGCAGGGGCCTGACGAGGTCCGGGTGCTTCAGTGGGTTCCCAGGGTACACAAACCACTCCTTGACCGCCGGGCAACTGCTGACGCCATCTGCAGAAAGACAGCAGGGTCAGTAGAGGCACAAGATGTGTCCCCAGGCTCACGAGTGGCAAGCCCCACTCTACATGAGCACAGTGAGCTCCCACACCCAAGGTGACTGAGCGTGACCTTGGATTCCTACCCATGCAAGCTGAGGGTGATCCATTCATTACAGCAAGAACCACAACCTCCGCAGCTGACAAAACCTCGGGATGATCTGGACACTGAACAACAAAATGGGTGCAGAGCCCACCACCTCAATGACTTACTCCATCCTTCCTCCTTCCCTCTCACCCTCCCACTGTTCCAGAAACCTGCCAGGAGGAGAGTCCTTTCTGGTCTTGAACTCACTGTTTTAAGCAACTATCAAAACTAGTATTACGTTAGAATATTTGAAAGCTGGTAGAAATAATCTAGAACAAAGGCACTTCTCTGTTGGATTAACAAATGCCATAAAAAATTCGGTTTGACTTCAATTCCTTCATCCGACTCAGCAAAGCTTCTGCGAGAGAAAGAGCTGCCCACTCAACGCCCCCACATGGCTCGTCTTGCAGCCCCCAACCAAGCAGCCCCCGTTCTCCCTCTTCACCACGCCCGCCTTCCCTCCCTGGCCGTGGCCCCTCCGAGTTCCATCCTGAGGCTCCTGTCCGCCAGCACCCTCCTGCCCCTCCCTGGGCACTGCATGATCAGGTCCCTGGGTACGCCTGCTGCCCGCCCACCTTCAGAGCTGCTCCCTGGCAGCAGCTTCACCTGCTCCTCCTATCAATCCCACTGGCTTCAGCCCACACGACTCCTGAGACGGCTTTGCCAGTGCCAGCTCGACCTTTTGGCTGCGAAATCCCCTAGCCTGCCACACCCCCTGTGCCTGGCGCCTTGCCAGCCTCAGCCCCACTCAGGCTCTCCCCATCTGGTCGTCTTCTTCCCTCTGCAAAGCTTCTCTCTTCCCGCTCATCCCTAGATGCTGGCCTTCCACAGGCTGGAAAGGTCAGTGTCACTGTGCTCCAGTAAACACGAGACCTGGACTGAGCCGGGTGTGCGGCTACCCCACCCTGTGCTCTTCCCACAAGCCCAGGGTCAACACGCCGAGGCTAACACTACCACCTCCCCCAGACGCATCCTGTCTCAGGGATGGTGTATGGTGCTTCCGACCTCCGCGCTACTCCCAGTCTCTCCCCTGCACACCCATGGGGTCATCAGCCTGTCAGGGGACTCCCCGCCCCACCCCCACACTGGCCCTGCAGCCCCGCCCGGATGGTCTTCAGTCTCCACCATACATGGACGTTCTCTGCTTTTCTGTGTTTGAGACAGGGTCTCACCCTGCCACCCAGGCTGGGGTACAGTGGTGAGACGAGAGCTCACTGCAGCCGCAAGCAATCCTCCTGCCTCAGCCTCCCACGTCGCTGGGACTACAGGCATGAACCACTACACCTGGCTAATTGTTTGTATTACTGTTGTTGTTGGTAGAGACAAGGCCTCGATATATTGCCCAGACTGCTTTTGCCTTTTTGAAATGAAAACCTGACCAAGCTTCCCTCTGATTAAGATCCCTCCATAGTCGCCCAAGGCCCCCAGGATAAAAGTACAGCCCAGGGCCTACAGCTGGCCTTGTGGCCCGGTGGGCGCCTCTTCTACCCGGCAGTTCTCACATCACAGCAGGGATCCAAGGGTCCCGTGAGAGCAGAGATCCAGGCCCCTCTCGGTTTCTGACGCAGCAGGTCTGGGCCAGGGCCTGAGGCTCTGCATGTCCCCGCAGTTCCCAGGGGATGCTGAGTGGGCTCACACCTCATGTTCCAGCTCCGCTGATTCCTCAGGGTCTTTACACTCACCACGCCCTTCCTCACTTCCACACTTGGATGTGATGCTCCTGTGGTCCAGAGCTCCCCCCACCTTTGATCTGCAACTTGGTTAATTCCCACTTTCCCTTATGCCTCAGAGCACAGATATTCCCCCACGATGCCCTATACCTGCCACAGTGCTCCGCCAGGGTATGCAAATGCCTACTTAACCTGTGAGCCACCCACCCCAACTGTGAGCTCCTAACAGTAACACCCTCAGTTTCTACCACAAGGTCAAGCCAGATGTCCATGAACTGAGTTCAACGAACACATTCAACTTAGCCTAAATTTCACATATATACACGTACCCCCTCCTCCCAAAAAAACCCCGAGTATTCTTCAGTGTGGAAGTGATAATCTTTCATCTAAAAACACTCACAAAACAGCTTTAGGGCTGACTTCCCAAAGAGTTTAATTCTAAAGAACTTACGCAGAGAAAGTAAATAGCTTCATGATGCTACCTTTAGCACTGACATCCTTTATTAAAAACACCAGGCAGATTTTCCACTGTCATTTTCTTTCTTGTTAAGATATAGGGAAGCCCGTTTTTGGACAAATTCCAAGAGAAATGCCACCCAGTTTAGTCAGTTTCTCAGTTACAAAGCAGAAGAAAAAAGCTGCCCCTGTACAACAAACAGTTCAACAGGATCTGCAAGACCATGATTCTGCACAAGAATCAGCAAGAGAGGGCTGGTGATCAGTACAAACACCAAATTCCCTCTTTTTTCCATAATTTAAATGAACTGTGATTAATGCCCATATTAATTACAAGGTTATTTCTTCATTAATGACAGAACTAAAGTTAATTTTTAAAGTGACGTCTGAGACCTGATGGTTCACTGGTCACACAACACAGTCCCATAGTGAACATTGTGCACACACATGGTGACCGCGAACTCTGCCACTCAAAACTCAGTACAAACAGCAACTTACTCTGCAGAGCCTTGGATGTGAAAAACTCTTAATTTCACATATAAAATGAATTGGCCAGAGGATAAAACTTAACTTAGACCTGATTTGATTTCTCATTGCCTAAATGAAATTTCATCTGAAACTGCAGTAAATTCCAGAGGAGACAGTAAAGAACTGTGTGGGGTAATACATAGGAAAGGATACTAAAAAGTAGTGTGTTCTCTTAGGTAAACTAGCATCGTCTCACAGGTAAAGGGGTATCTCAATCGACACTAGGAAACCGCAGTAGCTCTTGCAGATGCCCTGCGCCCTTGCCCGACCTCTGTGCCTGAGTGGGCAGCAGGGGCGCACGCGGTGCTGTTTGCACTCACGGCAAGGACAAAACGCAAGCACGTGGTGGCTAGAAACGCCGACATCTGTGGAAAGTCAGTTTCGTGGTCTGTACAACCTATTTACCCAAACCTAACTATCCAGATGGCAGCACTCTTCATGTTTGGTCTCGATCGTCATTCCTGCATACTTACAGCTCCTGGGTTCCTTTCAAAACCAGAGACAGATGCAAAGTGCTACCTGAGACCTTCTTAAAAAATAAACGCATTTTATTGGAAAATCCTAGGGTTTAGCTCATTCTCTGGAAACCACATCATTACAGAAGTTTTAATCAGACACGGACTTCAAAACCATGTCAAAAACATTTGTAATAATTTGGTTTACCAGTATTATAACAAAATAATCTTTTTATATATCAAGAAAAAAAAAAGAAAATTGAGCCTGGCAATTCCTTAAAAAAAATGAACTTGATTTTAACATTAGAACTTTCAATTTGTAGGTTCTGAGTCCAAAAGAGCAAAGTCCCCACTGGTTTACTCTCTACTTCAGGCTCCAGCATTTTACATGGAAAACAGAAACTATCATCATCAAGCCTGTTCTTTCGCTATTTCCACAGACAGACACATTAATCCACTTTGTAAAATCTTTGATATATGACTAAAATTAGTTATGTGTTTTCTGGGAGCAAAACTGTGGAATTGCTCACACTTCTGGCCTCTAACCCACAGAAACTGCGCCTGGATCACAAGGACACCTGAGCTCCCACAGTGCAGCCTTCTCTCACGCGGCCACCCGGAAGGAGGCACAGATCCCGCTCAAGCGGAGGACTCAGGAGAAAGAGGACGGGCAGCAGGGACGTCGACCTTAATCTCTTCACACAGGGGCTTTCCAATTTGGTGACAACCCTTCAGGCTTTTAGAAAATTATTTGTCCTTATGGCTCTGTAATATTTTTATACTGTGGCTTGAACTATAACCGTGTGACCTTAATCCTCAGAAGACAGAAGAACTCCCCATTCCTTTTTGCATACGTATTTGGGGGAAAAGTTGCCCTATGAGTAGTTGTCAGGATTTTAAAGAGCTGGCAGTCTTCTGGTGCTATGCCCAGGTGTCAGGGCACTGGACAGGGACAATCCCACAGTGTTTCCATGGGATTCCTGGAAGGTCTGCTGGGCGAGAACGAGAGCAGGGACATCCTGCAGGGATGAAGGGGGAGCACTCTGGAGTGCCAGAGGCTGCGAGGGTGCACACAGTTGTCCTCTAACCCTGTGAGCGCTCAGGCTGAAGGAGGAAACGAGAAGAGATGCCGCCTTTGCATCTTTCTGAGTGTCTCTTCCATTTCCAAAAATTTATAAAGTTTCACAGAGTGATTTTAGCATTAGGGAGACTACAAAAAGAGACAGAGTTACAATCACAGGTAAGACCAGGTCTGAAGACAGGGGCAGGCTGAGGACTGTGAGCACAGGGCCCCTCTGCCCTGAGTACTTCCCAGCACCACATGCTCAGCCACGTGAAGTATGCACAGGAGCAACTCCAACCAGCACTCCCTAAAGAGGGACCCCTGAGGTGTCCAGATGAGCTAGAGTGTGCACTAGATCAGTTACCCAAAAGGTACCCATAGTTAGGAACTCTGAAAGATCAGTGTAGCAATCCAGTGCTGTGACGTGAGACCTTCTGGTTCAGACCTTTGGCGTCGAGGGCTGCACAAGTCTGGGAGAGGCCTCTGGTGCTCTAAGTCTACTCTATGTGGCCAAAAGACACCAGTGATTTTCGATCTCACTTTAAATGAGTGGGTTGGTTCCCTCCTACTACTCAGACTGAGTTGGAGACTCCTGTTCACCTAACAGATTCAAGAGACAAGGTCGCCCACCTGTGCTATCTGAATCAGAATTCAGAAAAATGGCCTAAGCCAGAAAAAAAGACTTTATATTTGTCAATATGGATACATTTTAAACAATGCCAGGTGAGAGAGAGAGAGGCTGGGTGTAACTCTGAGGAACTCTGCTGTGTGAAGGTCAGCAGGGCACACGAGCCTAGGGCAGGGGAGAGGGGCCATGCCTCCAGACCACGAGACAAACCGCTGGCAAAGTTAGGCAGAATTCCTGAACGAGAGAGGGGCTCCATCCAGGGTGGGGGAAGCAGCCTTGGTAAGAAGAAGGAAGGGAAACTTTTCTATAAAAGAGTTGAGAAATGAAGCAGTGAAATGTTCCCACAATGCAGAACAAAAAGACAAAAACAGGAATTAAAAGAGGAAAAAATATAGAATATCAGTCTAATAAGTCCAACATGATTCTTACAGCAGTTCCACAATAGGAAATAGAAGAGGAGATTTTCTAAACACAGAGAGTAAAGAGAACATCTCAAATCCTTCCATGAGAAAAAGAGTTACCAAAAAAGATATCATCAGCACCTCTGAACTCAGAGGATGGGGATAGGCATGGAGGGCAGAGCCACAACCAGGGACCGGGCATGGGGGTGTGGGGCAGAACTGTGGCCCGTCTTCCTTTCATCAGCACTAAGACTGGACAGACTCTCCGGGCATGTGTATGCACGTGTTGGACAGTGGGCAGTGCCAGATTGTGGTCCCAGATGCAGGTACAGGGCGCAACTCACAGGCCAGGCCGGTACAGTGGCTGGGGCTGGCCACCACTGAGTTTGCACAGGGCCTCACGACAGTGGTGTTCCCACCAGCCATATGAGGAGACCTCGTCCCACACACGGGCACGAAGGTGACTGCCCAGGAGGCCCTGCCATAGCAGTAGAGTCACCCTACCTCTACAGGAAAACCTACCACAGACTCACCCTCGCATGGGTCAAAGGCAACGTGTGGAAGGATCAGGGAAATTAACTGCCTGACAGAAGAAAACTCTTCATAGCACCAGAAATGTTCTAGCATACCACCAAAAATATCAGACGTGAGCATGAGCAAAAATAGGTGGACCCCTTAGGAGAAGAAGTCAATAAATGGTCCAGAAGAAGATGTAAAGAGATTGAGACAGCAGAAAATTGAGGAAATAATGCTCAATTTTTTTCGAATTTGAAGGAAATATAAACCCACAGGTCCAAGAAGTTCAAGAATCTCGCCTGTGAAAACAAGAGAAAACCACTCCCAAGCTCATCTTAATCAAATTGCTGAAAACCAGCAGTCAAGAGGAAAATCTTAAAGACAGAGGGAAAAAGTCACATTATACCTGGGGAACAACAATGACAACTGCCATCTCCTGGGAAACAACACAAACCAGAAGAAAATATAATGACATCTTTAAAGTGCTTGACACACAAAAAAATACCTAAGAGTCTACATCTAGCAAAACTATACCCCCAAATAAAGATGAGATACAGCCATGCACTGCATAACAGTGCTTCAGAAAATGACAGGCCACACAGGTGTCCTTGTGACATCCTGATGACCCTGACCCTGTGCAGGCCCTAGGCCAACGTGTTTGCTTGTGTCTTAGCTTTTAACAGGAAATTTAAAAAGTAAAAAAATATATAAATAAACATTTTTAGAAATAGAAAAAAGCCATAGAATAAGGATATAAAGAAAGAAAATATTTTTGTATAGCTGTATGATGTGTTTGTGTTTTAAGTGTTATCACAAGTGTCAAAAACTTTAAAAACAAAAATTTTATAAAGTAAAAAGCTTATTACTGAAGAAAGAAAAAAATTTTTTAATAAATTTAATGCAGCTTAAGCGTACAGTTGATATAACACATTCACTCCCCACTCACTGACACACTCAGAGCAACTTCCAGTCCTGCAAGCTCCATACAGGGTAAATGCCCTGTACAGATGTACCATTTTAATCTTTTACACCATATTTTTACTGTATTACATATTTTTAGCCTTTTCTACGTTTAGACATGTTTAGATACATAAACACGCACTGCTGTGTGACATTTGCCTACAGTACGGTACAGTAGCAGGCCATACAGGTTTGTGGCTGAGGAGCACAGGCTATACCACATAGCCTAGGTGTGGTAGGATATACCACCTAGGTGTGATGCCTGCACAAGGATGACATTGTCTAACGATGCACTTCTCAGAAGGTATCCCTGTGTCATTGGGTGACACAAGACTATGAAAATTCAGGGAGGCAAAAAAAAAAAAAAATCAGAAAATTTAAAACTACACCATAAGAAATGACAAATCCAGATATTTTGATGAAGGAAGATGATGCTCAATGGAAATTTTGATCTACACAAAAGAATAAACAGCACAGGAAATGCTATACATAGGAGACTTTTTATTGGACAGGTATGGTGGATCACACCTATAATCCTAGCAATTTGGGAGGCCAAGGCAGGAGGATCGCTTGAGCCCAGGAATTCGATGCCGTACTGAGCTGTTATCACACCACTGTGACTCTGTCTCTAAAAATAAAAACAAAAAATGTATAACAAAGACTTCTATCATTTATTAATTTTTGAAAAAGATAACTGATTGTTTAAAATAGTAGCCGGCAAACTACAGCCAAGAGGCCAAATCTGGCCTGATTGTTTTTATACAGCTCAAAACCTAATAATGCTTTTAATATTTTTAAATGGTTGGAAAAAAATCCAAAGAAGAATATTTTTTGACTCAGGAAAATTATACCATATAAAATTCAATTTTGTCACATGTGAAAGTTAAACAGAGGTTTGCTGCCACCCAGCCACACTCATTAGTTTGCATAATGCCTATGGCTGTTCCAGTGCTGCAACAGTAGGGTTGAGTGGTTGTTACAGAGACTGTGGGGGGCCCTCAAAACCTACAGTATTTATCATTTGGCCCTTCACAGAAAAAGTTTGCCAATCCCTAGATTAAATTTTTTTTTAAAAAATCATGTATTACAGGGCTTAAGATATATGCATAATTCCTAAAGGGTACATATTACACGCTTACATTTCTATAACATTCTCAAAATGAACAAAAACAGAGATGCAGGAGAGATCAGTAGTTGCCAGAGGACAGGGATGGGGGGGGAAGAAAGATGAGAACAAAGGGGCAGCACAGGGACTCCTGCGTGGGGTGGCCTGCTCTGCAACTTGACCGTGGTGGTTACGAGATCCTCTGCATGGATAAAACTGCACAGAACTACACATACACACACACGTGCATGCAAAAAACACTAAAATGAACAAGGTCTGTAGTCTAGTTAACATAAGCGTACCAACATTTATTTCCTGGCTTTGATATTACACGAGAGTCACAGAAGACGTCATCTTTGGAGGAAGCTGGGTGAAGGGTACATGGAAATCTACGTGTTATTTTTGTAACTCCCTGTGAGTCTGTAATTATTTCAAATTAAAAAGTCTGAAAAAATATACAGAAGACATAAAACAATATAAAAAATGTTGGAGAGAATGAAAGGACATTGTTAATAGATTTGTACATTACATACAGCATGGTATATTATTTGAAGGTAAATTGTGATTTTAAAAATATATATTGTAAACCCTAGAACCACTTTTTTTTTAAAAAAAAAGGTAAATCTAATCATTCAAATGAGGACATAAAACAAAATACTAAAAATTAATTCAATTAATCCAAAGGAAATCAGGAAGAGGAGAAAATAAGGGGAAAAAACACAAAGCAAAGAGCAAAATGGAATACTAAAACCCAATTATGTCAATAATTACATTAAATGTAAATAGTCTAAACACTCCAATTAAAAAAGACTGTTAGACTGGATGTGATGTTTAAAAGAGAAGCACTTAAAATGTAAACAGAAAGTTTAAAAGGATAGAAAAAAGACATCCCATGCGATCATGAACGCTGAGAAAACTGGAGCGCACATATTAATACAAGAGAAGTCAACTTAGGACAAGGAATGTCATCAGACTGAAAAATGAGAAATCTCATTTTAAAAGGGTCAATTCATTAAGAAACCTAACCATCTTCAATGTATGTGCACCTAACAACAGAGCTTCAAAGTATCCTCGGCAAAATATGAAGAACTGAAGGAATAAACAGACAAAAAAACCACAATAATATAGGGAGATTTTAACACTCTCAGAACTAAGAACAAGTAGACAGAAAATCAGTAAAAGACTAGAACAACCCCATTAACACTACTGATATTTACAGAACACTATACCTGACGACTGTAGAATATACACTTTTTCAAGTACACATGGAATAAAGTAAGCCAAGCAAATAACAGAATATACTTCATTATTATCATCATAAATAAATCAGCAATAGCAGCTTTTTATTTTCATATCCTAATAATGTAAACTTCATGTAGAATGACAAAAAATTGAGGGAAAAAGAGGAACTAAAGATCAATTGTGAAGACAAGTTCCATCTGAGTAGTTTCTCCTGTTCATGTGGCTATCTAATAACGTTATCTATATGGCTATAAATAAATTACATTAACAAAGTATGAAATTTAAGTTAGTGAAGCTTCTGTAATTTACTCTCATTTATTGAAGCAGTATGAAAAAAATTCCAAGTAAATATTATTCTGTAATGTAAACATTTTTCAGAGGAAGATATCTTTTGTAATCATTAAAGCCAATGTGCGATCATCCATGTTAAGAAAGAATGTGGGCAGAGAGCCAAATAAGAAATTTTAAAAAATTACTTAAACAATATTTGGCCCCAGAGTTTATTACATAGTTTCTTTTACTTCTGTTTTTAAATCAGCTCAGACATCTTTCTACGTCTTCCTTAGGTCACGTGGGAGAAGGCAGTACACACCGGGTGGCGCTACAGGGAACCAATGAAAATCAGATTCAAAGAACCCCACTACCCTAGGCCCCCCAAATAATGATTCTGTCACCACTTTTAGATTATATAAACATATACTTTCTAGAATAACAGAGTAATTTTAATAAGAACACTGGCATGTTTGGAAATGATGTTTAGGCAAACGGGCCCGACAGCCTTTCGCCAGCACCCCACTCCTCCTGCCTCCGTCCTGACCAGTGGGACAGGCAGGGTTTCTTATCAAACACTCTCAAATCTGACCATAGAGCACCTAAGGGCTGCCTGTTTGAGGTGAGCAAGGCCTTACAGAAGAGGTAGATCAGTGCACGAAGCAACACTGGTCTGACACCAAAGCTCCTCTATCTGAGTGCCCCAAGCCCTGCCCAGCATGAGCGACAGGCCCTGACCGACTCTGCACGCAGTGCTAACGTCCTCCTAGTTTCACTGCTATGCTCACCGAGGGTCTTCTCCCTACTCTTGCTGCTAAGTACGTAATGGAAATACAGATGAGAAAAACATAAACTTCATTTCAAAAACTCTAAAGAAAAACTGTGCTTATATTATAAATAATGTACTAGATTGTGTAAAGTTATTTTATGAAAATCACATTTTGAGGGAAGACTAAGTAGACATTGTCTTCTAATAATAAGCATAACCTACACTCCTACAGGAAGAAAGAGTTTTAACATTCTTTAAAAAGCACAAATCCTTTTAAGGCATAAAATATGACATTTTATAGAAACAAGGGATTCTTTTTTTAATGAATGCTGATCAACTGCTTACTAATTAAATATATATGTCCTATGGCTTTTATATTTAAATTGTTACAGATGTCAGTGGTATTCCCAATTATACATTTGACAGAGAAACAAAATCCTATTTAATTGTCTCCATGTCCTGAAAGAATGTATTCTACTTCATCTGGCCAGTTTCTCAGAATTCAGCTCCAAAGAGAACCACAACAGAGAGAGACAGACCGACTCTTACCTTTGCAGCCCCCCAGCAAGAGCGAGTAGACACGCTGGCGGATGGGGCGGTAGATGAAGGCCTGGCTGGGCAGGGCCTGGTCCAGCTCGTCTTCCAAGGTGTTGCTGCACTCGATCTCGCCACTGCTCATGATGCTGTACACCAGGTAGCTTTCTGCTTGGACGTGACGGGCTCTAGCAACCTGTTCAGAATTTAAATACAACTGCTTTCTCCTTGAAAACAAAAGTGTAACCTTCAAATAGAAAAAGTCAGCGCCTTTTATCATATGCCACTTGTTTAACGCCCTCAGAAATGGAGTAACTGCCACTCGAACTCACGACACCAAGCTGGCATTCCTGCTCACTCCTTTGGGCCACCACATTCGAAACCTGGCTCACCCTGTCCTCCTGCCGCACCTGCGACCCTCTGCCAGGCTTGTCTCATTCCTCACCGCAGCACCTCCTCCTCTTGTCTCCTCCACACCCTCCCAGTAACCAGGTGCTCACTACTTTTCATTGCTGCTGCTACACGAGGCTCCTAACCACCCCTCCTGGCTGTTTCTCCCCCTTCAACCCATCCTTCACACAGCCACCATATTGTCTTTTTGGAAAAAGGTACAATTAGAACCCTCTTCAAAACATCTGAGTGGCTACCACACGTTCAAGGCCCCACTGTAAGGCCTTAATCTCCTTTTTTCTAGCCTTAAACACCATTTCACCCTCACAGAAACTGCAATACCCCACTGATATAGCTGGATGTTGGGCCCTTCCAAATTTCATGCTGAAATCTGACCCCCGGTGTTGGAGGTGGCGCCTGGTGGGAGGTGTCTGGGTCACAGGGCGAATCCCCCACAAATGGCGTGTGCCCTCTCTGAGGTCATGAGTGAGTTCTTGCTCTGCTGGTTCACGGGAGAGCTGGCTGTTTAAAGGAGTCTAGCATCCTCTCGCCCCTCTCTTGCTCTTGTTCTCGTCATGTGACACGCCTGCTCCCCCTTTGTCTTCCACTTGACTGGAAGTTCCCTGAGGCCCGCACCAGAAGCACTTGCTGGCCCCACGCTTCTCGTACAGCTGCAGAACCATCAGCCAAATAACCTCTTTTCTTTATAAATTATCCAGTCTCAGGTAGTCCTTTATAGAAATGCAAAATGGACTGATGCATCCAGTCTCAATGGAACATCTCCATTGTTCCTCGAGAATACTCAATCCTCTCCCACCTTCACTTGTGCTCCATAAAAACTTAATCCCACATAGAACATCTTTCCCTTCCGCTCCTTCACAATCCTCTTTTCTCTTTAAGGTTCACCTAAAGTGTCACCTTCTCCATGAACCCTTTCCTCCTCCCCCAACCAGAACTGCCCCCTTGCCTCAGAGAACTTCCCTACACTACAGCTACTTCACCTGACCTCCCTATTCAACTATGAACTGCTTGGGACAAGCAGCTATACAGCATTCATTCATTCATTCACTTGTTCAGTAATTATTTACTGAGCAAAAACAAAGTGCCAGGCACATCTGCTTCTCCTGTGCAATGCCAAGACAGTGGTGGCACAGAGTAGGTGATGAGATGTATGACTTAATTGATTCCACTTTCCCATTAAGTAGCTAACATCAGAAGGTCTATAATAATCTATATGGGGGACAGGATCAAGATGCCAACGAGACAGAGGCAGTATGTGCCTCCTCCACGAGGAACCGGAATAGCAGGTGGATTCTCGCAGACTGGACGGACGGGGACTAGCCTGCCCAATCCACTGCAGCTGCCACTAACACCGACGCAGAGAGCCAGAACAGCAGGCAGAATTTCACAAACTGAACAGATCATCTAGGATTCACCAGGGAAGCAACAGGAACCACCGTAAATGGGTCTTGGGCCTAACACAGGGAGCTGGGTGGAGACTGCACAGAGACGCTGCTCCGACAAGGGGACCCACGTGGAATCCCACAGGTCCTGGAGCAGCCAGAGCGAGGCGCCATCCTGAGAGACCAGACACCAGGAAATTGTGGGCATGCCTGCAGCCACTGCTCAGCTCTGGGGAGGGACAGGAGCCCAGGCACTCCCACGCACCCTCCGGAAGGTCCCTAACGTCCTCCCATGGGCTGCTTTTGAGACTGGGACGTGAACAGACAGCATTTTCCAGTCTCCTGCCCATGCTGCCTGCGTGGGTGGGGCCCCAGCCTTTCTGGTCACAAGTGCAAGGCGCCCTTGTGAGAATTTGACACTGGACTGTGCCTTGCCCTCGGGCGGAGTTGGAGCTGCAGCCCCCATCTGGCTGGGGAGGGCAGGAAAGCAGGCTTTCCTGTGCCCACTGCGACGGCGTCCACCAGCCTGCAGCTAGCTGTTGTGGGACCAACTCTCGTGCAAACTGAACTCCCGACATTTCCTGCCAGCCCAGCCTGCTGGAAAGGGTCCTGCCCTTTCTGGGCACAGGCCCAGGGTGCCACTTTGGGAGTTTAAGGCTGGGGAGCACCCCACCCTCAGGCTGAGTTCAGGCTGGCACAGCCGCAGCCTACCCAGCTGAGGAGGGACACAGAGCCTCCCCCGTGAACTTCCCAGGACAACTCCCATTGCCCTGTGGTGAGTGACAACACTCCCCCCAGCATCTCACCCATGCTATAGGCCTGGAGGGGGCTCCACCCTCTCTGGTCACAGGCCCTAGGCACCACTTTGGAGTGCAGAGCTGGGCAGTGCCCTGCCCTCAGGCCAAGTTTGGACTGAAGCAGCCCTGCCAGGCTGGGGAGGGACAGGGGGCCCAAACTTCCCCACACACCTAGGACAATTCCCATGGCCCTATCACAGGCTCCTGTGTGACCCAGACGTGAGCGCACAGCACTCCCCAGAGTTTCTTGCCTGAAATGGGCTGTACCCACTTTGATCGCACGCCCACAGCCAGCACCATTTTGAGGGCTTAATGCTGGGCCATGCCCTGTCCTCAGGCCGAGCTCAAGGTGACATGACTGCAGCTACTACCTGGCCAGAGAGGGACAGGGGAGCCCAAGCTCTCCTAAGCACACTTAGGACAATCCCCACTGGGACTAGCCTGCCGAACCCACTGCAACTACCACTAACACCAACATGGACCACCTGGGTCCTAGCGAGTGGCTCCAGCACGGCCACTGTCACCTCCCACATCACACCAGCTGCTCAGGGACCTGAGAGCCTGCCCACACACCTAACCCTCTGCTCCAACTCCTAGCTTCTAAGCAAGCCACCTAAAGACCCAAGAATTGGCCACCCCAGGAGACACCGACATCGCTGCCAGCATAAGCTGCGCTGGGGCCTAAAATCAGGCCCACTCAGCCAACTGCTGCCACCACTGGGCCTAAAGACTGGCTCGGCTGCCATTTGAGTTCCCAGCAAAACTTCACCACCCCAACCAGTAACTACTCCCTAACCCACTACAGAAATCATAGATATCACTGGCCATGTGTACTGCCCAAGAAATCACACAGAGACCACACTACTGAGGCACCAAAAAATCAAAGCCAAAGTGTCCTATTCAACCAACAATATATATATACACCTTCAGGAAAAAATTCTCCCCTTCAAAAAGCGATTTCAAAAATCAGAACAGGCGACTAATAAATCAGATGCACAGATGTCAATGGAAGGACAGGAAACACGAAAGAGCAAGGCAATACGACACCACCAAAGGACCACAACAATTGTCCGCCAAGGAACCCCAAGCAGAAAGAATTCCTTATAATGCCAGATAAAGAATTCCAAATATCGATTCGAAAGAAGCTTAACAAGATGCAAGAGAAATCTAAAACCAATACAAAGAAATCAAAAAATCAATTCAGTATATGAATGAGAAACTTACCAAGGAGAGAGATACCTTTTTAAAAAACCAAACAAGTTCTGGAGCTGAAAAATTCATTGAAGGAAATACAAAACACATTCAAAAGCCTCAAAAACAGACTAGACCAAACAGAAGAAAGAATCTTAGAACTTGAAAACAGGTCTTCTGAAATAACGCAGTCAGACAAAATAAGGGGAAAAGAATAAAAAAGAATGAGCAAAGCCTTTGAACATTCTAACTTACAAATTATCCATATTCCCAAGGAAGAATAGAGATCAAAAAGTTTAGAAAACCTATTTAAGGAAATAATCAATGAAAACTTCCTCAGATTAAGGAGAGAGTCAGATATTCAGATGCAGGATGCCCAACAATCCTCAGGTTAATACGTTACAAAAAGGACTTCACCACAGCACATTATGATCAGAACAACTGAAGTCAAAGTGAAAGGGTTTTAAAATTAACAAGAGAAAAACATCTAGTCACCTATAAAGGAAACCCCATCAGACTAAGAGTGGAGTTCTCAGCAGAAACTTTACAGGCCAGAAGAGAATGGAATGGCATTTTCAAAGTGCTGGGGGAAAAAAAAAACCTGCCAGCCAAGGATTTTATATCCTGTCAGAATAAGCTTTATAAATAAAGGAGAAATAATCTTTCCCAGACAAGCAAACAATGAGGGAATCTGTCACCATTAGACCTGTCCTATAAGAAATGTTCAAAGGAGTCTTAAATGTGGAAAGGAAAGGTCAATATTCACCATCATGAAAACATGTGAAAATATAAACTCACAGGTCTCATAAAACAATCACACAAAGGAGGAAGGGAAGAAAGGAATTAAATGGCAACATGACAGAAGTTCAATAAACCACAAAAACAAAAAGAGAAAAAGAAAGAATTTACAAAACAATTAGAAATCAATTAATATGACAAGAACAAAGCCTCACATATCAATATTAACTTTGAATGTAAATGGATTAAATGTTCCACTTAAAAGATACAGATTGCCAGAATGGATTAAAAAACTCTCCATTATATGCTGCATATAAGAAATTCACCTTACCCATAAAGACACATATAGACTGAAAGTAAAGGAGTGGAAAAAGATATTCCATGCAAACAGAAACCAAAAGCGAGCAGGAGTAGCTATACGTCAGTAGCTATATGTCAGATAAAACAGACTTTAAATCAAAAATAGTAAAAAAGACAAAGGTCATTATATTAATATAATGGAATAAAGGGATCAATTCAGCAACTGGATATAACAATTCTAAATATATATGCATCCAACATTGGAGCACCCAGATTCACAAAATGAATATCACTAGACCTAACGAAAGAGTTGGACAGAAACCCAATAATGGTAAGGGACTTCAACACCCCACTCAAAGCACTGGACTGATCATCATGACAGAAAAATCAACAAAGAAACATTGGACTTAAGACCAAATAGACTTAACATTTACAGAACATCTCATTCAACAGCTACAGAATAGACATTCTTTGCATCTGGACATGGAACGTTCTCCAAGATACACCACTTTGGGGACACAAAACAAATCTTAACAAATTTTTAGAAATCGAAATCATATCAAGTATCTTTTCAGACCACAGTGGAATAAAGCTAAAAACTGATACAAAACTTGTGGGATGCAGCCAAAGCTGTGCTAAGAGGGAAGCTTACAGTATTAAATGTCTACATCAAAAAAGTAGAAAGATCACAAATTAACAACCTAACAGCATATCTCAAAGAACTAGAACAAGAACAAACCAAACCCAAAGTTAGCCAAAGAAAGAAATAACAAAGATCAGAGCAGAACTAAATGAAAGAGAGACCAAAAAACAATACAAAGTATCAATGAAATAAAAGAATGATTCTTCAAAAAGATAAACAAAACTGATAAATCACTAGCTAGACTAACCAAGAAGAGAAGAGAGACTATCTGAAGAAATAATCAGAAATGATAAAGGAGACATTACAACTAATATCACAGAAATACAAAAGATCATCAAAGACTATTATGAACTACACATTCAGAAATTAGAAAACCTAGAGGAAATGGATGAATTCCTGAAAGAATACAACTTCCCAAGATTGAACCAGGAAGAAATAGAACTCCTAAATAGACCAGTCACGAGTAGTGAGATTGAATCAGTAATTTAAAAAAAAAAAATCTCCCAAGAACAACAACAAAAAGCTCAGGACCAGATGGAGTCACAACCAAATTCCAGCAGATTTACAAACTGATACCAATCCTACTGAAACTGTTTCAAAAGTTCAAGAAGGAGGGAATTCCTCCCTAACTCATTCTACAAAGCCAGTATCACCCTGATACCAAAGCCAGGAAAGGATGCAATCAAAAAAGCATTCCTCCTAAGAACTGGAACAAGACAAGGATGCCCACTGTCACCACTTCTATTCAACACAGTACTGGAAGTCCTCGCGAGAGCAATCAGGCAAGAGTAAGGGAATCCAAACTGGAGAAGAGGTCAAATTATCCCTGTTTGCTGGTGATACGATCTTATACCTAGAAAACTCTAAGGACTCCTCCAAAAGACTCCTAGATTAATGAATTCAGCAAAGTCTCAGGTTATAATAGCATTTCTATACACCAACAACAACCAAGCTGAGAACCAAATCAAGAACTCAATCCCATTTACAATAGCTGCAAAAAAATTAAAATACCTAGGAATAAATTTAACCAAGGAAGTGTGTGAAAGATCTCTACAAGAACTACAAATCACTGATTAAAGAAACTGTAGATGACACAAACAAATGGAAAAATATCTCATGCTCAAGGACTGGAAGAATCTATATTGTTAAAACGACCATACTGCTGAATGTGATTTACATATTCAATGCAATTCCCATCAAAATACCAACGTCATTTTTCACAGAATTGGAAAAAATATTCTAAAATTCATATGGAACCAAAAAAGAGCCCAAATAGCCAAAGCAATCCAAAGCAAAAGGAACAAAAATGGAAGCATCACATTACCTGACTTCAAATTATACTACAAGTCTATAGTAACCAAAACAGCATAGTACTGGCATAAAAGTAGACAAATGGATTAATTGAACAGAATAGAGAAGCCAGAAATAAAACCACATACCTACAACCATCTGATCTTTGACAAAGGAGGCAAAAATATACACTGGGAAAAGGACACAATATTCAATAAATGGTGCTGGGAAAATTGGATAGCCACACGTAGAAGAAAGAAACTGGATCCCTATCTCTCACCATATATAAAAATTAACTCAGATGGATCAAAGACTTAAATGTAAGACCTGAAACAACAAAAATCCTAGAAGAAAACCTCGGAAAAACTATTCTGGACATTGGCCTAGACATAAAATTTATGACTGAGACCGCAAATGCAATAAAAACAAAAATAGACAAATGGGACTTAAACTAAAATGCCTGTGTACAGCAAAAGAAGCAATCAGAAAAGTGCAGAGACAAACTATAGAATGGGAGACAATATTCACTAACTACATGCCTAACAAAGGATTAATATCTAGAATCTATAAGGAACTCAACTCAGAAAGAATAAAACAAACAACCTATTAAAAAGTGGCAAATGACATGAACACATATTTTTCAAAAGATATACAAATGACCAAGAAACATGAAAAAATGCTCAACACATCACTAATCATCAGGGAAATGCAAATTAAAACCACAACAAGATACCATCTTAACTCCAATTAGAAGAGCCACTATTAAAAAGTAACAAAACAAAGATGTAGGTGTGGATGTGGTGAAAAGGGAACACTTACACACTGTTGGTAAGAATATAAATTAGTACAACCTCTACAGAGATCAGTATGGAGATTTCTCAAAGAACTAAAAGTAAACTATCATTATTTCCTGCAATCCTACTACTGTGCATCTACCCAGAGGATAAGAAATCATTATATAAAAAAGATTCCTGCACTTTTATGTTTATTGCAGCACACTTCACAAATGGAAAAACGTGGAATCAACCTAACTGCCCATCGACTATCTCTCTGTTCCTTACTTTCTTCATATATGAAATGTGCTTTTAAAAGGTGCCAAGGATGGCCAGGCTCGGTGGCTCATGCCTGTAATCCTAGCACTCTGGGAGGCCAAGGCAGGCAGATCG
>VBSM01000361.1:108068764-108080699 GCA_008086735.1 Cheirogaleus medius | reverse complement strand
CCTGGAAGTTTTTTATTTTGTTGTTCTGAACAAGGACCCTAATTCTTCTAGGAATAAGAGAACCTCTCTGTTGGGTATACAGTATTCAGTTGGTCTGAGAAAACACAAACCCCACTCAAGTCTCCAGACTTGTTTACACAGAAAACTGAACCTGTGGCCGGCCAGAGTCTGCAGCCCGCCCAGGCCTCCTGCTTGGCCCAAGCCACCGCCACACACACCTTGAGAACAGAGCCTTTCTCCTGGTGAAGGGGTGGACTAGGCATGGGTGACCGCAGTGTTAGGTCACACTCACGCAGCTGGGGATGGGCACGTTTAATTTGGTAAGGTGACAGCCACAAGCTTTTATTCCCAAGTGGCTTAATAAAGGGGAGACTAAGCAGGCTGCCGGCACACGCAGACCCCAGGTGTGGCTGGGGGGGGCTGTGATTCTGACTGCCATAGCCTGAGCCTGCCCTGGACACTGCGGTTATCCCGTCCACGGCTGTCCTGCCTGGAAAAAATAGACCACCACCGCCAGGCTGCACACTGCTTCCACTCCTGGGTCTGATGTATTGGGTGTCTTCTATGCCCTAATGAGCCTCACTTTGTACAGTAAATTTGCTGAGACATCAAAAAGTATTTAAAAGAAAGTTTTCTGCATTTTCCTAATGAGCAAGGTGAGGATTTATGGTGTGTGGGGAGGAGGGAATCTGGCGGCTGGGGCCAACATCGCACAAGTCTATTTAACACACTCTAGCTTGGGCTCCCTCCTGCATTTGGGGGGTTCAGAGTGCGTAGTTGTGGGAGTATAGAGACATGCAGTTGGGGAGTGAAAAAACGCCATTTGGTTCGGAGCAGATGGCTGGCCAGGGGGCTGATGGCGTCTAAAGGCGTGTCCTCCCCTCCAGCTCGAATCCCTGAGGGTTCCCCTTGTCTTCCCAATCAATGAAAATTAAAGTGCAAAGAAAGGATGAATAGTTGGACCCGAGTCTCTCCTTTGTTCATCCTAGCTGCTGGTGCGCAGGAGTTAAACTACAACAGGCTCCTATAGAAACGCTGGAGTTAAACAGTCTCCCCGTTAGCTTAGCTTTGGAAAGAGAAAAGGAGAGACACCAACTTGGGGGTGGGGGAGAGATAGGGGGAAGAAGAAGAAGAAGAAAAAGGAGGAGGAGGAGGAGGAGGAAGGAGGAAGGAGAAGAGGAGAAGAAGAGGAAAAAGAAAAAGGAGAAGAACAGGAGGAGGAGGAAGCAGAGGGAGGAGAAGAAAAGGGCTTTCTGCTTGATTTCCCCAGTACAGAATCGCGTGGCATAAATTAAGTTGGAAAAGAATGAACGCTTTGGGCAGGATTCTGATGGATTTTACGATGCCTTTCAGTTCCGCTTTGCCGCTGTAATCGAGAAATCTGTGCCATGTCAATTTAACAAATACTTGATACTGAGGGGGGTTTGTTAAAGATTTGGGGCAAGTCTTTTTTCCCCAAGGTTTA
This sequence comes from Cheirogaleus medius, assembly GCA_008086735.1. NCBI lineage: Eukaryota > Metazoa > Chordata > Mammalia > Primates > Cheirogaleidae > Cheirogaleus > Cheirogaleus medius. Next base: position 108,079,234 of record VBSM01000361.1, on the reverse strand, counting down.
AGCCCTTGCGCGTGGAACTTTTTATTTCTAGTTTTCTAAACAGGCATTCAAATGAGCCTGTTTCCCACTTCCATTTTCTAATTAAAAGGTTCCTGATATTTCATTTCTTACTGGGGAATCTATGTTCAGTCTCACAGGCACAAGGTTCTGGGTTTTGACCTTTCTTCCTCTGAGTCCCCCTGCTCCTGGAGGCCTCTCCTCTCCCACACCCCCCACGTGAACAGCTCCTGTGCTCTAGGGGCAGAATTCTTAGAAATTAGCTTTTGGAGGAAACATGGACCAGGAGAAAAAAGGATTCTGACACTAGGTGGCAAGATTAAATTAGGATTTGAGCTGGCCCCACCCTCGCTGGGCACAGCATCAAGGCCCTGGGGAGTCAGTGAAGGACAGCCACACTGGGGTTGCCACCGCGGAGGTGGCAACATCTTTTGAAGCCTCCATTTGTTCTAAACCAAACAGTAGGGGGTTCATGGTGGGGTCCAAGCCCTGGCCTTCTCACCTCTGGCTCAAACCTTATATGCATGCTACTTTTAGTTAACTCTTTGCTTTTCCATGAGGCAATGAAAAGCCTCAAGTGCACATCTCTGTTGACCCTGACACTTTACAGGTATTTGGGAGCCCAGGTAGCAAGAGACAGGCTAGGTCACCTGATTAGGAGCCATAGAATCTTGGTTCCAGTTGCCTAATAGCCAGAGAGAGGGCCATGGAGGACTTCACCAAATGACTTTTAGATTGCTGTTGCCAGTGGTTTTACTTGGTGTTTGAAGATTTCCCCTCTTTCTGTACATTATACCGACATCTGCCTGGTTGAAAGTCACCTTCTGCCTCCACGGCGCATATTCTCACCAGGGAGTTGGCGGTAATGCGCCTACAGGAGCACGTTGTGGCCGCGCACTCCCAGGCCGTGCCACGACCAAAGGGACATTTGCTCCAACACTCACACCCAAGGTGCTGGGGTGGCTGAGAAGGAGAGGAGATGGGGGGGGTGTGCGCCAGCCACCACGCTGGATGCCACAGTAGGACTCTGCGCCCCGACTTACTTCCCCATCGCGCCCTAAGTATGAGAGCAATTTAGATAATTCATTGTGTGCTACGTGTGTTCTCGGCCCTCCCAATAAACTCATTTCCTTTTAAAAAATGAAAACAAAAGTTCTAGTGTCTGACGGACGTGTAAAAATCGAATAAGGTGACGGTTGTGTAAAGGTGGTGGGTTGGGGGCCGGGTCTGGAGGGTCTTTAGAACATGTGCCGGACATTGTTGCAGAGGCCGCGGCGCGCGCGGAGGGAGCTATTTCTCGGGCATTGTGCAGGGAGCAGGTGCTGTCTGCATTACCATACAGCTGAGCGCACAAAGAGCCACTGATTCAGCCTCGCACAATAACAGACTGCCTTAATGACAGCCACGCGAACGACACACACCAAACTCACTTTTTACCAAGCGGAGGGAGGCCGAGGGGGAATGCCCAGGAGAGAGGGTTTCAAGACCCAGGGAAGGTGGCGCCGGCCGGAAATCTCGCGGCGGACGGTGTGTGTGTATTGGGGAGTGGGGTAGTTTGAGGCTTCGGGCTCTCCCGATTGGGGGGACGTGCTGCCCGAACCTTGACCCTCACCCCCAGTGTCCGCGGACGACACAGGACGCCGGAGTCCCGGGGGTCGTCCAGGCCCTGCCCCACACGCTCGATCTGCGCTCCCCGAGTCCAAGTCGCCACCCTGGGCCAGGAGGTGTATCCGCCTTGGACCTTCCCAAACTTCTCCAAACTGCTGCTGCGCTCTCGCCCCGCTCGGCCCACCGTGCCCCCCGCCCCTTGCCCCCCGCCTCTGCTCCCGGAGACTCCTCCTTAGAAAGAGCCTGCCCAGAAGAAGGGGCGATCCCCCCCATCCCCGAGAACTCGGGCCTCTAACTTCGTTCCCCACTCCCCCCTCCGCCCTCCCCAGGCCCCGGGGGCCCGGCCGGCGCGAGGAGACCAGGCCGCGACGCCCGGTCCCGAGAGTCGTGGAGGCCGTGTCCAGCCACACAAGTCGGGGCGCTAGCGGCGGGCCGGAGGCGCAGCGCCCCGCGCGCTGCCGTGGGCTCCGCGAGTCTGCTGCCGGGCGAGCGCGGAGGGCCGGGCGGCTGGAGCCCCGGCGGCAGAGGGGACTCTCGCGGCGAAGGTTTTGCAGGAATGTAAATGAGCGCGTTTGTGTTGTGAGGAAGGAAGGCGGGCGGGGGGCGGGGGCAGGGAAGCACTGGGGGCGGGGAGGGGTGGGGGCGGGGAGGAGGGTTGCACATTTTACAGCTCACTGACCATTTGGCGATCCATTGAGAGGAGGGTTTGGAAAAGTGGCTCCTTTGTGACAGCTCTCGCCAGATTGGGGGGCTGCTCATTTGCATCTCATTAGCCATGCGGGCGGCCGGCTGGATATAAGGGCGGCAGGCGCCGGCGAGAGCCAGACCTCGGCGCGCACCCGCGGGGATCCGGCGCGGCCGGGGCAGGCGCCGCGAGAGCACGGGCCGCGGGCGCACGCCTCCCCACGACCGGCCTCTCCGCGCCGTTTACTGGGTGGCCTTGGCTGGACTCGTCGGAAAGACGCGGGTCTCTGCGGTGGCTCAGGAGGCGGGAGTCCAGGGTGCTCCGAAACGACCCCGCCGCGATCCGTAGGGGCGCGCCGCGACACCCGCCGCCGCCGACAGTCCCTCCGCGCGCCCGCCGGGGCCGGGATTATCGCCTCGCCGTGGGATTTCCACACCGCTCCAGTCGGCCTCGGGAAGGAACCGCGGCGGCTCTCTCGGGAATTAAGCTGAATATCTGGGCTCTCTCTTCCTCGCGCTCTCCCCTCTCCGAGAAGAAGCTTAAGACAAAACCAGGAAATCGATGACCCTTACCTACCGTGGACTGGAAGAAAGGGGAGGAAAACCGAAAGCTGCCGCTCCGGAGCCGCGGGCAGCCGTGCCAGGCCGGACGCGGAGAGCCGCAGCCTCCGAAGGCGCCGGGGCCGACCCTTAGACAAGGGAGTCCTGGTTCCCCAGCTGGGAGCAGAGCGGACCACTTTTCTGCCCACGCGCCGCGGGCACGTTTGTCCTCCTTGCGCTCCCTGCGGCCTCGGGAAGGGAGAAAGGGGAGCCCCAGCGAGCAGGCGCGTGCAGCGGGGCACCATGGGCCGTCGGTGCGCGCTGGCCCTCGCCGTGGTTTCGGCCCTGCTGTGTCAGGTAGGCTGTCAGGTGGGTTGCGAGGGTCCTCGGAGACCTGGCGGGTCAGACAGGGGATCCGGGGCCCAGGACCCGTGTGGGGCTGGGGCGCGGGACGGACAGTGCAGACTGTCGGCCGGAAGGCGAACGCTGGATGCGTTGACCGGAGCGCCAGCACCGACGCGGCGCGCTTGGTCCCTAAGCCTGTACCCGCAGGGCCCCCACAGCCCTCGCCCCGGCCGACCCGCGTCCTCACGCCTCTGCCCTCCCCGCGCAGGTCTGGAGCTCAGGGGTGTTCGAGCTGAAGCTGCAGGAGTTCGTCAACAGGAAGGGTCTGCTGGGGAACCGCAGCTGCTGCCGCGGGGGCGCCGGGCCCCCGCCATGCGCCTGCAGGACCTTCTTCCGCGTGTGCCTCAAGCACTACCAGGCCAGCGTGTCCCCCGAGCCGCCCTGCACCTACGGCAGCGCAGTCACGCCGGTGCTTGGCGTCGACTCCTTCAGCCTGCCCGACGGCGCGGGCGCCGACCCCACCTTCAGTAACCCCATCCGCTTCCCCTTCGGCTTCACCTGGCCGGTGAGCGCTCACCTGCGCGCGCCGGGGCGGGCCTGGGCGGAGGCGGGGCGGGCGGCGAGCCCGGTAGCGGCGCGCGTGCGGGGCGGCGCGGGGAAGGCCGGCCCAGGAGGCCTCGCGATGCGCGTGTGGGCGCCTGCGGCGTCGACTCGGCGCCCGGAAGGACCTGGCAAGAGGTGACAGCCCAGGGGGGTGAGGAGGCGAGGCCAAGGGCTGGAATGGCTTTCAAACCTGGGGCGGCTCCGTATCCGGCCTCTGAACCTGCTCCGGGCCCACTGGGCCTTTCGCGCGCCCGCTGTGCAGCTCCCCGCGCGGGTGACAGCCCTCGGCCTCCCCACCCCCAGCCTGCGACCTCTCTTGTTTATAGAAACGTAATATCCTGTACTACAGGCTGAAAAAACACGCCAGGAAACCACTCTTTAACAAGTCCTTCCACTTACTTGAGAGCGCGGACAGGCAGGAGACTGCAGAGGCTGCCCCCAGACGCGCCAGGCCTTAGCATCTTAACCCTGCCTTTACGGTTTGTCCTCTGTCCTCTCCGCTTCCTCCCAGGGCACCTTCTCTCTGATCATTGAAGCTCTCCACACAGATTCTCCGGATGACCTTGCAACAGGTAAAAACAAAACCCCCAGACTGAGACCTGCTTCCCCTAGTTCATGTGTATTTGACTTTGGCCCCAGGCGCAACCAACTCTGAAGCCCCAGAAAGTTGGGGGGGGGATCCTTGGCCCCCTCAGGCCATGAGCGTGGGCCCACTGCCCCTGTCCCGAGAGGGTCTGCATCAGAACCGACCGTAGCATCTTTCCCACAGAAAATCCAGAAAGGCTCATAAGCCGCCTGGCCACCCAGAGGCACCTGACTGTGGGCGAGGAGTGGTCCCAGGACCTACACAGCAGCGGCCGGGCGGACCTCAAGTACTCCTACCGCTTTGTGTGCGACGAGCACTACTACGGGGAAGGCTGCTCCGTCTTCTGCCGGCCCCGGGATGACGCCTTCGGCCACTTCACCTGCGGGGAGCGTGGGGAGAAAGTGTGCAAGCCCGGCTGGAAGGGCCCCTACTGCACAGAACGTGAGCTCCTGGGACCCCATCCCTGGCCCTGTGTCCACACGCACAGGCATTCACGGATCCCGACATTTCGCTAACGGGGCTGTGGAGATGTCCTGATGGGGAAACTGAGGCCCGGAGAGCAGAAGCGACTTGCTAATGTCTCGTAGCTAGCCAGGGGCAGGGTTGGGGTCGACTGAGATGTTTTAATGTCCAAGACAGTGCGTATCCACCATAGGAAGCTGCCTTTCTTCATCAGGGAGGATTTTGGAGACGGAGCCAGGGGTCAGGAAGTACAGCCAGTGCTATCCAAGGGGCGGGGAGGAAGGAAGGGAGGAACAGAGTGTGAGTCTAGGGCATGCTTTCAACTAGAGTTCTCTCCTTGGGAAGCGCTCCGTGCGGTCCAGAGCTGGTGTGTGTGAGCTCCCCTGAGCAAGCGTGTTGCCACGCACTCCCCGTGATGCACACTGCGCGCGCTATCCGAAAGCGAGGCTTCCACTCGGGTGGTCTGTGCACACACAGGAGAGTCTGTTAGGCTGGGTCTGCAGGGCCCGTCTGGGTGGTTGCCCATGCAGCACCTGTCTGGAAAAGAAATGTCTTTGCCACCATGACGTAGGTTCCACCTGCCCGATGAGATTTTGATGTGTCATGATTCCACAGCAGGCAGGGCCACCAGAGCAGAGCTGAGGGGCTTGTGGGGGCCCCCTGGCTTCTGATTCCTCTGGACCTTAGGAGCCTCTCTCCAGCTCACAGAGGCATCACCTGCCTGCCCGGCCACCCCAGCCCACTGGTACCAGATTTCAGGGGGCGGGTAGGTCCTAGGGCTGCCCAGAAACCTCAGTGAACTCTCTCATTCTCTGACCCTGGAACAGGCCAACCTTGGATCATTTGAGGCCCAGAGCCTCTATAGGTGGGGTGCAGTTCCTTAGGGATTTGTGCCTGGGGTGAGGCTGGGTCTACACTTCCAGTGGGGCCTCATTGTCTTTGTTGCTTGGCTTCTCCAGTCTCAACGACCCACTGAGCTCCTTCTAAGCTCCGCCTTGGCCTGAGCTGGTTCTGTTTTCTTGAAAACTTGTGGAGCTGCTCGTTAATGAGTTTCGTAACCGGCAGAGTGAGCCAGCTCAAAGCCTCAGCCCACTGCCCCCGACCGGAGGGTGCCTCTGGCTGCTGCTGCCCCCCCCTCGCTTCCCCCTCCTCTTCTTCGCTGTGGGGAAGCCAGAAACTTAAACTTTTTTCTCCTTATTTAAACACTGGAGCCTCTCCCAGCCCCCAGGCCGCGCGTGCCGTAGATTAGATCTCTCCAGGGATAGGCGGCAGGATGAGCCTGCCCCCATTGGCGGAAAGGGCCTGTGTGTGTGTGTGTGTGTGTGTGTGTACACGCAAGGGGTGTGTGTGAGGGGGTGGGGACCCGGGGGCGCGGGGGGAGGCCGCATTGTTGCGCCGGGGCAGCTGCTGGGGAGGCCGGACAATAGAGCAGCTGTCTGCCCTGGCACCCTGCACACCAGCTGTCCACTCTTATCTGCACACACACTTTCTGGGATATTAAGAGGTGGAGCTTTGTGCAGAGAATTGGGAAGTGGGGGAGGAGGCGGGGAAGACTTCTGACCCTCTCTTGGAAGAAAGGGGGACGGGTGGGGGTGGGGGTTTCCGAGAGCCCTTTGTCCCTGAGCCACTGTGTTAAGAAGAATGCCAGAATGCCCGTCCCAGGGCCAGGCCTGGGGAGTTGCTGGGCAGGGAGCTCAGCCGGCAGGTTCTGGCCCAGCCCCACGGCCAGGAGCCCTCCTGCGCGGGGTGGTCCTGGGGGGGCTCCACCAGACCTGGCTTCTCCTTTGCTTGCAGCGATCTGCCTGCCGGGGTGTGACGAGCAGCATGGGTTTTGTGACAAGCCAGGGGAATGCAAGTAAGTTTGCAAAAGTTGTTTTTTTTGTTCTACCTTTTCTTGTTATACTTTTACACCTGGCATATTCATAAAGCATCCCTAGGTGATCGTTTGAAAAACTCCAGTAAGATTAGTTGGGCAGGGGGCTGTTATTCTGGGGTTTTCTACCTAATAAGTATTTGGCAGTGTGTGAGGTTGTGGGTCATAATGTGAATACCTGAGCTCCTTAATGGTTATGGGGATTTATAGAGAGCAGTTTAGGTCAGAACCTTGAGAGGGACTCAGGCGTCAGTGTGTGGTGAAGCTCCCCAGGTGATCCGGTTCTGCCTCGCTGGTGCTGCGGGAAGGTGGTTTCTAGCTGTGAGAATGTGCCGTTGTGAATCCAGTGGCGGCCAGCACCCACCTGACTCTGCTGTGCTCTTCTCCAAGGTGCAGAGTGGGCTGGCAAGGCAGGTACTGCGACGAGTGCATCCGGTACCCGGGCTGTCTCCACGGCACCTGCCAGCAGCCCTGGCAGTGCAACTGCCAGGAAGGCTGGGGGGGCCTTTTCTGCAACCAGGGTAAGCCCCCCCCCAGCTGCCCGATCCCCTTCCACAGCAGCCCCGGGCTTCCCTGCAAAAATAATCTCCCTGCATTTGACACTGTGCTTCCTGCCTCCTGTTCCTGTCCCCGCCCCTTGCAGACCTGAACTACTGCACACACCACAAGCCCTGTAAGAACGGGGCCACCTGCACCAACACAGGCCAGGGAAGCTACACCTGCTCGTGTCGACCTGGGTACACAGGTGCCACCTGCGAGCTGGAGATCGACGAGTGTGACACCAGCCCTTGCAAGAGTGGGGGGAGCTGCACGGTGAGCTCGGGTGTCTGGGGTCTTGCTCTGGAGCTGGGCTCCTGTGTCACGTGGAGAGGGGGCTCCGGGGACACCTCTGACGGGATTGTTCTGACCTTCTCCGTCACATAGGATCTTGAGAACAGCTATTCCTGCACCTGCCCGCCTGGCTTCTATGGCAAAATCTGCGAGCTGAGTGCCATGACCTGTGCCGACGGCCCCTGCTTCAACGGGGGCCGATGCTCAGACAGCCCCGACGGAGGGTACACCTGCCGCTGCCCCGTGGGCTACTCTGGCTTCAACTGTGAGAAGAAAATTGATTACTGCAGTTCTTCACCCTGCTCTAACGGTAAGGGGGTGGTCGGTCACATGGTTGGCGCCGAGAGCACTTGGGAAGCATGGGCGTTTGAGTCGGAGCATGTCACTTTGAGAGCTGCCTAGAGTTTACGGAGCCTTTTTATCCAGACAGTCGGGAATTCTCTATGGAAACTTATCTTTGCATCTGAACTGTCCCGGAGCAAGATGGGAGGGCAGGCGTGTGTGTTCTTGAGTTGTGCAGGGAGGTGAAATGGCGTGCTCAGGCCACACACTCCTTGGTGCCTGAGACCACCCACGACAGTTGGGCTCACGTGCCACCTGGCCACGTGCTCTGGAAGAAAGCCTGGCTCTGTGCTGTCACCTGGCGTGGCCACCTGGCGTGGAACTGTGTCGGGCACAGTCTGTGGACTGGGAGCCTACTGCCGGCCATGAGGGGCCAGACGCCCACAGGAACGCACAGCGAAGAGGCCAGCCAAGCCCGGCTGGGACGTTCCGGAATGATCCCTTTTGCTCTCTTTCTCTCTGCCTTCCTCTGTCCTTCCTTCCCTCTCTGTTTTAGAGCCCTGCTCCTCTCGCCACCTGTGACTGTGGGCACGTTCTCCTCTTTAAGCCTCAGTTTCCCCATCTGTAACCCGGGCCTAGTGGCGTGAGTCCGTGGCCGCCCCACGGTGCGTGGAAAGGTAGCTGGGAAAGAGTGAGGAGCCGTGTTAGTGTTTCTGACTCGTGGAGCTAGACCTGGACGCCCCTGCCACCCTGTAGGGCGGCCGTGGAGCACGTGGTCTCCAGCTGTGGCTGTCAGGCCAGAGGCTGCCTCCGCTTGCTTTCCTGTCGCTGGTTTCTATGGTAGCAGACACGCATGCGCGTCAGAGGGACTTTCTGACGACCAGACTCCCGAGAGGAGGTGTGTGACTTCTCGTCTCCCATCCCGTGTTCCAGGCGCCAGGTGTGTGGACCTCGGGGACGCCTACGTGTGCCGCTGCCCGGCCGGCTTCTCCGGGCGGCACTGCGACGACAACGTGGACGACTGCGCCTCCTCGCCCTGCGCGCACGGGGGCACCTGCCGGGACGGCGTGAACGACTACTCCTGCACCTGCCCGCCGGGCTACACGGGCCGGAACTGCAGCGCCCCGGTCAGCAGGTGCGAGCACGCGCCCTGCCACAACGGGGCCACGTGCCACGAGCGGGGCCGCCGCTACGTGTGCGAGTGCGCCCGCGGCTACGGCGGCCCCAACTGCCAGTTCCTGCTCCCCGAGCCGCCGCCGGGGCCCGTGGTGGTGGACCTCACCGAGAAGCTGGAGGGCCGCGCCGGGCCGTTCCCCTGGGTGGCCGTGTGCGCCGGCGCCGTGCTGGTGCTCGTGCTGCTGCTGGGCTGCGCCGCCGTGGGCGTCTGCGTGCGGCTGCGGCTGCAGAAGCGCCGGCCCCCCGCGGAGCCCTGCCGGGGCGAGACGGAGACCATGAACAACCTGGCCAACTGCCAGCGCGAGAAGGACATCGCGGTCAGCGTGATCGGCGCCACGCAGATCAAGAACACCAACAAGAAGGCGGACTTCGGCGGGGACCACGGCGCGGACCGGGGCGGCTTCAAGGCGCGCTACCCCGCGGTGGACTATAACCTCGTGCAGGACCTCAAGGGCGAGGACGCCGCGCTCCGGGACGCGCACGGCCAGCGCGACGCCAAGGGCCGGCCCCAGAGCCCCGCGGGGGAGGACAAGGGGACCCCGACCACGCTCAGGGGGTGCGTGCCGCGGGCGGCCGGGGAGCTCGGGGAAGGCCCCCCCCGGGGAAGGCGCCCCGCGTTTGGGGGTGCTGTGTGGTCGAGAAGGGGCGCCTGGGGGTGTCTTCAGCAAGCTCTGGCCGTTTCCCCGTCCGAGAGCGGTTTCCCACGTTCATCGCGGTTTTCTTCGATTTTCCTTTCAGCGGAGAAGCACCGGAGAGGAGGAGGCCGGACCCCGGGTACTCCGCCCCGGCGGACACCAAGTACCAGTCGGTGTACGTCTTGTCCGAGGGGAAGGACGAGTGCGTCATAGCAACCGAGGTCAGTGCGGCCCCCGGGGCCTGGGGCGGAAGGGGGTGACTTCAGCCGGAGGCCGCGGACCTCGCGCTGACCCCCGTCTGCCCCCGCGGCGCCTCTAGGTGTAACATGGAAGTGACATGGCGAGATTCCCGTTTCTCTTAAACACATGAAATTCCAAGGATATATGCCCCAACGAATGCTGCTGAGAGAGGAAAGGGAGGCCCTCCGTGAACTGCTGCTGAGACACTGAATTCAGAGCGAGCTGGTTCTCTTCCTGAAGTCAGCGAAGGCGGCGGCCGGCGCGCCCGGCTCGGGCTCGGGCCTGCGCCACCGCCCGCCCCTCGCGCCGTCTCCATTGCACTATGGACAGTTGCTTTTAGAAGAATATATATTTAAGTGAGTGGACTTGAGTGCGCTTGAGAGCATGCACTGCCTGGGGTGTGTATCCGGATTCCCGTGAGCCAGTCTTGTCTTGAACTAGAAACACAGACACTGCCTTGACCGCCCTTTTTGATACTGAGATGTGCTTTTTTTCTAGATGAAAAAGAAAAAAAATGTGTTATTTTTTTGGATCTGTAAAAATATTTTTCACGATATCTGTAAAGCTTGAGTATTTTGTGATGTTCATTTTTTTTTTTTATAATTTAA
>VBSM01000361.1:108045397-108059002 GCA_008086735.1 Cheirogaleus medius | reverse complement strand
GTGGCTGGAGCGGAGACCTCGTGACGTCTCTCCAGAGTCCTCCGAGGTCCCACCTGTGCCCTCCTGCTCATCCGCCAGCCCCTCCCCTGCAGCTGAGCTGCCTCCTGGGCCCCGTGCTCTCTGTAGGTAAGAGCTGCCGGCTCCTTCTGTGTCTCTGCTGCCTGTCCCCAGGCAGGTGCCGATGACGATGGAACAGAGGGAGGAGGAGGTGAGGTAGGTGGGATGTGGTGGTGGTTGCACCTGCTTGGGTCTCGCTGCCGTGCTGTGAGGGGTGGGCGCCGCAGCTGGTCCTGCACCCCCCACTGGGACGGTCCTCAGCCGTGTCTCCGCCGGCACAGCCTGCTGGGTCCTGGGCCCCAGGTCTCCTAGAAGCAATTCGAAGTTTCCTACAACAGGGCAAGGCACCTGCGAGGCCAGCTGGCCACCCCAGCGCCGTGGGATGGACAGGGATGGACCCTCACTCACCGCGACCCGTCAGGGCATCTGCCAGCCCAGGACTGGAGCTCACGCCGCCCCGAGGAACCGTCCTGTCCGCGGGAGCCGTGACTGCCTGCGGAGCTTCATAGCGTTCCGGGAAGTAGGTCCCAACCTCCTGGGTGCCCTTCCCGTTCTCATTTCAGTCTGCTGAGAAAGTGGAATCCCAGCCAGCACATGGGACGCATTCGGATGGAGGAGGTTTGTGTCATTTGTGTACTTGCCACCAACAGGGCCAGCGGGAGGGGAACGGCCGTTTCCCACAGAGACTCCGCCACTCTGCGCACCTCTGCACGAGAGGAGCACGTTGCCCCGTCCCCGCAGCAGGGACAGGCTTCGCCGCCACATCCCGTGTCTGTGTGTCTTGCTCCCTGCTCACCACGGCAACGTCAATGTCTTTGCCCCCAGCTCCTGCCCTGGCCGCCCTGCACACACCATGTTTGTGAGTCGCTGGTTGGTGGGAAGACGTGGATGAAAGGAACCCCTCCCTGGCCACCCTCTCTTCAGAGCCCTAAAGAATTAGTTAACACTTGGGCGAGGGGGTGAGTGGGATGGGATGGGATGGGATGGCAGAGACGGATCCCATTTGAGATCCTTCAATCATTACGTGGGCCAGTGGTGCGGTAGGCAGAAGAAAGATCCCCAAAAGAAGCCACCTCCCGATCCCTGAGAATGGCGACCTGTTGCCTGAGTGGCACAGGACTCTGCAGGTGTGACTGAGTCAAGGCTCGTGGGAGATGATCCTGGATTATCCAGCCCAGGGTAAGTCCAGGATCTACAAAGGGGAGAGAGGGAGGCAGAGGCTGAGTGTCTGCAGGGTGAGAAGAGGGCTGTGGTGGCCGCTAGGAGCGGAGAGGACACGGCTGGATTCTCCCGGAGCCTCTGGAAGGAGCCAGCCCTGCTGACACTGTTGGTTTTAGCCTGGTCAGACCAGGGCAGACTCCTGACCTGCAGAACTTCAAGGCCCTAGACTGTGTCGTCTAAAGCCACTGAGTTTGTGCTACTTTGTTGCAGCAGCAGGAAGGACCATGGGCCAGTCTCAGCCGCAGTCTGACGTTTGTCATCAGAGCTCATTTCCTTTTGCCTTGCAGACTCTCACGACAGATATTCCGTGGACGTAAGATTGCACGGATAGATGACACCGCGCACCCTCTGGCCAGACACCTCGTCCTCGCGGACGGCCGCTGCAGGAGCTGGGCGGGCTGAGCGGGTGGGCTGTGGCCAGAAGGCAGCCCCGCGGGGTTTGGGATGTGGGATCTACCCATGGACACGCCTCTGGGGGCCCTTTGTCTCAGCCAACAGTCGGGTGCAGCCGACTTTGTGATCCGGAACCCAGAGCATTTCTCTAGGAAAACGCTCGGCTCCTTCCGGAACGACAGGAGAGCGAACGTCGGTGCCGGGAGGAGGAACAGGTGCCGGGGGCAGCTGCCGCTGAGTCACGGCTCTGCTGCTCCCGACCGTTTCTGGGGGGAAACCAGGCACTTTCAGAGCACTTTGCTCTGAAATATTCCAGGAATGTTTCCCGGTTTTTCTTATTACAGCAACCGTTTTAGTATTTATGAGCTGAGTTAAGAGGCCCACAGCAGAACTAGGGAAGCAGCAAGTCAGAGAGATTAAAAAATCCACATCACTGACCCCTTGAAGTTGCTTTGAAATAGGGTTTGGTTTTCTGCTGGCATCTTTCTGAGATGAATTGTCCGTTCCTTTCCAAACCTGGGCTGAGACGGGCACTCGGAGACGCTGGTGACTTGGACGAGTGTCACCCCAGGCTCCGATGGGCCCTCCCCCCCTTGGTTCCGACTCAGAGGCCTCCCGGCCGTTGCCGTCTCCCGTCCGCTGTCGTGCGGCATTCACGGGCACAGGGCAAGTCCGCCCCGGCCACGCCGTCCTGGAGCTGGTGGGCGGGCCCGGCACCCGCCTTGTGCACTCAGCAAATGTTTGCCGAGTCGCTTTTGCAGCGTCGGCGAGCAAGGCAAACACTAGCCCTGCGCCCGCGGGAGAGCGTTTATGGTCCTCGGGACAGATGTGAAACGTGTGCTTTCTCCGGAGAGATAACGAGAGGCCCGTGTTTGCCCAACTGGAATCTCTGGTGGCAGCGGCGTTCCATGGGCACCCACGGCTGCCCCGAGACTCGGAGCTGCCCAAACACTGGGAAGCTCCACGCTTGACTTTCACCACTTCTTGCACTTCCTGGAAAGTTTGACAAATCAATTAAGCCATTTATTTATTTCGTTTTATTTTATTTTGAGACAGAGTCTCACTTCTGTTGCCCGGGCTAGAGTGCCGTGGCGTCAGCCTAGCTCACAGCAACCTCAAACTCCTGGGCTCAGGCAATCCTCCTGCCTCAGCCTCCCGAGTAGCTGGGACTACAGGCATGTGCTGCCATGCCCGGCTAATTTTTTCTGTGTATTTTTAGTTGGCCAATTAATTTCTTTCTATTTTTAGTAGAGATGGGGTCTGGCTCTTGCTCAGGCTGGTCTCGAACTCCTGAGCTCAAACAATCCTCCCGCCTCGCCTCCCAGAGTGCTAGGATTACAGGCGTGAGCCACCATGCCTGGCCGAGCCATTTCTTTGGTGTGATGATTGCAAAGATTCCTACTTACCACACAAAGCTCTAGTCAAGCACAAGACCTCAAAACACTCTTCTTGGAGAAGCACTAGTATTTCCTCTTTCAGGTGTTCTGTAATGACAGGTGCTACCTTCTCACGATGTGTAACCTGCGGGAAGAAAGTCCACCGAGGGGCACACGGTTCACTGGTGGGAACAGATATTTTTAAGATGAAGAAAGGAAGGTCGGCCTCCAAGAAATGTGAGCTCCTAACGCCATCAAGGCATTAGGCATAACCTCATCACTCTAGTTGGATTTTAGGGAATGATTTTTACATCTGCCTTTTCCTTACTGAGTGCTTCCCAAAGCCAGAGTGTGACTTGGTCTCCATGTCCTATAGGTAGTGACCACCAGCCAAACCTCCGACTTGGGTAGAATTTCCAGGCTTCTTGGTAGATCCTTTTGCCTTTGAGGTCTTTTTGCCTTTTCCTGCTGTCTATCAACTCAAAGTGAAATGGGGAACTGTCTAATTAATTCTACAACAAGCTCTCAGGCGTTGACTGAGGACTCTATTGGGAGCAGCTTGTCTCTGCACCCTCGTCCCAGCCGGCACCTGTGCTTGCCCCAGGCTTCCCTCGTGCTGGGTGAGTTCCAGCCTCGGTTCCCACCTCCCTCCTCTTCCCACCCGCCTGCTCTTGGGCGTCAAGGGCGCCATGGGACGGGTTTCTCCGAGGAAGAGAGGGCTGTTCTGGGCTTAGCATCCTCTCTGGACGCTTGGGTGTGGCTGCTTTACCTCGGGCCTCACTGGGACTCTCTCGCCGTCTCGGGTCCTGCGGCAGTTTCCCAGGGCTGCCATAATAACACAGCGGGTCAAACCCGGCGTGCTAAAACAACAGCATTTATTCCCTCACTGCTCAGGGACCAGGAGTCTGGGGCCCGGGTGTCGGCTGAGGCTGTGCTGGGGAGTCTGTCCCGGTCTCTCTCCAGCTCGGGTGGCGGCTGGAAACCAAGGCATCTGTGGCTTGCAGGTGGGTCACCCCATCTCTGCCCTGTCCTCACACGGCCGCTTCCCTGCGTGTGTCTTTTCCTCGTGTAAAGATGGTAATCGCTGGGTTTAGGGCCGACCCTGATCTGGTATGATCTCGTCTCCATCCCCGACTATCTGCAGAGACCGTATTTCCAAATAGGGTCACATGAGAAGGTTCTGGGTGGACAGGGATTTCAGGGGCACCATTTGACCCACTATCAACCAATCACATGGGTTTTTCAAAAGCATGTCTGTTATTCATTTTTCTTCATTGAGTATTTTCCAAGAGCTTGTTTGCTCAGAGCACCCAGGGAGCATAAATAGAGTGGAAACAACGGTCCTGGAAAGACGAGGCGTGGAAGCTGCACACGGAGCCAGCGATGTCCCGGGACAGCCCCTGAGCACAGACGTGTGATGGCAGGTTCTGGACCAGACACCACATGCCGCAGATACCACGGGGCTATGGGAGACCCGTGCGTCGTGAGGGGACAGGTCTGGCACCGGCAGAAAGCTGAGGCTGAGCAGACAGCAGTGACCATTGACCGTCCTGCTCCCAGATGATACCTGCACCGGCCTGTCGGGAACTGGCCCACATGCGTGTTGAGCCCAGGGAGCTGTCCCACATACGTGTTGAGCCCAGGGAGCTGTCCCACACATGTGTGGAGCCCGAGGAACTGTCCCACACGCGGGTCGAGCCCGGGAAGCTGTCCCCAGCCCAGACTCAGCGGGAAGCCTGGGCCTGGCGCCGGCGTTGCATCTGCAAACCGTGTGGTTTCTCAGGGCTGCTGCGAGGCCATCGGGAAGAAAGAGAATCGCTACCTTTCGGTCTAGAAAAATCCATTCCGCAGTTTTTGCTGCACCTCACCGACAGACAGGGCTTCAAATCCCTTTATCTGGAGACAAACAGAAAGTGTGTGCCGTGGGGAACGACTCCAGCCGATGGTCTTGCCAGCTGTTAGGAGACACATGCAGGAGGGGGGCAGTGACATGTGGCCGGCATTGACGTTCTGTGACAGGAGTGTCTCCTTCCCGGGCTGTCTTCTGAGACCCGTGGCCCGGGGTGTCCCGCGCCCTCACCGCCCGGTTGCTTCCACCTCCAGCCCCAACCTCTGACCTCTTTGAAAAACAAAAAAGAAAGTGATCACACTGAGCAAAGCAACTGTAACCCGAATTGCGGCCATGTCACTGGGCGCAGTGTCACTGTGGCTGACAATGGCTGAGCAGCTGCGCTCACCGCGGCTTCCAACCCCTGCTGCCCGGCCACACAACGGCCGTGTGGGGAGGCAGTCACCACTGCGCCACACGCCTCAGTTTACCTCCCAGCTCTCCACTCCGCTGCGCTCGGGACCACTCGTATTCTGAGGGGCTCAGGCTTTAATTTTTTAAAAAGTAAATGATGTCAAGTGAATGCACTATTAACACTGTGAATATTTTCTCTGAAACTGTCAAGGCCTTTTGCCTGGTTTTCCCAAGAACGCTCAAGAAATGGGCCAGATTTGAAAGGAAAGTTTGGGCAAATGTGCTGTTTCCAGACTGGTCAGGCCCCTCCCCGAACAAGCCGGGACTGATGGAATACAGCAAGCGCCAAATAATGATGTTTCAGTCAAGGACGGCCGCACACGCGATGGCGGCCCCGTGAGATCACGCGGAAGCTGAAGAGTCCCAGTTGCCTGGTGACACAGTGGCCACCGTCACGTGTCACTCACGTGTCTGAGGTGTTGCCGGGTGACGCCCGCGGCACCAACGGCCGCAGAGCAGCGCAGCGCTCGACACTGTGCCCAGCTCCCACCCTCGAGGATGGGCGCGGCGGCTACCGCCGGCTCACGTGTCGAGTTCTCGCCGCTATCTCGGCGTGTGCTCCTGCCGCTCACGCAGAAAAAGCTGCCTGTGCACAGCCCGGCAGGTCCTGCGGGGGAGGTTGTGACGGGAGGGGACGAAGCTCCATTCTCGTCGCTGGCCCCAAAGGCCCCCGGTGGCACCGGATGTGGAGGTGCCGACAGTGACGTGGACCCGACCTGCGCAGGGCCGGGCTGACAGGTGTGCCTGTGTCTTAGTTTTTACTAAAAAAGTTTAAAGAGTAAAAAAATATATAATTTTCAAAGTAGAGAAAGCTTATAGAATAAGGACATGAAGTAAGAAAATGTTTTGTGCAACTGTACAACGTGTTGTGTTTTAAGCTATTTCAAGAGTCAAAGAGTTTTAAGAAATGAAAAAGCATGTGATATAAAAAAGCCACAGTGAGCTCAGGTTAATTTTTTATTGAAGAAGGAAAGTTATTTTGATGGACTGAGTGTGGCCCCAGCGTACAGAGTTGACGGAGTCTACGGCAGCACACGGAACGTCCCGGCCCCCGCACGCCCCGTCCTGCAAGCCCCACTACGGCAGGTGCCCTGTGCAGGTGCACCCTCTTCACCTTTCATACCGTGTTTCTGCCATGCCTTTTCTCTGTTTAGAAAGGTTCAGACGCGCAAACACTTGCCATCGTGTGTCAGCTGCCCACAGCACTCAGCATGGTCATGGCAGCACAGGTATGTCACCCAGGTGTGTTGCACAGGTGTGTCACCCAGGTGTGCTGCATAGGTGTGTCACCCAGGTGTGTTGCACAGGTGTGTTGCACAGGTGTGTCACCCAGGTGTGCTGCACAGGTGTGTCACCTAGGAGCACAGGCTACACCACACAGCCTCTGGGCCATCGCGGTGTGTAGAGCGCTGTTCTCAGAAATGTTTCCGTCCTCGAGCGGTGTGTGACTGTGTCCCTTCTCCTTGCTGTGCGTGTGACGTGTCAGCTGCCACGGGATCTCCACCCAGAGCCTTCAATGCCGCTTTCCGAACCGCCACGCTCTGTGCCGTGTTACTGGAGTGTGTACGTGTTTGATCTGCAGTTAGAAGGGAGCCAGGGAGAGTCGCACGCCCCCCCCCACAGGACCGCAGGGTCCCCTGGCGGAGGAGACCACCTGTAGGAGCCTTCCACCATACAGATGGGGAAACTGAGGCTCAGTCTGTTTTACCAGTGCGCACCACAGTCGTGGATGTGCAGCAGTTACTCCGGAGTCTCCCTGTACCATCACCCGGGTCACAGGGATCTGTCCGGGACAGAGGTGCTCCCGCGGCGCGTAGAGGGAGCTCCTCTCGCCCCTCGAGTGTGGGTCGTCCCACGGAAGCGCACGCCGCTGACTTAGTAGGTAAGAGAAGTCCCAGAACGGAAACACACGGGAAGAGCCATCCCCAGGGCTGGCGAAGGGCAGGAGAGAGCTGGTGACCGCGGCACCACACAGCGTGCAGGGAGACACCCCTCCGCTCACACCAGGTCCCAACTTCACGGGAGGAGAACGTTGGAAAACGCCAACAGCCCAGGTTCCGCCTGACACGCTACCTCTGGAGCCTCGTTGCCTAGCAACCTCGTAGCCATCACCGTGGTCACTCAGAAAACACCCGTCAGACCATCCTGGAGTCCTGCCGCGGTCGGCCCTGTCCCCGCCCGCGTGTCCCTGTCCTGGCTGTGGATGTGGCTGCACTGTCCCCTCCTTTACAAGCCGCACAGCCCCTAAAACGTCCCGATTAGGCTCTGAAAAGCGGAAGCTGTTTTGCGGGGGCTGGGAACGAGTGTTGCAGGACTTGGTCTAGATCCCTGAACAGTCTCGATTCTTCCCCACAATCAAGTAGGGAGGGCAGAACGGAGGTGGCATCAGGGTGGCCAAGCAGCTCCAGAGCGTGAGTGGCCGAGGACCGCGGCTGGGAGCAGCGGAGTCCAGACTCAGCCTCGGTTTCCCAGCTGCCCGTTAGGCTGTGCTTTTCCCGTTGTTAGTAAATATTAACGAACAGCTGCGAATGACAAATTTGGATAAAACTCGCCCTCTGGGACAGGCTTACCGTGGCCTCTGCCACTGCAGCGGAGCGATGGCTTTGACTGCTGGCTGCCACCTACGGCCCTCTCGCCCCGTGAGTGCTTGCAACGACGTCGTTCAGCCGCAGGACGGATCTGCAAGGCTGCCTCGAACGCTGCGGACCGAAAGCTGCTTTAGAGACAGGGCTTCCCGCTGACCAGCTGTAGGAAAGAGAAGACAGGTCTTCTTTTTGGGGAAGGAGACTTTGGGCGCAGAGTCTCAGGTTCACAGGCTCCTCCGTGGACGTGCACACCGCGTGTGCAAGCATTGGCGCGAGCACAGAGAAGGTTCTGGATTCTGCCTGAGCCTGTGGGGGAGGCTCAGGCGGAGGCTTTCAGACCAGCACGCTGGGACAATGGGCCCACACCCTGAGCTCGAAGACAAGCGCCTCGACTTTGCCGTTCCTGGCCGCGCTAGTCGCCCCTGCTCCTCCCTCACCCGGGCCCCTGAGGACCTGAGGAGGATTGAGGTTTGGCTGTGTGAGCCTCGGGCCCCTCCCAAGGTGACGTGACGTGGGCTCCACAAGCCAGGAGGGCTGCTGGCTCCGCGCCAATGTCCTCCCAAGGGCCGGTTGCCATGGTGTCCTTCGGTTCTCACTTACTTGACTTTTCTCTGTTCCTTGCTCCCGTGTCTGCCTGAGATGATTGACTGATACGGGCATATGCGACCCTTATTCGTCAGAGACCCGGAGCTCCCAGGAGACTGAGCGGAGATGGGCGAAGCACATCTGCACCTCTGGATTCTACGTGGGGTCTTTTGCGTGCATTTTGGGCTTTTTCTACGGGATTCAGGATGGTCACATGTGGTTAGGACTTAACTGTCCAGAAATAGTGACAATGGTACCTATTGTGAAAGCAATAGTCATAATTTTGTCTTGCTTTACTGTTTATAAATCACCTACATGTATTTTATCTCACCAACCCCAATCAAACCAGGTCTTCAGGTTCAGGAAGAACTCCGATAGGGAGAGGGATGAGTCAGACGGAAGGCATATTTTTAAGGTCTATTTTCAAGAAGGGTCAGTTAGTGAAATTTTTGGAAGAAGGTACAGAAAGAACATCTTCATGTTTCGTGTTTAAAATCGTCACGGTAAAAGGAGTCATTGTTTTATGGAGCAAAACAAATCTGGAAAAAGGGTTATGTTTAAGAAGGTAAATACAGCTCTGGATTATATATCAAATGTTATTCAACTGGGCGGAGTGCAGTGTGTGAACATATATCCTACAAGGTAACTCCAGATTACCAACCTTTACGTTTAAAGCAGGTCGAAATGAATCAAGTTCATGAGTGGCTTCAGGTAGCTGTTGTATTTGTGTTATGCAACATTTATTTTCTGTTGTTACATTGTTCTTGGAGAGTCTGTTCACTCATTTTGGTCCTAACCAGAAGCGGCGTTCTACCGAAGGGTTCCTGCTGTGTCCACAGCTATATTGCAGGTGGCTCCCAGCACACCTGCCACAGGTGGGCAGGGAGGGCTGCCCGGTGTGTGCACCGCTCACGCTTGGAGCTGCCTTCAATGCCACCGGAAAGGAAAAACCCAAACTCTCTTTTGCCATAAAATATAATTTTAGTTTTAAATTCTAAATTGATAAAACCATATCACAGAAAGTTTGGGAAAACTGAACTTCTCAGTCCTAGCATTCTTAACCATTGCCATTGGGTGTTTTTCATGCGTTTCTTTTTCCTATGTGCACTTTTTACAAAGTTGTAATCATAATCTATGAACCGTTTTTACATCTGCTTCTTTTACTCAACCTTATGTTGTATGCAATTTCTATGCTGTGACATAGTTTTCAAAACCATCATTTGAAAAGGCTGCTTAATACTTCACTGGGCATTAATTGATTTTGGCAGTTCTCACTACTGTGAGCGACACTGTGACCAACAACTCTGTATACCCTCCCCCACGCCACCTTAATCACTAGATCAAAGGCCGTAAACACGACTGTGCTTGTTGATACACGTTGCCAAATCTTCCCTTGCCCCCAAGTGGAACCAATTTCAGCTCCTCCACTAATATATAAACATTCCTGTTTTATCAAAGCCTATCATTAAATTTTCATAACATAAAGTAAGCAATTATTTTAACTTTTAATTTTTAATTAATATGGGTGCATAATTGTTGCGTATGTTTATGGGGTATGTGTGGTGTTTTGATGTAGGCATACAGTGTGCAATAAACTAATCAGGGTACCTGGGGAACCTCAAGCATTTGTCAAAAACTGTGGAACGCTTCCTGAATTTGCGGGTCATCCTTGCGCAGGGACCTCGATAATCTTCTCTGTATCATCCCAGTTTTAATGTGTGCTGCAGTGAGCACTTGTTTAATCACACTATTCGACCACGAGCCAGCTGGCCATCCCTTCATTAAGAGTTACAATTTTTTTTAACCTTTATCTAATAGGATATTAAATAGTTTTCTTATCAAATGATTTTCCTATCGATTTGTTTGATCCTGTTACACAATAAAGCCTCCCTTTTCGACGTTGCTGTGGCTCCTTTCTAACTCTCTAGGTTACCAGAGCGTATTAAGAACGGCAAAGGCCGTTCACTATGTCCCCATAGAGCCTGTGCCCATTTTTACTTTGATGTGTTTTACCATTTTGTTGATCGAAGGCGTATTCAAGTGCCAAAGAGAGCAAGCGCCGTGTGAGACGCCCGTGTGCCCATCCGACGTGACGTCATTCTGGTCGGAAGTGAAGACCTGCTCCCGGGTCCCCAGGGCGGTGAGGAATCTGTTGGATCTCACAAAGTCGCGTGAGGACTCGGAACTGTGGGGAACTCACAGAAATCGCCCCAAATCCTTCTGCCCCCCGAGCACTGAGAAAGCTGCGTGGAAAACAGTCGCTGCTGATGGCCGAGAGCCACTGCGTGCGAGGCGCAGGGTGGCACATGCATGTGCTGTCTCTGCTCCCTGGACCGGAGACTCAGGTGACGTAGATGTCCCTTGGTGGCACAGCTGGCGGCTCCCAGTGTCCAGGCCTGACTCCGTCTCACACTCTTCTCGTGGCGCGGGAGCCGTTCTCACCTGTGCCTCCCTTACCTGGTACCTGGGCTCGGAGTGGACGGCTCGTCCCAGGCTCTGGACTGTGAATGGTTCAGACGGTTGCTAGGGATTTATCTTCTTCTTTTTGCTTTTCCTGTAATTAAAAAATATTTTTAGCAATTGTGCATCCAAAAAACCACCGTCAATACGTGCTTTAAACGTTTTCTGCGAAGCAGACGATTTGCTTGTAGCAGCCACTGTGGTCATAGGGCTGAGGGCAGAAGGAACGTGTTTTGCTCTAAGGCTTTCCTCTTCTCCCTGGCGGCTAACCCAGCGGCCACTGGTGACGAGGGGGACGGATCAAGTGTCGTCTCCCTCCCGTGGTGGCCGCTTTGCTGGCAGGGCGGGGCTCGGGGGCTGTGAAACCGCTTTGGTTCTGTGACGCTCCCGTGTACCCGGCCCCCAGCAGTCCCTCTCGGCCTGGGCTGAGGGCCCGTGACCACCCAGACGCTCGGCAACGGTGGCAGCAGCAGGGCCTCTGCCTGACACGGGCCCTGTCATCGGCTCTGTCACCTTGGCTTGGTCACTCAGATTCTCTGCCCTCTCCCCACCTGGAGAAGGAGGGTGGCAACGCCCACGTCACGCCTGCTGCCACGGAGGCCGGATGACATGGACATACACAGACGTCTCCGTGGTGACGTTCTCCGTGGCGATTCCCAGCCACTGCGTCTGTTCCACCAGGCGCTCGCTACGGAGTCAGATCAAGACGCAGATCAATGGCCGGGCGCAATGGCTCACGCCTGTAATCCTAGCACTCTGGAAAGCCGAGGCAGGAGGATCGCTTAAGCTCAGGAGTTCGAAACCAGCCTGAGCAAGAGCGAGATCCCATCTCTACTAAAAATGGAAAGAAATTAATTGGCCAACTGAAAATATATAGAAAACATTAGCTGGGCATGGTGGCGTATTCCTGTAGTCCCAGCTACTCGGGAGGCTGAGGCAGGAGGATCTCTTGAGCCCAGGAGTTGGAGGCTGCAGTGAGCTAGGCTGACGCCACGGCACTCTAGCCCGGGCAACAGAGTGAGATTCTGTCTCAAAAAAAAAAAAAAAAAAAAGACTCAGACCAACCCCACTGTGAACACTGTCGTGGGAAGGCTGCGGTCCCAGGCAGGGCCTCCGGCAGCGTGGTCCATGCGTCTTGGCGAGTCGGCCTTACGCTGCACGTGCGCGTTTACGCTTGCGCCCGGACAGGGCGTGAGCTCTCCGAGAGCAGGACCTGAGACCCCGGCTGCTGGGACGAGCAGGACAGACCTGGACACTCGCTCCTCAGCCAACCGTGGCCCTCGCAGGGAAGGGGTGCGCTGGGGGTCCCGGGAGAGCCGCTTTCCCGGTTTCGCCGTTGCGGAGCCGCCAGCCTGCGCATCCTTCCCGGCTGTTTTGAGGCTTCTGCTGTGGGAACTTGGGTTGGCGCTGTGGGGGGATGCAGGCTGCAAATCCAGGCTCCACACCAGTCGGTTTAGGGTCAAGGGGTCGTTTTAACGAGAATTCTGTGCTCCGCTCTAGACCTGGGGGGAGCAGCTGATCGCTGCTGGTGTTCAACGAAGACGCCAGAATTGCAATGGGTGGAGCCGAGGCTGGAGAAAGGCCGTCTTCAAAACGTGTGTGTCTGTTCATTTCATTCGTTCAGGTAACCCCCACGCCGGGGCGCAGGCTGCTCAGGACAGCTCTGGAGGAGAGAGAGCCAAGCCCGCCGGGCTCCGTCTTCGATACTGTGCAGACCGGGCAGCATTTTCTCCGTCTGTGAAGCCGTCTCCGGGGACCTCCTTGCAGTCTCGGTGACCAGCGTCCGTCCCAGGACGAGTGTCTCCCCGGGGGTGTGGGGCTCGCCAGCCAGACCTGCCGTCTCTCTCTCACCTCGCACTTCCCCTGCGGGACAGAGTTGTCCGCAATACCTGTCCCCGTCTCGACATGGGATGTGCGGCGAGGCCGTTGTCATGGCGCCAACGCCCCAGGCTCTGGTCGGGAAGAAGCTCACATGGGAGCAGGTCTCACGAAGCCAAAGGTTCCCTTCAAGGTCAGTTTGGCGTGGTCTGGGAAATTTGCTCTCTCGTGCCTCAGTTTCTCCATTAAACACTGGAGAGTGCAGAGCGCGGCCGGGGGAGTCGAGCCCCATGTCGGGGTCGTGGGCACCGCGTCCCAGAGGGCCTGGGTTCCCGCTCAGACCCTCCGAACTCCCAGCTGCCCAAACTCTGCTTCTAAAGTGCAGTGTGCCCGGCAGGACCTTTTAAAGAGTTAAGTAAAAAATATGTTTTAAAGAAAAGTTTTAACTTCCCTTAAGGAACATCGCAGAACTCGGTCCTGCAGGCAGAGACCTGGCCTGGGTGCCCCGCCACGGGGCGAGGCTCTGATGCGGGCGTGGCTCACAGAGCTGCCGCCTAGCCTGCGCCCTGGGAGGATCGAAACCCACTTGGCGATTTAATTGCCGGTTTGCACACAGCACTGGGGCTGCTGCTGAGGGTGGTTTGCGGCCGCAGTTTCTGCTCCCCAGGGGTTCAGCCTCCAGGAGGGGAGGGAGTCTTCCTGGTGCTGTGGGGACTCTCGCTCATCTGGGGGTGACTGCCGGTGTCCCCTGGGCCACAGCTGGGGGGTGGCTGCCGGTATCCCCTGGGCCACAGCCGGGGGGTGACTG
>VBSM01000361.1:108027116-108037204 GCA_008086735.1 Cheirogaleus medius | reverse complement strand
CTCGGCTTCCCAGAGTGCTAGGATTACAGGCGTGAGCCACCGCGCCCGGCCAGTTACTACTATTTTTAATATCGACATGTTTTCTCTATTTTGTGCTGTGATGCAATGTATGTAGCATAAAATTTACTATCTTGCCCATTTGTAAGTACACTTTCACAAACTCCCTTTCGTTTTAGATCCATCCATCACCTTTCTTCTACACGCTCCAAAAGCACAGAGATGTCCCTGCGTGAGGTCTCGGCACTTCACTTCAGAGCCGTGAGCTCTCGCGCCGCAGCTCTGCCCGGGAGGGGCTTTTCTGCCCCTGAGCCCCGGCGCCCCGCGCCCGGCCGCACACGCGGCGTCTGAGCAGCTCTAGAAACTCTCTGCTGGTCCGGGACCGACGCCGCCAGCATCCCTGGAACAGGGTCCCAGGGTGGCGTCTGGACACACTCCCCAGGTGACTGACAGGCAGCCACGGTGAGGACGCCGAGCCGTGGCGGGTTCCGCATCCCCGTGTACAAGGACGGCCTGGGAGGGCCTGCCCGGCTCTGGGCACTGGGTTTCCAGCAGGTCTCGGTGACATGGGCACCGTCAGTCTGGGGACGGCATCTGAGGACAGCGGGGCTGGCTGACGCCGCACACCCCCACCCGCACGGACACATCTGTCTGGTCCTCTAAGCGCTGCGGCTGGGGCTGCGTGTCTGCTCGCGACCATTGCTGAGCACAGCGCCGAGGGCGGCAGGTGGCCTCCCCGCGCCTTTCTCATGGGGACCGACACACAGCCACGGGCTTCCTTTCTGTTTCTGAGCTAAAAATCCAAATGCAACGGTTTTCTGCCAAAATTCCATGTTTCTACAAACCTACAGAAACCGCTGATAAAAAAGGAGCAGGGATGACCACGCGTGGTTCAACACTGGCCCGTGGCTGCCGTTTCCACGCCGACGCACTGGAGCTTCTGAATGGCTTCCCCACCAGAGAGTGGCCTGTCCTCGGGATTTGTCTGCAGCTCTCCAACTTGCCTCCTCCGCATAGTGGACTCTTCCCGCCCCCGTCCCCGCCCCCGTCCCCGCCCCCGTCCCCATGTCCATAGTCGGCTGCTCCTCGTTTCCGAGCGCTTTCCTGCAACGCCCTCACCTGCGCACGCCCTCCGTGGCCGCCTCCTCGCCATCCGGCCCATGGGCTCTGCCGTGCGGACCTGGCGGCCGAGACCCTTTTCCAGGAGTGGCGGCTACTTCTCTGTGGCCCCGTCCGTCCCTGGGACTGAAAACCACCCCACTGTCTGCCGGTGACTCTGTCTTGGAATAAAATAGGAACAGAATAGTATTGCGTGTTCCGCGTGACAGTCTCATGCGTGTTCCGCGTGACAGTCTCATGCGTGGTCCACGTTGGTCCGACCTTCGGGATCCTTGATGCTGGGGTCCCGGCCTTTCCTGTCCTCATCTCCCGGGAGTCCAGCCGTTGGCCTCGGGGGACCGGACCTCTGGTCCTCCCAGGCCGGCGGCCATGACTCTGCTCCCGTGTGGCTCGTGTCACACGTCTGTTCTCCTCTCAAACATCCATGCACACCTGTGTGCCGGCTCCAGGCAGCATCTCCAGGCCACCTCTCTTCCCTGGGCTCTGTGGCTGAGAGGGTTTTGCACACGCGTGTGCGGACTTCACCCCACACTCACCGCCTGAAACCAGACACCCTCCCTCCCTCTCAGAGCATCTTCCTTTACCGGCTTCGCTGTGCCTACCGGCGGAGCCAACGTCGCCCCCACCGTGGCAGCGTCCGGCCTGCCGGTCGCTGTTTCCGGGAACCGCGCCGGTCACGTGATTACAGACGGACGTACTGACAACTCAGGCTTTTCAGAAGGAGGGGCCGCCGGGTTGCCGTGGGCGATGCCAGCCCTGTGGCATCTCGACACAGTCTCACCTGGGGCCGACGAGACCCCGACCGAGACCAGCCCTGCCACTCCCGGTGCATCTGTGTGGCCGGTTCTCTGCCAGCGGGAATGTGGCCAGGAGGCCACTCCTGGGGACAAGCAGCTATTCTGGGAGAGTCTGGGAGCGGGGGCGGTGGGGGGTGGATTTCCTTCTCTGCTGTCCTCTCCTGTCTCCCTCCCGGGGGCCGGGAGGCCACATTCCCGACCCTCATGCTCTGGGTGTCACCGGAGGCTTCAGACTCCGCAAGGCGGCTCCGTGGTCTCCCTTCTCCAGTGTCGCTGGCGGCCTCTCTCTCGTGTCCCGGGGGGGCCGGGGCCGGGCCTGGCTTTCTCTGAGGCAGTGGCTTCCAAGGGGACGTCTGGTCTGCCCGCCGGGCCCCGGGGACGGATCCAGTTGCCGTTCTGTAACCAGAGCCCCGCGCACACCGCCGTCGGAATCCAGCCGTCCACTTCTTCCAGAAGCATCCTGGGTCAGGCCGGACACAGAGCAAAACAAACCCACAGTCCCACAGCCACCCACGTGACATGTCACCCTGCATCGGGGTTTCCTGTGGCTTTTGTTCATGGTAAGAACGCAGAAACGTTGAAATCCAGTCTCCCCCGAGACACAGGATTTTCTTGGTGTTGGGAAGAGCTGAGACGGAGCCTGGGCACAGCCAGCACACGCGGCCACTTCCGTCACCCCGTCCCCAGCACCGGGGCCTCTGTCCCACCCGCTGTGCCGGGGACACAGGTGCTCTCCCGTGATGCCAGGCAGCGCGTCTGGACACAGGAGAAGGGCCCCGTGGTCCCGCAAACCCTTGTGGGATTGAGCATGACGAAGGGAGCCCTGGGCATGGCAGAGGCCTTGAGAGGGCCACAGTACATACATGTCCAGGCTCCATGGGACGGCCGTGCATTCAGCCGTCGCACGGGGGCGGCATGTTCAGCAAGGACTCGGGCCTAATCACTGTGCTGTTTCCTCGTCGCACTTGCGAGAGCCGGTCCGTGTAGTGGATGACCAACTCCAGGAAGGTGCAGGGCTGGGAGGAAAGAAGGAGCCCACCCCAGGACCGAGCCTGACTTTGGACGGCCCCTCTCGGGGGAGGGAGTGAGGTTTCTTCCCCGGCCCTTCCCTGAGGCTCTGCAGCCCTTTGATGTACGGCGGGAGGGCGCGGGCGGTGCCAGCAGCCCATGGCGGGACAGCCAGGCAAGCGTCTGCAGGGCCGGGAGACCGCCTGAGCCTCCCGGAGCACCTGCCAGGCTCCGGCTCCAGCGTGCAACGATCTCCCTTCCCCCGGGAGTCTCGGGCTGAAGGACTGACTCTGACCGGGCCGTCCTTGCCCTCCCACGCCACGAGGGCGCGATCCGGTTCAGGACGCCCGCCTGCTCCCCCCCGCCACAGCACACAAACTGCTGCCCTGACACCGTCTCGGCCTCCCCCTGCCTCGCTCTCACCTCGTGAAGCGGAGCACCTGCCCCGCGGAGCCGCCGTGCAGACCTGCAGCCTGGTGAGCACCGGGTACCTATGGGAGCACGCGGCGTCTGCCAGGCGGACGGGGGACGGCCACCTCGCAGGGGCGGCACAGGCGCCGCACACACGTGGGCCGTTAAACGAGGACGTTTCCACCCCCGCGGCCGAGCAGGGGCCCCTGGTCATTGTCCCTCCGGCTCCCTCGGCAGGTCCCGGAGCAGGTCCCGGAGCAGCGAGAGCCGAACCTGCAAAGTCCTGACACGGCCCAGCAGCCGTCGGGGTGTTGCCGGCTGGGCAGCAGCTCCCTGAACGGGAGGGCTGGGACCCGGGACCCGTCCTCCTCCGCCCCCATGCACCGCGCTGCCCCGACCGCAACGCCGGCAGCTACCGCCCTTCCAGAGCCCGTTGATTGGGCTGCGTGGGGGGGGGGTGCACACACCTGGGCACTGGCACCCACGGGGATGTGCCACACACGCGTGGCCCGTGCAGGCTCCCTCGTCCTCGGGCCCCACCCCACAGCCTGCTCCCTGCTCGGCCTCCCTGTGCACCTGCGACACTGCAGAGGGTTTCCTGGAGGCCAGGCCAGCGCCACCCCTGCAGCCAGCGACTCCGCACGTGGGCCCCGGAGCCGGCCAGGCCAGAGGATGGGACCTTACACAAGTGCTTTCCAAGCTGTGACGGGTGTTTAGGTTGCATAAGACATGTGTGCACAGGTGCATGCCCGTGTATGTGCAGGTGTGTGCACAAGGGTGTGTGAGCACAGGTGTAGGTGTGTGTGAGTGCACGTGAGTGTGTGTACCTGCATAGGTGTGTGCATGTGTGTGTGTACATAGGCATGTGCATAGGTGTGAGCATGTGAGTGCACACGTGTGTGGACAGGTGCATGCCTGTGTATGTGCAGGTATGTGCATAAGGGTGTCCGAGCAAAAGCATAGGGGTGTGTGAGTGCACATGTGAGTGTGCATACCTGCATAGGAGTGTGCATGTGTATGGGTGTTAGGTATGTGCATGTGTATGTGTGCATAGGTATGCATGCTTATGCAAGTGTGTGAGCACATGTGTGAGGGTCAAAGGGTGGGTATCTCTCTCTCCCCCCTTTCCTCTGGCTCACCCTGTAGCACCAGTCCCGTGCAGCAGAACTCTCTGTGCCGTCCACGACACTAGCCACTAGCCACATGTGATGCTGAGCCCATGCAATGTGGTTAGTGCCAGTGAGGAACTGAAATTTTAATCCTACTCAATTTTAATGGTTTCGAATGTAAATACAGTTTCTCCTCCACTTATGGTGGAGTCGCATCCCAACAAACCCATCATAAATTGATAATAAATTGAAAATGCATCTAACACACCCAAACTACTGTGAACTAAAACAACATCTCAAGCCTCTTAGCTGACTAAATGGACCCCCTCTTGGCTGAGGAGATCCCCACAAAAAGGAAACTTAAAGCTGAGTTTCCGGCTCAGAAGGAAGGTCAGATGTGCCTGGCTATGCCCTGTCCCTGTTGGAGTTACTCTCTGTAACAATAAGATACAGAATCATTAACAGGCCTCAGGCCACCTAGGGCAAAGGTTAAACCCCACCTGCAGGCCACCAGGTTACTTAACAGATCGCCTGATTCTTGGGACATGTCTGATATGTATCCAGTGCTTGTCTCTGATTAACAGACGTGTTATCCTAACTTAAAATGTTCCAAGACTCTAGACAAAGCTTCATGTCTGTAACCAATCACAAATCAAAGAATCTTCGAACCCACCTGTAGCCTGTAATCCCCGCTTGGAGATGTCCTGCCTTTTTGGGCCAAGCCAGTGTCCGCCTTCCATGTATTGGTTTACGACTTCACGTGTCATTCCTGTCTCCCTGGAATGGATAAACCAAGCTGTGACCCAGCCATGGTGGGACCACGTGCTCAAGGCTTCTCGGGAATGGCTCCGGGCTGTGGTCACACAAACTCGGCTCAGAATAAACCTCTGTGAGTTAATTTACAGAGTTTGCGTTCTCTCCATTGACACCGCCAAACACCACAGCTTTGCCCAGCCTGCCCTAAACACGCCTAGGATACAATCACCAGCCTTTAGTTGGGCAAAGTCACCCAACTCCAAGTTTATTTCATCACAAAGTGCTGAAAACCTCACGTCACCCACAGAACACTGCACTGCTGTGAAGCCAGAGGCCGGGCGGGTCCCGAGTGCTGATTCTGCTGAGCCTGTTGCTTTCATGCCAGCGTGAAGTCGGAAAACTGTGAGCCCAACCAAGGTGTTCAGGGACCGCCTGAGGTCCTGTGTGGATCAATCCGGGAAACACAAGTCCACACCGTTGGGCCAAATGGAATTCAAGGTCAATTTTGCCTTGACTTGAGTCAGTGCGCAAAGACGGTGGAAATAGCCACAGTTTAAACAGCTCCCCTGCTTTCTTCCTTTGCTTGACAATCATCTGGAGGTCGGTTTGGGGCCTGCTCCGTGTGGGGGGCGTGTCTGCAGGGGCTCAATGCATAGCAGGGGACCTGGCATCTGCTGATCTGGCCCTGGGTCTGTGGCGACACTGAGTCCCTCCGCAAAGACCCGACGCTGCCATGCAGGGCGGCGCAAAGGGCTGTGTTTCCAGAGACTGGGGAGGAGCCATGCTTGCTGCCATCATTGCAGAGTGACAATTTGGTGACGTTACCCCTAGAGGCCCTGCACGTGGTGAAGACGCATTTGAGGGTCTCCGTGGAGATGAATCACAGAGACGAGCACAGAACGAGGTTCAGGAAGCCTCAGGAGGGACCTGTCACCTCACACACGCGTGGTGTTGCGTGGCCAGTGAGGGGAGTGACTCCGAGGGCCTCTGGGTGGACGGGGTTTGGTGGAGTGGCCTGGACAGACGTCCTCAGCAGCTGTCGAGGTGGATGTGCATGGCCTTTCCATGCTCCTGCAAGGCCCCTGCCTGAGCCCTCGGCCATGGCATGTGTCCACCAAGAGGCGTCAGAGAGCGGTGACTGCTGTCCTCTGCCGCGGAGTTGGCTCGCTCCCCCGGACCGGCCGCGTCACCTGTTCTGAGACGTTACCATATTACCTGTGTTACCTGCGTGACCTGCGTTACCTGTGTTACCTGAGACATTACCGTGTCACCTGAGATGTTACCGTGTTACCTGCTCTGAGGAGCGTGTGCGGCGTGGTGTCAGGATGGTGCTGGTGTTCACCCGGCGCACCCCGGAGAAACCTGCCAGGTGTGCCAAAGAGAGAACGTTCCGGGCCTGCTTGTTTCACGCAACGACGACCTCCAGTCCCACCCTGTTGTCACAGCATCGGGTTTCGATGTGACATGCAGCCGGGGCAGTGACAGCTACTTCTTAGATCCTTGGGAGGCCTGGTGTGCATGAGCCTGGGGCAGCTTTTCCCAAACCCACCTGGGCATGGAACCCTTTCGATCAGGGAGCTCTGACCCGCATGTCAAAGGCGGCCACCACACCAGCACACCTGTCCACAGGTGAGAGCTGAGGGCACACCTGTGCCCTGGGTGGCTGAGGGCACACGGCCCTCGTGCCCCCCTCCATGGCCTGTGAGTGGCAGGTCCGGACCTGCGCCCTCATCCTCTCCTCCTCGGGGAAACGTTATCAGTGACAGCAGCTGTTTTGTTCTTCCTGGGCGCGAGGCTCCGAGGCGAAGCCGCCGAGTCCCTGGCAGAGCTGTGAGCACGCAAGGTGTGCAGATGTCTTCCCGTCTCCCCTCCAAGCCTTAGAAGATGCAAACCGGCCTCAAAAAGAAGGGGAAGCCTGACACGCACGGGATGTGGGGCCAGGAGACCAATTCTCATTTCAGCCACATCTGGCTTCATTCCTTGGGCTTCGAGAGGCGACTTCATGTCCAGTAGAACAGATTCCCCAACTTCTGCAGCAAAATCATTTTGCTCTTATAGATGCAGTTTAAGACAAATTTATCACATTCCTCAGGACTTTGTTGAAATTATATCATTAATTTGGTAAGAAGTGACATTTTAAGATATTCAATTTCTGTATCCTTAAATATGGCATATGTCTCTAATTATTGTAGGTATTCTGGAATCATCTGTAATAATGTTTTATCAGTTTTTTCCCCTGAAGGTCATTCCTACTTTTGTTAGATTTATTTCTACTTTTCTTTCTTTCTTTTTAAAGCTTTTTGTTGCTTCTGTGAATGGCTTTTTTCTGTTATATATTTATACTCACTGTCTTCAATTCTTCTTCCTGGTCCCTTGGACTCATTGTGAACCCAACAGTCCGGTTCCGTCAGACCGAGCTCCGCGGGGTCGCGCTCCCTCCGTCTCCGAGACACTTTCTGGTTTGTGTTCTCAGCTGGGCTCCCGGCTCCCGCACTGCTGGCTTCTGCGGCTGCACCTTCTCACCTCCCTGACCTCTCAGTGCCGAGGGCCCTGAGGCACACTGTGATCTCGTCTGGCCTCGAGGGTGACTTTGAGCATTATCCGTAGCCTGGTGACTTCTCTTTTGTGTGATGTTTCCAGCCCGCACCTTCCCCTGTGTTCCAGACCTGCGTGTGGGTCACCTCACTCGACTTCTCTACCTGACGCTGAACAGGAATCCCCAAAGCTGACGCGTCCGGTCCTGAACGTCTGCTCTCCCTGCCCCCCGAAACCTGCTCTCTCGCGACTCCACGTCCCTGCCAATGGCATTTCCATCCTTCCCCTTACTCCAGCCGGGAAACAGGAGTCACCCTGGGCCTCTCCTTCTCACATCCATGTCCACTCCGTCAGCACATCCCACCGGAGCCGCCTCCAAGGTCGGAGAGGTCACGACCACCACCGCCCTCTTTCCCCACGGTCCTGTCTAGCCCACCCAGGGCAATGTGCCCAGTGGCCTTGTCCTTCCTTGCCTGCGCCAGTCTGCCTCCAACAAGGAGTGGGAGCCGTCCCACAACCTGGCTTGTGGCACCCCTTATCCCGCTCTCTCCACTGGCCCCTCTGCTGCTCCTCGAGCATTTAGGCACACCCTACCCCAGGGACTTTGCACACGCTTTCCTCTCAGCTCAGGTACCTCTTGGCTTCCTCCCTGGATGCTCAGGTCTCTGCTGAAGGAAGGGCCTCCAGGGTCCAACCTCTTTGGAGCAGGCCTGTCCCCACTCAGCAACCATATCCCGCTCCCTGCCCTACTGTCTCCCAAAGCACTTCTCATCATACATGATACGTTTTGGTCTCAGCTCAGGGAGGGCAGGGACTTCTCGCTGTTCACGGTCCCTCGGTGCCTGGCCCAGTGACCACATGGTGAGTGCTCAGCTAGTGCTTGCTGAGTGAGTGGGTGGCTGGACCGTGAATTATATTTTAAATGGTCATTATTGGTGAACAGAAATGAAATTGACTCTTGTATGTTGATTTTACTGAATCCTGCTATTAATTTTAGTAGGTGGTAGATGCTATAGAATTTTCTGTGCAGATAGTGTCTCCTATAAATAATGACAGTTTTGACTCATTCTTTCAATTTCCTGCCTCTGTTAGCGCTTTGTTTCCTTGCATTGGATAGAGCTTCCGGTACGGTTTCAAGTGGAGTCAGTGACCGAGGATATTTATGTTCTGTTTTCAATGTCGGTAGGAACACTTCTGAGGTTTTAGCATTAAGCAGGATTTTATTTTATGTATTTATTTTTTTTTTGGAGACAGAGTCTCACTCTGTTGCCCGGGCTAGAGTGCTGTGGTGTCAGCCGAGCTCACAGCAACCTCAAACTCCTGGGCTCAGGCGATCCTCCTGCCTCAGCCTCCCAAGAAGCCGGGACTACAGGCATGCACCACCATGCCCGACTAATTTTTTCTATATATTTTTAGTTGTCCAAGTAATTTCTTTCTATTTTTTAGTAGAGACGGGGTCTCACTCTTGCTCAGGCTGGTCTTGAACTCCTGACTTTGAGCAATCCTCCGGCCTCAGCCTCCCAGAGTGCTAGGATTATAGGCGTGAGCCACCGCACCTGGCCTAAGTATGATTTTATTATACCTGACAGATAGCTTTTGCTTGGTTACAGGGCTCCTTTCCAGCCCTAGTTTGCTAGGAATGTGTTCTGTGATCACAGATGAGTATAGAATTGCATCACATACTTTTAAACAAAGTATTGCTTACAAGCGATTATAATACTATTATAAGTATTGATTATTAAACTATTGAGATAATGTTTTCTATTTCATGTAGTATTATACATTAACGTTGGTAGCAGGTAATATATTAATTGTACAAAGAGTTTTTTTTATGTTGTTCTTCCATTCCTGACATAGCACTAATTGGCTGTGCTATAAGTCTATATTTTTTATATTTAGCTAGATTTTTTTTCTAGAATTTTTCTTAAGGATTTTTGCATAAGGGAGATTATTTAAAAGTTTCTTCTACTGTGCTATGGTCTGAACATTTACGTCCCCCTAAACGCCGTACTTTGAGTTCCGACCTCCAAGGCGATGGTGTTAGGAGGTGATGAGGTCACCACGGGGATCCTCAACAATGGCGTTAGTGTCCTCGCAGGGCGTGGAGGGAAGGTGCTCTCCTGAGAACAAATGGGGGGCTCTGGCTTTAGGGTTAGGGTGAGGCTTTATGAACGAATGAAGGCTTCAAAGCTTCTTAGCTCCAATTGCTGATACAGCTGATTGGTTGAGGCGGCTGAGCCCTAATTGGTGGGTTGAGGTGAGCCCTGATTGGTTGGTTGAGGTGAGCCCTGATCGGTTGGTCCAGGTGAGCTCTGATCAGTTGGTTCAGGTGAGCCCTGATCAGTTGGTTCAGGTG
>VBSM01000361.1:108002423-108013994 GCA_008086735.1 Cheirogaleus medius | reverse complement strand
CATTACCATCACCATCATGACCACCATCACCATATCATCACCACCACCACCACCGTCACCACCACCACCATCACCATATCATCACCACCACCACCACCGTCACCACCACCATCACCACCACCACCACCGTCACCATCAACATCACCACTACCACCATCACCATCATCATCACCATCACCATCACCATCACCATCATCACCTTCACCACCACCATCATCATCACCATCACCATTATCATCATCATCATCATTGTCACCATCACCACCTTAACATCACCACCATTACCATTATCATCATCACCATCACCATCACCACCATCATCATCACCATCACCACCGTAAGCATCGCCACCACTGAAAGATCTCTGTGAAGCATGTGAGAGCACAGTGCCCTCTGGCGTGACAGATACAGCGAGAGCTACAGGGATGTGCCTGCCCTCTACAGTTGGACAGTATACGCTGAGTGACCAGGTATGTGTAGCCTACACAATCATCATGGATGGTGATGGTGATGATGGCGATGATGGGCTTGACTAAAAATGTGTAAATAAAATGAAATAAGGGCAGAGAAAGTGGAGTAACTTTAAGGAAAAAGTGCTTTTGTTTTTGAGGAGGACGGTACACAAATCTTGAGTGCACAGCCCCATGAAGAGCGATGAAGTGAGCAGCGGCAGTGAGCTCCGGCCCCGGGTGAGGAAGCATGATGCCCCCTGGCCACCAGGACCTGTCGCTTACCCACATTGTCACCAGGTCCCTTCCTCTCCACCTTGCATAGCCTGACTTCTGATCTCGTAGATTAGTTCTTCCTGATTTTGAACTTTATAGAAGTGCAGTCAGACAACACGTATCTCGGGTGTCTGGTTTCTTTTCCTTGTTGCACATTGTGAGATTTATTCTTGTTGGTGCGTGTAGTTGTAGATTCTTCCCACTGAAGATACGCCAAAAGTTATCCCTCTGCTAGTGGGGCGCATCTCTGTGGTTTTCAGCAGTTTTGACGATTAAGCAGCCCTCCCATGAGGGTCCCTGTGCCAGCTGTTTCCAGGTGTGGAATTGCTGGATCCCGGGGACACGTCTACTGGAGGCTCATCGTCACGGAGACTGGCGAGCCTTCCAAACCAGCCGCACCAGTTTGCACCCCACGAGTGGTGGAAAAGAGTTTCGGTTACTCTCAGTCCTCCCCGCGCTCGGTACTTGCGCAACTTCCAAAGAATGTGGATGGCAGTGGCGACACCGACGCGTGCAATGTCAGTAGCATCAAAAGGCGTTCTTGTGACGATAACGACGGCAGGACCTTTAACCAGGAGACGGATGCATCTTTAGCTCTGCTTCGAGTCTGCAGCCCCAGCACCGAGCTCCCAAGCTGGAAATCAGCACACGCGAGTTGGCGTCTCGGTCAGGTCCCAGTCATTGCTGTCGGGTGCGGCGTCTGCTGTCGGGCTTGTGGGGTTGGGGTGCAGAAGGGAGGCGGGCCCAGAAGAGCCACTCCTGGTCGGCACCAGAAACCAGGGTGCCCGGCTTGGGGGTGAAGGGGAGCTCGGGGAGGCCGTGTCCTGCGTTGCTGCTGCCTCCGTGGTTTGCAGCCGGAGGTCTTGTGGTGAGCCTGGGGCAGCCGTCGGTGAAGCAACCGGACACCGTGAGGGACAGGGACACACGGGAGCCGGGACACCTCTGTGCTACCCGCCTCCACCCCGCCCCACGGCCCGGGGGTCACCACCACCGCTCACACCTGCACCAGCGATTGTGGCAGGTCCTTGCTCACCAGCCCCCAGCTTCTCCCTTGGCCCGGAGCAAACCCCCAGCGTCCACCCGCTGGCCTGGCACCGCCCGCCCCTCTGTGTATTTACGTCTCTCAACTTCCATGGGGGGACAGGCTGCTCAGAGACAATTCCAGATTCAAAAGTGTCTCCTTTAGCACTTTGACAATAACGCTCCAGTCCTTTATGCATCCAGGGACGCTGATAATAATCTGATTTTTGATTCTTTTAGAAAATTGGATTTTTTTTTTCTGTTCCTCTGAGAGTCTTTCTTAATTCTAACGTTCTGTTAGTTTCCTGCAGCGAGAGTCTTGTTTGTGTTGCGTGGCGTTTGACAGGCAGTGGGGGTCATGTGTCCTTCATTGCTGGGAAAGCCTCAGGAACCGTTTCGTGATGTGATGATATCTCTCTGATTTCCCCACTCTCCTCTCCCAGAGGCTGAGCGAGCAAGCGCGTCTCGTTGGCCTTTCGTGTCTGTCTGCAGTTCCGTCACCCTGGAAAAGTCCCTCCGCCTGTGTGTGTGGCTCCCTTACTCACCCGTCTGCTATGTCCGTCCTAAAACTCAAGCACAATTGGATTTTAGAATTTTAGCAACTGTATTCTTAACTTCCAACGTTGCTAATTGGTTCTTTTTCACAACTCCCTGTTCCTGATTCACAGACGGCTCTCTCTCCCCGAGACTGTTTCCTGGGCGCACGTCGAGGTCCCGCTTGGCTATGTAGCAGCTGTTCTCCAGGGCGTAAGCCTTCGGGTCACCTCGTCACAGCGTCCCTGCCGCGGGTGTCTGACTGTTACCGTGGGTTACGGTCGGTCACCGTAGTTCTTCCCCACACAGCTCTTCCGGCACGAAGCCTGCTTAGGGGAAGGGTGAAGTCGTCTCTCCAGGCTGGAGTTCTGGTTATCCCAGGGAGACAGGGAAGTGGATGGCCTCTGACCTCTGACCCTTGCTCTCTGGGCTGGCCCAAGGCCTGCTCTGCCTGAACACTGACCCCTGTGTCGCTTCCTGGCCTGGGTGGGAGGAGTGGGGGGCATGGCCCTCCCGCGGGGACCCCAGGGAGCGCCTGTGCCCTCGGCCTGCCCCACCTGCCTTCCTCCCCGGGTGGCCGCCTGCCCCGTGGGCCCTGGACCACGTTGAGATAGCGGCCGCAGCCTTGGTGGGACCTGTCCAGCTTCCTCGCGGCTGCCGGTCCTCTGAGAGTCTGGCTTCCTGCTCTCAGTGGGCTCTGCCCACCTTAGGTTTACGTTTTTCTTGCCATTCTTGAGCTTGATATGCAAATGGGAGAGATTTCAGCAAATGTCCAGCTTGCGATCTTGAAATTGGACGTGGTTCTATTCCTTTAAAATGTGATTAGTAAGTTATAGTCTATAAGCTGGGGCATGTCTTTTTTTTTTTTAATGGCTTTGCTGTCATGCTAATTCTCTCTGCTTTGGGGGCCTTAGTTCTCAGCGGCATCGATAGAAAGACCGGTTATGTGCTAATTCAAATATGTCACCGGATGGACGTAAATTTATATTCTGTTAGCAAATTTTATCATTCTCTTCTCCTTGGAAGACGGTCTTCTGGAGGAAAATAAAGATCGACTTAGAGTGATTCATACTGGCTGCGTATTTCTGTGGAATCCCACCTGCATTTTTCAGTTCTTGACATTTCGCTCTAATCGTGTATTATGCATTTTAATCTCATAACTGGCAACTTTGTTTGCTTAATGGACTTCATAATAAGAAGTTCTGTAAAACAGTGCACGATGGGATGAAGCACCGTGTCAGCATGTCAGCCAGTGCCAGGCACAAATATTTGTTCAGTGAGTGCCAGGACACACCTGGGCAGGTGTGATGCCCAGGTGCCGCTCAGACACCACCTTTCCCCTGGCCGTAAACCCAGGTCGGAAGGTCGGCGTTTAATCGAACGTGCGCCTTTATTCATTGGCTGTGTGTCTGTCCTGACTGCGCTGTGCTAGGCATGGGAGTCACGGCCGGATGCACCCCGCCACTCTGTCTGAGGAGGACGGGGTGGGGGCAAGTGCGGCTCCGGGATGGGGAGAACGGGGTTCTCTGCAGACCCACCCAGGGCTGCTCGGAGGAAGTGCTCACCTCACACACGCACAAGGACGGGGCCGGGGGTCCCATGGAGCATTCCCCACCCAGGCATAGTTGCGGGAGCTCGGCCAGGGAGCACCCCCGCGGGGCACTGAGCACCAGCACCAGCTTCCTGAGTTCCCGAGGGCGGCACAGTCTGACCACCCCGACCACCTCTCCCAGGAAATGCACCTCCCGCCCGCGGCAGCCCAGGCAGCAGGCGCCCTGGCAGCTTGTTTGCAAACCTCGGCTGCGCGTAGCAACATAAGGGTTTGCTCCTTCCCCAAAGACGAGTGGTGGGAAAACACGAGACCACGTGATTTCAGAGCTGGGACAGATGCCACCCTGCGTCTTGGGACCCTCAGGAGAGAAGAGACAAGACAAAGTGACAGGCGCAGAGAGGCCCAGGCTGCGCCCGTCCACAGCCGCGAGTGAGCCCGGCTCCTGCCGCAGCCCCGAGTTCCTTCCTCAGCGACCCGTGGAGAAACGACCGCGGAGCCTGGTCTGCCGATACTGCGGGGGCCGGAGCCCGTGACAGGCAGGGAAGCCCGGTGTGGGTGACACCAGAGCTGCCCAGGTCACGTCCCGGACGCCCCAGACTCTCTGGGCACCGACGGAGCCAGCCGGGGCCGGGGGGACAGGGTGTTGACCGAGCGGCCACGTCTTTGAGACGGGTGACCACAGCCTATTGATCGGGGGTGGGTGGGTGGTCTGTCTAGAGCGGTGGTCAGGGTCCTGTCGCGGAGCAGCACAGCAGGGCGGGACCCAGAGCAGCAGGGAGCCAGACCCGAGAAGCCGGCATGTGCAAAGGCCCCGGGTGGCGGGTGCGTAGCTGTGAGGACAGGCGTGGCCCTCGTGAGCCACCTGGCGTGGCCCTCGTGAGCCGCCTGGCGCGGCAGGTTTGCAGGTTTGCAGGTTTGCAGCGTGTCGGGGGTAGGCGAGGGTCTGGGCTGCCGTCAGAGCCGTGGGAATTCTCGGCAGAGACCTCGCCAGGAAGGGGGCGTGGCCTGGTGCCTGTCTGCAAGGGACGTCTGGGGTTCTGCTGCCGGGGGAGGCCTCACCACGTCCGGCGTCGCCGTGGAAAGGACCCGCGCAGGCAGCCGTAGCGAGTGCCGGTGCCGCGGGAGGCGGAGAGGAGGTCCACGTCCACCTGCTCGAGGGGCTGGTGACCGGGCTGGGGCGGGCAGCAGAGCCGGAGTCCCTGTCCAGAGCAGAGGGGGCTGTGGGGACGGCCCACGTCCCCTGGCCTGCCTGCCACGCACCCCGTCCGCCACCCGCCCTGCGCCCGGGAGACGCCTGGTTCCTCCCGTCCCCCGAGTCATTTCATCTTTGTTCCCAGCAATGACGGTGCCTGGCGCAACCCGGGGCCAGGACGCGTCGCCCGGACGCCGGAGCAGCAAAGTCTCTCGTCCTGTCCTGGGCAGGGCCGGGCGGGGTCTGCGCGTGGGGTCCCCGTCTGTTCCCGCGGGAGGGGCGGGAGGCTGGCGGTTTGGATGCACGTCGGCGCTCGTGGGGGCAAAGCTGTGCACGCCGATCGTGTCCCGCCCGTGACTGGGTGGGTCCCTCTGGTCGGCTGTGGGGTCATGTGTGCAGGGTGGCCAGGTGTCCCTCCCCCCCGGGCGGCGGCGTTGCTGGGGACAGGGAGACAGTTTCCCCGGAACTGCCATGCTCCGGTCATTCCTTGCCACCTTCTTTCCCACTGGTCCCTGCCCACCACTCACCCTGGGGAGGTCAGGGGTCGGGGCGGCCTTGGCCAGCGACGTCCGGGGTTCCCGGCGGGACGGCGGCCTCCGGCCGAGCAGGGTTGCTGGGCCTCGAGCGCAGACCCGCCAGGAGGATTCGGGTCCAGGCCTCTGCCTAGCGCCCGGGGTGGGGGTTCTTTGAAACACGAAAGTTGTCCCATCGGCCTTGGCAGTCCGTTCTAGAAGGTTCCTTTTGTTCTTCTAAACATAGCAGCGGCCCCTGAGACTGGCGAGGGGCGGGGGCCGCGTCCTTCTGTTTCCCGAGGCTCTAGATTTAGGTTTGGTTTCGGAGAGGGGACGCTGAGGCTCGTCTGCATCGGGGACTCCTGAGCAGGAGCTTTGTGTGGAGGGCGCTGTCTGTCCCCTGGGTGCGCCGCCTTCAGAACCCGCAGCCCGGAATGTTCTCTGCTCCCAAGCCGGCCAGGGGCTCTGTCGCCCAAGTGAAGTGGTGGGGAGAGATTTCTCCGTTTGCTCCCCGGCGGTTCCCCCTGGGGGACGTCCGCTGTCCTGGGCCCTCAGGACGCTTGTCCCCGGGCAGGGCAGGGCGTCGTGGAGAGTGCCTGGCGGCTCCCGAGAGTCGTGGCGCCAGGAAGCACCGAGTTCTTGCCAAACGAGCTCCTTCGGGGCCAGTCCCACGGGCTCTGGGCAGGGGGCCAGGCGCCCCCCTTGCAACCCGGCACGGGGCCTGGGCCTGGAGTCCCTCGGGCTCCCTCCTGGCGCCCACTGCCCGAGTCCCGGCTCCAGGCCCCTGTGGGACCGTGGCCACGTCCTGTCCCCATCCCCTTCCGGGAGGGGGGACCCCAGTGTCCCGCGTCCTGCCTGGGACGTCAGCCCAGCCGCCGGGGCCTGGGTGCCCGCCAGTGGGAGGGAGCCTGGACCAGGGCCCCTCGGTCCCCTCGGCAGGGGCCAGCCCCTGTGTGTGTCAGCTGAGCTCCGGGGAGCTCCCGCCAGCCACGCTCGCCCTCCCCCGGCGCCTGCGCTGCTCACGGCGTCCCGTCCTCTGTGCGCTGCCCGGGGCTGGGCCGACCTGCAGGGAAAGTCGGTCCACGCCTGGAAAATGGGGCCGGGGCCGGGCTGGTGGGTGGAGTCCACACACTTGGCCGGTGACAACCCTCAGTTCCCCCAAACCTGCAATCTCGGCACTTCTGCGAGGAGCCCTCAGGGCCAGCTGGTCGGCGTCTGGCTTCGCTATGGCATCCTCATGTTTCCCAAAGGGAACGCGGTGGAACCCCGGCTCCCACGAGGGCCCCTCCCCCGAGCACTCAGGGTCGAGCGTGGGGAGCGCGGTCCTTCCTCCCTCCCCGCAAGGCACCGGCAGGGAACCGTGTCCGGCCAGACACGCGCCCCGAGCTCGTCTTCCTTAGAAATAGTGACTGAGACTTGTCGAACACCAGCAGTTGTGACAGTCACGGTTCTGAGCACTTTCTGCGCGTAAAAGACATTTTTAAACTGTTCGATCTTTCGCCGTGAGATTTTGCGATGAGGCCCCCCGCCCATTTGTGCCTGATGCCCTCAGGTCTGCATCTGGGGCAGTTGGGGCCCAGAGGCCTCAGACGGCGGCTCGAGACGACTTTCTGGGTCCCCTTCACCCCTTAGCTTGGCCGCAGCCAAGCTCGCTGTGTTTTGGGGGACAGAGCCGCGGAGACCAAGGACGGGTGAAGCTTGAGGACGGGCCGCCGCGGAGGGGGGACTGTGCCCAGCCTCAGCCCGGGGAGCCCGGTGGGGCCAGGGGGTGCCCCCAAGCGCAAGACTCCCAACAGCCCAGAGGACAGTCTCCGAGAAACGTGGCTTGGGGGGGACTGCCCTGCGGTTGGCCAGGCATGAGGACCGCGGGCCGCAGAACCGGGACAGCGCGGGGTTCCCTCGCCTCCCTGGAGCGCAAGGGCCAGCCGGGGAGGACCAGAGGCTGTGTCGCCTCGGGCCGGGCCGGCCACATGGCTCCGGCCATTCTCCTGGGTGCTGGCCACGGGCTCCACGGAGCAGGAGCCGTGGTCTCTCCTTTGCAGAGGGTGGGAGGATCCTCAGCCTGTGCCTCGCGCCGGCGCCAGACCAGGCGTGTCCGCCGGACGCCCACCTGAGGCCCGGATCGCCCGGTGCTGCTCGCCCGGCGCCAGGGCCACGGGCAGCGTGACGTGGGAGCCACGTGTCTGTGTCGGGCGGGGGCAGAGTGAGGGCTCGTGGGTCATTTCCACCCACTCTGAACCGAGAGACGAGCGTCGTCCGCAGAGTGAGACGTCAGCTGGCGTGGGCACCGTGTGACCCCCCTCACGCCTGGTCTCAGGGTTTCTCTCGCAAAGACAGCGTGACGTCGCCGTCCTGCCTGTCCTCCTGCCCTCCCTCTGCCGCGGCGAGGGGCTGGCGTCGTCTGCGGCGAGTGGGCCGTGCTCTGTGAACCAGCCTGCGTCTTGCTCCTGCCCTGTGACCCCACCTACCTTCCTCCCCTTGATACACCTCATCTTCGTGCTTGCCTAAATAAAAAAAAGTGTGATTTGCTGACGACAAACCGTGCACGAAATATCAAGTCGAATATTAATGTCTCTAACTGTTACCCAAACTCCACCAAACCGTTCCTCCTCCTGCTTTAGCCAAACCTCCTCTCGTCTCGTGTCTGTTTACACGACGCTGGAGATGGCGCCGCCCACCTGCGTTTCTCATGCTCCGGAGCGGCGGACTGTGCCGTCCGACCGAGGCTGTTTCCTTCTGCAACTGCGTTTCTCCCCGTCACTGCGTGACCACGCTGTCTCCTCGATGCTCGGCCAGCTCTGCAGCCGCCATGCCCAGGCGCCTGCGGTCCTGTCGGGCGGGAAACACGAGGGGGCTCTGCGGTGGGAGCCCGGCCTCCCCACACCCCAGCCCTGCCCCGCAGCCCCTGGCCGGCCCACGTGGCCTGGCGGAAACCTTAGTTTTAGGGCCCTAGGAATGCTGTGCTTGGAATTTCTGCGTCTCCCGTTCCTGGATTAAGGGACGAGGAAGTCAGGGGGTGAGCTTTCTGTGTGGTCGGGGTTTCTCTAAGAGGCAGCCCCGAGCCCCGAGCCCTGCCAGCCTGGGGCGAGCTCGGCCCCACCAGGGTGGCCCAGGGAGAGAGCCCCGGGTGAGAATGACACTGTGGGTCGGCGGGAGGTCGGCGTCTGGGTCTGCTCCCGGGAGGTGTTTGCAGCCTCAGCCTCCTTCTGCCTCACGGCCAGTCGCGGCTCTGTAGGTCTCTGGCGGACACGAAGGCGTGAGTCGGGGCAGAGAGAACACGACTGGGCCGGCGCAGTCCCCGCGCTCCAGCACGAGGAGCGAGGAGCGAGCGCTCGCCCCTGCCCCCGGGGACAGTTCACCTTCTGCCAACAGCGGGTCTCACCTGGCCACTGGTGCTGCCAGCCCACCCGCCTCCCAGCGCAGGCCTGGTAGGTCCCACAGAGGCAGGTCCTGGGGGGGAGACCCCGTGGGGAGCCGCGAGTCAGCACCGGGGACGAGGCGACCCCCACGTCAGAACCAGCATCAGGACCAGGCAGCAAGCGGGGTCGTGCGAGGGACGTGTCGGTGACACCGGGCACAGCTTCCTGACAGCGGGCGCCTAAGCGTCAGGCCCGCCAAGGCCTGGAGTCTGCAGCCGGAAGGGCGTGGGGAATGTGCACCCAGGCCTCACCTACACGGAAGCCGGCCCTGCGCGGCCACACGCGTGTGCTGCTGCGGTCTCAACACCCACAGCTTGAGGCTGGACGTCCAGCGCTCTGCAGCACCATGGCATCGAGGGGCCTTTCTCTCGTCGTGACTGTGGAAGCTTCCAGACTCCTGCGGCCCGCAGAGCCCCTCCTGGGAGCCCACGCACAAGTGAGACTGTGCCATCCACGGCCACATGGCCTCGACCTTGTCACTGAACACCTCTCGGCTCAGCCTCCCCATCTGCAAAGCGGGGCGCGTGGCTGCCCCGGGCACCGTTGTCAGAGTCGGACCTGAGGCCCCAGTGCTGTGCGCAGGGCCGGGCCTGCACAGGGAGCTCCCCACAGCCCTCAGCGATGAGGGGGATTTGTGGTCAGTGCGTGAATTTGGTGATAGCGTCACAGACCACAGGAGTAGAACCAGGTCCCAGGGTGCGGACTCCGAGTCTGCTTCTGGCCTGAGGCCTCTCCAGGGGCTGGGATCAGCCCGGACCGTGTCCAAGTGCGCATGTGTGTTCACAGTGAATGTGTACATGTGCATGAATTCATGTGTGCGCGAGTATATTTGGGATGTGTGCATGTGTTCTCATGTGTGCATGTGTATGTGTGTGTCCACAGTGAATGTGTGCACTTGTGTGTACATGTGCATGAGCGCATGTGTGCATGAGTGTATTTGGGGTGTGTGTGCATGTGTTCTTGTGTGTGCATGCACGTGTGTGTGGGTCCACAGTGTGTGCATGAGCGCATGTGTGCATGAGTGTATTTGGGGTGTGTGTGCCTGTGTTCTCATGTGTGCATGCACGTGTGTGCGTGTGTGTGCGTCTCTTGCTGCCCACTCAGGGCTTCCTCAGGGGGAGCAGCCAGGGAGCTGCAGCCGAGCTTCCTCCCGTCAGAGCCGGGGGAGGCAGAGCCGACCCTGCCCCTGTGTTCAGAAGAGGAGCCGCAGCTGGATGGGGGAGGAGCCGGGGCCACAGCACGAGGAATGACGGGGCCGCAGCAGAGTCCACGCGTGACTGGAAACCACTCGTCCCTCACGGGTGTGGTTTGTGACTATCAGTTACTTGCAGAGGAGGCGCACATGCACACACACGCTTGCTGTTTCAGGTTTCCAAGCAGGAAAATAAAGGCCAGCACAGCGAGATGCGGCCGGGTGCCCAGCGTACACATGGAGACAGCTCCGTGCTGATCCGTGCTGACAGTGGC
Source organism: Cheirogaleus medius (assembly GCA_008086735.1). Taxonomy (NCBI): domain Eukaryota; kingdom Metazoa; phylum Chordata; class Mammalia; order Primates; family Cheirogaleidae; genus Cheirogaleus; species Cheirogaleus medius. The sequence goes on along the minus strand of VBSM01000361.1, from coordinate 108,003,573 downwards.
CGTGTAGGGAGTTTGCGAGAACCACTTCCTCCCGCCTGGGGCCCACAGGGCGGGTGCTCGTGGCCCTGGGAGGGCAGTGGATGGGCGCCGGGTCCCACCCAGCGAGAGCCGCTGGTTTGGTGAAGCAGCAGGGCGCGTCCTGTCTCCGCCTGCCCTCACTGCGCCGTTGGCCGTGAGCTCGAGAGATGCATGTTCCTCGCTGGGAACGCCAGGGACTGACGCCGAGTTTACAGCAAATGGGATTAGTAAGCGACTGTGTCATAAACACAGGATGTAAGTGGCTTTCCCAGCGCCTGCGGCAGCCCTGTGCAGCCAGGCCGTGTTGCTGGAGCCCGGCCAGGGTGCCTGGCAGGCTGGGGCGCGCTGTGCACGCGTGTCTGTGTGTGCATGTGTGTGCGTGTGTGGTGTGCGTCTCTGTGTGTGCACATGTGAGCTGTTTGCGGGGCTCAGCTGAGGCTGCCCGGGCTTGGGTCGGGGCGGAGACGGCGGGCGCAGTGAGGCCGTGAGCTTGAGCCCGGCCGTGCCTCCCTGCAGCGTGGTCCTGCCACTCTCGCCCATCCCCTGTGTGAGGCGTCTCGCCCCGTCGCTGCGACTGAGGGTCCACAGAGGTTCTCCCGGCCCCCAAGGGAGCAGCAGAGCCGAGAGGAAGGGCAGGGCCCGCGTCTCGGGGGTGGTGTTGGGACAAGAACATCTTGACCCCATTCGGCCGGCAGCGCCAGCGTGCGGAGCGTGGACTCCCCGCCCTCCCCAGTGACGCTGACCCAGCCTCACACCAAGTCACTCTGCGCAGACGGCCCGGGACGGGATGTCCGGTGGGTGGGTCCTCGAAACTCGCCTGTTTCGTCTTCTGGTTTAGAGACGCTCCTTTGCAATCTGTCAGGTGAGTTCTGAACGCCTGGAAGTGGGGACTGGTTTTCTGCTGCTGCCGTAAGAAACCGTCGCACACTCGGTGTCTTGAAACAGCACGCATTTATCGTCCCACAGTTCTGTGGGTCAGAAGTCGAATGAATGAATGTGGCCGGGCGCACTGGCTCACGCCTGTGATCCTAGCACTCTGGGAGGCTGAGGCAGGAGGATCCTTTGAGCTCAGGAGTTGAAGACCAGCCTGAGCAAGAGCGAGATCCCGTCTCTACTAAAAATAGAAAGGAAT
>VBSM01000361.1:107989627-108002323 GCA_008086735.1 Cheirogaleus medius | reverse complement strand
ACCGTGGTCGTGGTGCCCAGACCAGGGCAGGTGAGGACACCGTGGTCGTGGTGTGCAGACCAGGGCAGGTGAGGGCACCGTAGTTGTGGTGTCCAGACCAGGGCAGGTGAGGACACCGTGGTCATGGTGTCCAGATCAGGGTTGGTGAGGACACCGTGGTTGTGGTGTGCAGACCAGGGTTGTGAGGACACTGTGGATTTGTGACCCCTGCCCAGGGTTTCTGTCGCACGTCATGTGGTACCTGGTATCTTTGTGTCTAGATTCTCATGTGCTTTCTGCCATTACCTGACCACACCTGTGCTTGTATTGAGAGAGATAAATGGAAATAAATGCCACCCCACAAAAGTAAACTCTGATCCTTTGGTGAGTTTGTTCCGCAGAATCGTGTTCCTGGATGGAGGCTGTGGTTGTGAACCCCGTCACACCCTGGTCACACTGGAATGGCCCTATTTCCAAATGATGCTTCTACAGCAGCTGGGGCTCAGACATCCTCTTTCTGGGGCCACCATTCAACCCATGACACCCCTAGAGCCTCTGGAACGGACCCGTCCTGCCCCAGCTCCAGCTGCGGGACATGTGGGCAGCTGTCGTGGTGGCCCAGGACGGGGAGAGCCGTGTAGACGCCACTCTGCGCCCAGCCCCTTCCCGGGGCCAGGCCTGCACCGGCCTCGTGGGTTTTCTCTCTGCGATGTCAGGAAGGCCAGGAAGGGACTGATGTGGTGCACACACACTGTCCCCTCTGGGTCACTCGTGCTCCTGTTGCTGGGCGAGCCACACCAGGGACCGTTTCTGTGGTGAAGTGTCTTGCTGGTCTGGGGTGGGGTTGGGCCTGAGTGGAGGCAGCGTCGGCTCCGGCGGCCTCGAGGGACTCGGGGAGCCTGGGAGCCGGGGCCTGAGCAGCTGTGACCGCGGCCTGCTGGCAGGACGTCACACGCACACAGGAGGGCGGGAGGCCCTGGCGCTCTGGGCTGGTGCAGTGTCGGGGAGCCTGCTGCTCCCAGGGAGGCCAGGCGTCCCCCCACCCCTGGCTGACGGGGCCTGGAAAACCAGTCCAATAATCAGTCATCCCGCTAATCAATTAGGGGCAGCGCTAATGGAGGCGGCGGCATGCACACGGCCGCAGGCTGGACGCCGGCCCCGTAATTGCCGGCAGGTGACGAAGCCCGGCGGGCGCAGCCGGCGCAGCCCCGTCCCTGGGGGAGGGGAGCAGCGCGGACCTGGGTTTGCAGGACGCCCACCCTGCCCACCTGCTCGCCCGGCCGCTGCAAGCTTCTTCCCCAGGTCGCTCCATCGGTGAAAGCTTCCAGGGCTTCCGCTGGGCAGGACACCGTGACAGGGTCGGTTTCAGGGAATCGGTCGTGTTCACATTGCTGCTACGGCTGGAGAGTGAGCTGATCTGATTTTGGAAGCAGCCCTGGCGTGTTGTGATCGAAGGTTATTCTCCTGATGTTGGCCTGAGACACAAGGACAGGAAAGGACAGGGGACCGCGGCTCTCTCCGGGCACCTGTGGTCCGAGACTCCTGTCTGCGGATGGCAACAGTCACATCTGCACAGAGGTTCGTCCTGAGACCCGAGTGATGCAAAGTGCATTCATCACGTGCTTTGTGAACGCTAAATCCGACAGGAAGAAGGGTCCCTGTGCCCGGCAGCTTGTCTTGTCTGCCTTTGATGCGACGTAGACGCATGTTGAGTTTTCCGGGAAAAGCACCACTCCTCGCAGACTCGGTTTCCCTCCCACACTCAGCGCACCTGTGTCTCCCGTGTCCTGGCCTCTGCCCCTCGCTGGGCACACACTATTCCCCGGAGCTTTCCCGCTTGCCGGGGCTCTGGGCAGAGACCACACCGGCTCCCTCCACCTTTCCAGCAACTAGAGGCGGCCTCGTTCCTGGTCCTCACGTCCTGTGGACGCTTCTCCCAACGCCGCCTCCCTCTGGCCCAGAAGCCCCATGGTCACGCTGGCCGCAGGGCACTGTCCCTGAGCACATGGCCCAGAGCTGAGTGGGCTTTTCTCAGCCCCCCTCCAGCTGGTCTGTGTGAGGTGTTGCTCCCTGTCACTCACTCACGGGTGGGGCCAGCCCTGCCCACGAGGACACAGGCACTGCCGGGGGTGGTGGCCACCCTGCAGGGCTCATTGTCACTGGCTCCCACCTGAGCCTGTCTGAGGGCTGGGGTCGGGGGCGAGGACTGGGGAGGGCAGGTTGCACCTGGACGCTGCAGTTGGGGCTGCTGTGGGGGCCCAGCATGGAGGGGTCATCTGCACCGGGGTGTGACGGGGGCTCCTGCGGCTGGGGACAGAGCTCCGGGCTCACCTGATGCCTGAGATTGCCTGGGTCACTGGGGGGTCTCACCGTGGCTGCATGTCAGAGCCCCAGGGGCTCTGGGTGGTGGAGGGTGAGGGGTCCCCACCCTGGGGCTCTGGGTGGTGGAGGGGGAGGGGTCCCCACCCTGGGGCTCTGGGTGGGGGAGGGGGAGGGGTCCCCTCCCCGGGGCCTGGCCCTGCTGCCCCCTGGTGAGACCACAGACCCGCCAGAGGGAGGAGCGGCTGTGTGTCCCTCCCGGTGGCCTTGCGCCTGCAGGGGTTTCTGGGGAGCACGTGGAGGTGGGAGACGGGCTAGAGTCCAGCCGAGCCCGGCCAGGTCCCAGCAGGAACCGCGGGGCTGCGGCCACCTGGGAGCCTCAGGCTGGAGCCCACGGGGCCAGGACCACTAACCGCCAGGACGCCCCGCCCACCCCAGCCACGGGCGCCCCGTGTCCACGTGGGCTGAGGGTCTGGCCACGGACAAGTGTCCACAGCCCCCCACTGCCCACGGCGCCCTCTGAGCTCGACCCACCTGCAACGTGGGGACCCCGGGCTCTCCCTGCAGGTCTCAGATGCGCTTCCAGGGGCTTCTGTACGCAGAGTACGCGTCTCACCTCTGTGGGCGCAGAAGCCTCCCCCAAGGCTGGTCTCGGCAGGGGCGGCACCTCGGGACTCCACCCGGCCAGGCTTAGAGCCCCCAGGGGCTGCGGCCGCCATGACCAGCACTGCGCAGGCTGCGTCTCAGCAGCCCGGTCCCCTCAAGCCACAGAGTGACAGTGGGGGGGGGTCTTGCCCCTGACAGGCCCTCCCCAATGCCCCTCCCCCAGGCCCCCGTTCTTGGGGGTCGCTTCACACCAGGGCAGCAGAAGGACACAGTGAGTGCAGTGGAGTCACCCTCCGGGGCTCTTTCCGGAATGTTCTGCACAGCGCGGGGACCGGGCCAGGCGCGGCTGGTTGGGAGCCAACGTCCTCCGCCCTGGGGGCCAGCCTCGCCCCTCGACCTGTTTTCTGTCTCTACGACGAGTGATGGTGCCCCACAGGGAACAGGGCCTGGCACAGTCCCGCAAGGTCCGTGCGCACCAAGGAAGGCTCTAGAAGGTGGGAGGGCCCTGCTTGTCGTGGCCAGAGCTTCACCTGCCTCTTTGCCGGAAGCTTCCTGAATGCTGCTTTCTCTCTGCAGCGGCCAGAGGGAGAGCAGCCCCGCCGTGCTGGCACGGGAGCTGGCGGCTGGCCCGAGGCCGTGGTGGCTCAGGCTGCCCCTTGGTGGGGACCGTTCCCTCTGCCACCGGCCGCTGTCCCCACCTGGCTGTCTTGGCACCGTCGTTGCCATGGAGAAGCTGCCTGAGTGTCCACGGTTACGGCTCCCAGGGCGGCTCGGAGCAGACCCTGCACACGTGGCCACGCCGGGGACCGCCCAGGTCACACGGTGCATGCCTGGTGACACGGGAGTCCGGGGTTGGGATGACGCTCCCCTGCAGGGTCGCCATGACGCCACACAGGCCGGGCATGGTTGAGGCCGCCCCCCAGCCCGAGGTCCCACAGGGTGTCCTGTCACCCCGGGCCACGGCGGTGGGCGTAGAGCCCCCAGCACGCGGGCAGGTGCAGAGCGCAGGTCTCCACCAAGGAAGGGGGCGCCCACTGCGGGGTGATGACGCACCCCCAGCCCACGGCTCCACCTCCCGCCAGGCTGTCCTCGCCTCCCCCCTGCTCTGGGCGTCTGCCAAGAGAGCGCTGGGGATTTGTACATGGCGGCCGCAGACGAAGGTCAGGCCACACCCAGCCTGGAGTCCCCCCTGGAGCGTGGAGAAAGCTCAAGTCTCTTCCCGACGGCCCTCGTGCGTGTGTGCGGGAGGGACCTGGGCCTTGCAGGCGGCCGGCGCTGGACCTTCTGGCTCCTTCCAGCCCCGGACGACGGCCGGCAAGCAGGGGCCTGACCCAGCGCCTGTGAAGGCGCCGCCTCGTTGGAGCCCCGTTTCGGAGCGAGCGTTTATGTTCAGTCCTGCGGAGTCTGTGGGACACGTTCACTGCACGGTCACCCGTGCCCAGGGCTGTGGGTGACAGACACCAGGCAGCTCCAGGACAATCAAGCCCCCCTGGAGAGGCCTGGGGGACAGAGCCACGGCAGGGCGCCCGCGCAGCTCGGGGCCTGTGTTTGCGGCGACGCTCACACGCCTGCCCTGGGGACCTGCTCGGAGACACGCCGGGAGGCCGAGGCCCACGAGACACGCAGGCCGGCCCGGCCCTTCCCGTGTCCTAAAAATACCCGGTTCCTGCAGCAGCTATTCTGGGACAAGACAGCAAAGCGCTTCCTCGAGATGAAACGGCTCCCGCACGGCAGACAGGATCTCGGCCAGCGGACACCAGCAGGGAGCTGCCCTGGGGGCCGGTTCCGGGTGTCGGTGTTTTATTTTCTCACTTTGCCGTGAATCCCAATTAACAAAGGCGGAGCCTGAAGAAATGCACAGAGAATGCGCACCGCCCCTGGGGGTCTCGGATGGGGGCGGGAGGGACCCCTGGGGAGCGAGCCGGCAGCCCCCACCCCTGCACCTGAGCCTCCCTGGGAGGGTCCCCCGTCCCCTCCAGAAGCTCATGCTGGAAGGTGCCCCTGGGCCTCGGGACTCTGGGGGGCCCGGCCGCACCCCGAGACACAAAGGCGCAGCAGCGGCCGGGGTCCCCCCACCCCCCAGCACCAGTGTCTGACTGAGAGCTGTGGAGCCGCCAGGGCTCAGGCTCCCCCCGCCCAGGCCTGTCGTGGGGAAAGTGGTTCCATCTCCGCGCATCTGTGCTGCGCTCAGCAGAGGCAGTGTCGTGGCCCCACATTCCCGCGACACGAGAGCCCGCGGGCGCTTCACGCTCCTTCCTCCCGCCCCTGCCCAGGCGCCGCCGGACCAGCCTGTCCCCCGCTGCGCTCACGGACGCCCGCCCCCCTCCGACCTCCTGCCAGCCGCGGCCTCTCTCCTCAGAGTGGACGTGCTGCCTGCTCAGCGCCGTGTGACCTCCCACCCTGTGGTCCGCGCCGTGCGCAGTGGCGCCTGCTCCGGTCCTTGTTCAGAGCACAGGTGCTTGCGTGCGCCGACCTCCACCGTGGGTGCGCCGAGGAAAGTGATGATCCTCTCAAAGAGCCTGAGCCAGTGTAGACGGAGACCACTCACCACCAGCCAGTGTAGACAGAAACCCACTTATCCCTAGCCAGTGTAGACGGAGACCACTCACCTCCAGCCAGTGTAGACAGAGATCCACTTATCCCCAGCCAGTGTGGACAGAGACCATTCACCCCCAGCCAGTGTAGACAGAAACCCACTTATCCCCAGCCAGTGTAGATGGAGACCACTCACCCCCAGCCAGTGTAGACAGAAACCCACTTATCCCTAGCCAGTGTAGATGGAGGCCACTCACCTCCAGCCAGTGTAGATGGAGACCACTCACACCCAGCCAGTGCAGAGACCACTCACCTCCAGCCAGTATAGACGGAGACCACTCACACCCAGCCAGTGTAGACAGAAACCCACTTATCCCCAGCCAGTGTAGACAGAGACCACTCACCTCCAGCCAGTGTAGACCAAGACCCACTCACCCCCAGCCAGTGTAGATGGAGACCACCCACTCAAGACCTCTGTGGCAGGCCTTGGACCTTACCTAGGTCTCTTGAGGGCGGGTGCCCTGGCCTGTGTGGCCTGGGGCCAGCGGGACCCTCCCTCAATCCTAGGACTTAACACCCTGAGCAGGATCCGCCTGGGAGGGTCTGGCTCCTCTTCCTGGAGCAGGCCACGAGGCTGGCCACGCCGGAGCCTCCCGCACAGAAGGGCCTCCTGCCTTCTTGTCTGTGGAGCAACGTGGATGTGCTCTTGTCAACTCAGGGGTCTCCGCGCTGCCTGCTCTGAGCCTCTGGCCAGGAGGGGCTGCGGTCTCGCAGGGCGTGCACAGCGAGGACTCAGCCCCACGCCGCGTCCTGGCCCCGAGAGGAGCAGAGCACCTGGGGCTCACCGCGAGCTCCACGCACCTGCAACCTGAGCAAAGCAAAGGCTGCGTCCCTCTCACGGAGCCCGGGACTTCGGGGAGGTCACCGAGCCTCTCTGGGCCGTGTCCTCCCACACAAACTCAAGCAGCTGAAATAGTCGGTGGTTTTGTTTTTCCAATTATGGGGACTTTATTCAAAACCATACTCTGGAGCCCAGTACACGCAATCCACGGAAGTTAACTATTCCGCGTGGACCCCGGGGCCGGGTCCTCTGGGGCCCATACGTCTATTTCCGGCACCTTCCAAGCACCAGAACACGCGGGTCGCTTGGAGCTGCCCTGCTCGCCCCGCGGGGGCAGGTGAGGGTGGACACAGGGCTTGTTTTAACCGACATACGCTTTTCTGACCTCGTGTTCCTTCTAAGAATGGGTCTGACCAAGGCCTGCGGCTGCCGGGGCATCACCGTGGACGCAGCGCGTCGTGAGCGCGCACGGGGCTGGGTTTTTGTTTGCATTTCTCCCGTGGGTCCACGAGCTGCGTCCACCGAGATTCCACAGGGAGACGGGCCCAGGGCTGCACTTCTGCTCACGGAGAGCAGCTGCCACGAGAGCAGGAGCGGGCGGGTCTCGGCCACGCCCCGCAGTGACACGGGCTCCCGTGGAGACGGAAGGGCAGGAGAGCGACACTATTTCCCGACACAGGACACGCTGGCCGCCGGGAGTGTGGCGGCGTGTTTGGGGGAAGCAGTTACATGCTCGGGACGGAATCTGAAGCCCGAAGAACGAGAAGCCGACTTCCGGGCTATGCTCAAGTGACTCCTGAGGACTCAGTGTTGGCGTCAGGAGAGAATCTCCCCACCCACGTTCCCGGCACCGTGGGGACGGGCATCATTGTTCCGGGCGAGGGAGGCCACGCCCCGGGGGGGTGCAGAGCATCGTCCGGGAGGACACAGGCCTGAACCTCAGCCCGAGGCCTCAACAGAAGGTCGCAGGTCTGTCTGGCGGGATTCTCGCCGGACGCACGCCAGACACCACCAGGGCGCGGGGTGCAGGCATGGCCCCGCCACAGCAGGTCCACGGGCCTGCGTCTAGATGGGGTTAAAACCGCCCCAAGCTCGGGCTCGGGCTCCCAGCGGGGCCGGGTGCCTCCGCCCCTGGTGAGAAAGTCACTGCAGAGTTTTCTTCCTGTCCCCTAGAACGGGGGTGACAGACAGCTTTGATCACATCAGCTCTAGATCACGTGGTCAGAGCTGCCCGGGGCCGGGTGTGAAGGACGCGAGGGCCACGCACGCGGTCAGGGTGTCCGCGGGCGGGGTCGGGGAGAGCAGGCGGCGGCGCTGTGTGTCCCGTGTTCCCACGTCACGTGGCAGACTTCTGTCCACCTTTTCTACATTCCCTGGGACAGAGGGTGGCACATTTGTACCTGTGTGGGCCGGAGAGGACACATGGAGGAGCCGTGGTCTCTGCTTGCGCTGCTCGCTGCTGCCGGCGCCGGGGGCAAAGCGGCAACGCGGGAGAAAGCGCAACACGCCACCCGTCGCGCCGCTGCCTCTGGATCCCGAGCCGGGACCGTGGGGTACGTGCGCAAACTGAGCCATGCGCATAAAACCGTCCCAGACAGAAGGACTTCCACATACTCCAGAGGGAGTTTATTCATCTCAGATTTACACAGACATTTAAATGCGGCAAATGTATTATTCACACGAAAAGGATTCTTCCTTTGCAAAAGTGTTCGGTGCAGCCTTTGTCAATAAGAGGAGTGTTCTGTCAACACAGCGAATGCCTGTTACAGCCTCACAGGGGCCTTGGGCTCTCGCCATGGACGGGCCGAACAGAAGTCGAGCTAGGGCAGTTTCGAGGCAAGTCAGTGAGAAATAATTTAATTCCAGCACCAGAACTCGATTTTCCAAACTGCACCTGGGGCTCTGGCTCGGGGTCGTTGCGTAATCGCAGCCGCCTGGCCCGGCTGGATGCGGTTGGCTGCTGCCCTGCGCGGGCACCGAGTAGCGTTGGCGCAGAGAAACAGGTCACAACAGGCAGGCGGTGGTGGTGGGGGGGCAGAGTGTCACCAGCTGGCAGTGAGGGAGGCTTTTCCCTCGGTGTTCCCGGCTTTAACGGCCTCAGACTCACAGGGACGCAAGCCTCCCTGCTCTGGAGCCCGTTGGTTGGACATCAGTCAAATCACATTTCAAATCCCTGCCCAGCGGCACCCAGAGTGGTTCTGACTGAGCAGCCGTGGAAGGTGTGTTCTGCACACCAGGCAGAGGGGAGTTAGGGGCCACGTTAGAATTCTGCCTGCCACGGAAATAGTGGCTGAAAACTCCCCGACTTTGGAAAGAGACAGGAATCTACACATTCAAGAAGGTAAGGTGAACCTCAAACAGGACAAACAAACAAAAAAAAAACCCCATGCCAAGACACGTTATCATTCAGTTTCCTAAAGCTAAAGATGAAGAAAAAATCTTGAAGGCAGCTAGAGAAAAACAATGCTTACTACCATGGAAAAGCAGGTAGAGGAACAGAGGATTTCTCGCCAGGCACAGGGAGGACAGAAGGAAGGAGCACAATGTTTTCTCAAGTGTTAAAAGAAAAGCACAGTCAGCACAGAATTCTAGATTCAGTGAAAATACCATTCAGGAGTGAAGGCGAAATAAGGCATTTTCAGATGAAGAGAAACTAAGAGGATATTTGCCCCAGATCTGCTTTAAAAGAATTGCTGCGGAAGCACTTTAGGGAAAAGGGCACCGGAAGGAAATTGGAGCTGTGGTTACTCGGGAAGAGCGGCAGAAATGGTGTAGGAAAAAACACAACAGACCCTTTGTCTTCTCTGGAGTTCTTTATGTTATGAGCAAAAATCACAGCAATATTTCATGGGACTTTCAAGGTACGTGGGTGTAATTCAACATGAAGACAGAGGGTCAAGGAATCTCGCGGCGGCAGGATCTGTACCTTCCACTCGAGGTGGCAAAATGTTGATTCCAAATCAAATGTGAAAGTTCAGCACATACATTATAACCTCTAGAGCAACCACTAATCACAGTAACCAAAGAGATGCAAAAACACAGTAGATAAATTAAAAGGGAATTATAAAAAACATTCAAATAACCCACAAGAAGGCAGGAGAGAGGAAGGAGAAGGATTAAAAAACAGGGAGCAAACAGAAAATGAATAATAAACTGACAGATTTAAATGCAAACATATTAATATTTATGTTATATTAAATGTTAATGATATAAACACATTAATTCAAAGACAGAGATTATTAGACAGAGATAAAAACATGACCCAACTATATGTTGTCTAAAGAAACATTCTTCAAATATAATGATATAATTAGATTAAAAGTAAGAGAATAGAAAAATATACACTGTAAACATTAATTAAAAGAAAGTTTGGTGGAAGGAATGGCTATATTAATATCAGATAAAGTAGACTTCATAGCAAAGAAATCTTCAAGGGATAAAGAAGAACATTGAATAATAATAAAAGGTTAATTAACCAAGAAGATGTAACAATCCTGGCTGTGTTTGTCCCTAACGACACAGTCTCAAAATACAGGAAGAAAAACAGACAGAACTGAACAGAGAAATCCACAAATCCACAATTACAGTTGGAGACTTCAGCACTCTCCTCTTAATAATTGATAGAATAGTAGACAGAAAGAATACAGAGGAACTGAAAAACAATGCCTACCACCATATCTAATTGACATTTCTAGAACATTCCACTGAGCAACAGAACACATGTGGTATTCAATGCACATGAAACGGCAACCGAGATGGATGATATCCTGAATCAGAAACACGTCTTAAGACACTGGAAAGAGTTGAAATCCTACAAAGTATGTTCTCTGACCATGATGGTATGAAACTAGATGTCAATAAAAGAGAGAGACATGAAAATTAACAAACACTTCAAAAATCAAGCAAAACGCTTCCAAATAATCCTTGGGTCAAAGAGAGAGTCGCAATAGAAATTAGAAAATATTAGAAAACTGTATGAAAATGAAAACACAATGTGTCAGGATTTGTGGATTGCACCTAAAGCAATGATTAGAGTGAAAAGCATAGCATTAAATGCTCATGTTAGAAAATTAAAAAGGACTCAGAACAATAACACAAGTTTCAAGCCCAACAATTTCAAAAGAAGAAGAAAATAAACCCAAAGAATATAAGAGCAGAAATGAAATTGGAAACAGGAAAACAGAGAAAAATTCATGAAACAAAAAAGTTGGTGCCTTGAAATGATTAACCGATCAAAGCTCTTGCAATACTCACCCAGAATAGAAGACAGAAAGGAGAGAAGACGTCAGCACCGATGTCAGGAAGAAAATGGGGCGTCGTTACAGAACTCACAGGCAGTCGGAGGCTGTGAACGCCACACCCAGGTAATTTCACTGCAAATTCTACCAACGCTTTAAAGACACAATAACATCATACACACTCTTTTCCAGAAAACGTAAGAGAGGAAGCATTCCCCATCTTCTTTTGTGAGGCTGACATTTCCCTGACAACAAGAATAAGGAAAAAACAGTATAAGAAAAGAAAACAACATATGAATGTCTCTTATAAATATTCAAAAATCCTCAAGAAAATATCAGCAAATTGAATCACACACACACACACACACACACACACACACAACATGACCATGTGGAATCGATTGGAATTTATTGCTGAAATGCAAGGCTGGTTCAATAGCTGAAAATCTATTGATATAATCCACACATGAACAGTCTAAAGAATTATACTATCAATTGATGCATTAAATTTTTTTGGACAACATTTAATATTGATTCATGATAAAAACTCTCAGTAAAGCAGGAATGGTAGGGAACTTCCACATCCTGAAAAGGAACATCCACAGAAAGAACATCAAAACCAAGTAGCTCACGTCATACTTACTGGTGAAAGGCAAAGTTTCCCCCAGAGATTAGGAGGAAGGCAAAGCTCTTACTTCTCCTCTTCAACATTGTACCAGACCCTCCGGCCAGAGCAGTAAAAGACATACAGGTTGAAAAAGAGAAATAAAACAGTTCCTATTCATGGGCAACATCATCCTTTATGTAATAAATCTTGCCAAATCCACAAGAAATCTCCTAGAAATAATACGTGAGTTTAGCAAGTTTGTGGGATACAAAGTCAACATATAAAAATGCGTGCTAAGTCTGTATAATAACAGTGAACGATTGGCAAGTGAAATTAAAATAAAAATACCCCTTGTAACAGCATAACTGAGATACTCAGTTATAAGTCGGCATTTGTAGGGCCTGTATACCGAACATACGAGATGCTATACAGTCACATGACCTAATGCGTGGAGAGACGTAACGCATCCGTCCTCTGGAAACCACAACATGATAAACACGTCAGTTCTCCCCAACTTACCCTACATACTTAATGCAACAATCACAATCCCAGACAGATTTGTTGTGTATAGAGGGAAGCTGATTCTAAAATTTACATGGAACAACAAAAAACTAGAATTTTTAGCACTCTGGGAGGCCAAGGCAGGAGGATCGCTTGAGCTGAGGAGTTCAAGACCAGCCTGAGCAAGAGCAAGACCCCCTCGCTACTATAAAAAGAAAGAAATTAGCCAAACAACTAAAAATAGAAAAAATTATCCAGGCACGGTGGCAGGTGTCTGTAGTCCCAGCTATTTGGGAGGCTGAGGCAGGAGGATCGCTTGAGCCCAGGAGTTGGAAGTTGCTGTGAGTGAGGCTGACGCCACGGCACTCTAGCCTGGGCAACGGAGTGAGACTCTGTCTCAAAAAAAAAAACCAAAACAAAAAATCTAGACTTTCGAAAAGGAATGAAGTTGAAGCGATCACGTCACCCCTGTAGGACAGTGTGGTGTCGGCAGAGAGACCCACAGGAATAGCGAGGAAGAGGAGGCCCAGACACAGACCCGCACGGCTGCGGCCACGGGATTTCTGATGCGTTCCAAGGCAGCTCGGTGGAGAAAGATTCTCTTAGAACAGTTGAACATCCACTTGCAGAAATATGAATATTGACCTAAACCTTTAACTTTATGGGAAAATCAACACAAAATATGTCATAGATCTAAATGTAAAAGGCGAACTGCAAAACTTATAGCAGAAAACATGAGAAAACCGCCATTAACCTGGGGTTAGTCAAAGAGTTCCCAGTCACACACCAAAGGTGCAATCCATGAAAAACGACTGAATCAGAGTCCACCGAAATGAGACACTTGTTCCCGGAAAGGCGGCGTTAGGAAGAGGAGAAGACGAGTCATAGACTGGGAGAAAACGTTTGCAGATCACATGTCCCGTAAAGGGCTTGTAAAGAACTCTCAGAATCAGTAGCAAGAAGACAAACAACTCAGTTAAAAATGGCAAAGTTGGCCGGGCGCAGTGGCTCACGCTTGTAATCCTAGCACTTTGGGAGGCCGAGGTGGGAGGATCGCTTGAGCTCAGGAG
>VBSM01000361.1:107963402-107989527 GCA_008086735.1 Cheirogaleus medius | reverse complement strand
CTGCTCATGTTCTTTCCCGCTCCGCGACGAAATGCATGGGTTGTGCAGATGCGCCGCGCAGCCACGCCCATCACTAGGTCTTATTTTCGGGGTAGGGCTTCTATTGCACAAATGCTTAGAAATCCTGCTAGGGCTTCTTTTATGGGTAGGTCTTATTTTCAGGGAAACACGGTACAAGTTAACTTTGACAGAAGGAGGAGAGAAACAGAAACCTGTGTTACGGCCACTTTTAAGCCACAGCTTGAATAAAACCTCAGGAAATGGAAACACGTGGGAAGCCATCTCACGAGGGGCGCGGAGAGGCCTGCGTGTGTCCAGGTGCCAGACGCGCCTCCGCCGTGGACGTGAGCGCCGTGGAGACCCCCGTAGTCCATATGGGGAAGCCGGGCGGGGCTGCGTGTCCCGAGGGAGACGCTCGGGTCTCAGAGACTCGGGCCACGCCTCGCGGTGCCAGGTGGGCCCAGCCCCTCCCGGGGAGTCCACAGAGGGCCTGCCGGATGCCGTGGCACCACAGGGACGGGCCTGGTGGCGAGACCCAGGCTCTAGGTGGCGGCTTTCGGATTCCAGACCCAGAAGAAGTGGCGGCCCGGTGCAGGCAGAGGCGGTTTCTGATGGTCACGGAGGAGGAGGTGCTGTAGCAGTGGCCCCTGCCCTTGTGTCGACCTCTGTTACTCATGTGGCACCTCCACCTGCTGCGGCTCTGTGCAGGGGCCCGGCCCCAGAGGGGCCCCGGGGACATCTGTGCCAGGGATGGTGGGGACAGAGCAGAGGTGCCGCCGGCCCGTGGGTCATGTCGGAGACCCGGAGCCTTCCGGTTTAGGGTGTGTGAGACCCACGGCGCCTCTCAGTGAGGTCACGCCCTGGGCTGGGGCTTCGGTGACGCCGGGCCTTGCCGTCTGCGCAGCTCTGGGGTGAATGTAGCATGAATGTGGCCAAGCACGGACCGGACCTCTCTGGCTCCATAGCCTGGGGCTCTGTCCTTGCAAACACTCGAGGGCCGACCTCATGGCCTGGGCTGGGCGGTGTCACAGTCCAGCCCAGCCGTGGCAGCCCTCGTCCACGCCAGCCCCAGGGCCCAGCTTGAGGCTCCTCCCTGCTCTCTCCCTCACAGCCTCCACTGTCTGGTCCCCCCGGCGTCTCCGGATTAGTCTCCGGGTTCTCTGCCACA
This sequence comes from Cheirogaleus medius, assembly GCA_008086735.1. Taxonomy (NCBI): domain Eukaryota; kingdom Metazoa; phylum Chordata; class Mammalia; order Primates; family Cheirogaleidae; genus Cheirogaleus; species Cheirogaleus medius. The sequence continues at coordinate 107,988,359 of VBSM01000361.1, read as the reverse complement.
CCATGGCCCCTGCGTGGACACGTTTCACTTTCTGCTCTGTGGCCTTCCGCACTCGCGCCCACCGGGGAGTTTACCACGTTGTCTCCCGGCCTGGGGCCGCCTCCCATCCCCGCTGCCCAGCTCTCAGCTCCCAGGTCCAGCCGCCCACTGTCCCTGAGCCTCCCTGGCCCCCGCCCCTCCCTCCGCCGGCGTGGATAGACGTGGCCTCTGCTGGCCACTCGCCAGCCTGACTTTCCCAGTGGACGGGAGCCTCCTGGGACCAGGAGACACAGAATCCGTGTCTGTGGCTTTCTGTGCGATTGGCGTGTCCTCACCTGCCGTGGGTGTCTCACGGGACTGCACTGACGAGGGAGGTGAGGGTGGGATGGGGTTACGGGTGGGGTGTAGGTCGCAGACCCCCTTTCCTGGAAAAGCTCTCGTTTCTCTGCAGAACTTGCGCCTTCCTGCCGGCGTCCACACTGGGCAGAGACCATCCTGCGTGGATTTCTGTGAGGAATGTCTCCGTGCTGTGTTCTCTACATACGGGCAACTGCCACAGAGACAGTTGCAAACACTTCACCGAAAAGTGTGAAGGAGACGAATGATATTGTCTGAGCCACCTGCAACGTTTTCTAAAATTTCCGAGTCAGTAGCCCTCGATTTTCTGGAAACGGTGAGATTGATTCATGGCTGTGTTACCACAACAGCCTCCAAAGCCTCAGCCACGGAAGGAAAAGGGGGCTGTTCGCAATGCAGGAGGCTGGGAATAGAAAAACTCGAGAACGTTTCAGTCCAAGTGTCTTTTATTCTTGGATTTGAAACAATGACTTCATAAAAAGGCCAGGAGAGGCCTTCGAGCCGTCACCCGATTCCTTTGCTCAGCACCTACTTGCTGTCTGTGCCGGGCACCGTGCGCCAACCGCGTCCGACTCCAGGTGCTCGAGCGGCCGCTGGGCGGAGGGACGGAGACAATGAACCTCACGGTAAAGGGTGTGGAGGGGGCGGAAGGGGTGGGAAATCTGACTGAGGAGCGAGGGAACCCTGCACCAACCCTCACGCGGGGCTTGGCGGGTGGCGGCGTTTCCGTCTAGGGCCGGCCTGCATGGACGCGGCAGGTGCGGATGCCGGCGGCAGGGTGTCAGGGTAGATAGCGGGTTCCAGAGGGCGGCAGACGAGGCTCCAGCGTGAGGTCGGCAGCTGCAGGGCAGGAGCGGGAGGCCCCAGGTCCCCTGCGCAGTCCCGCTCGGTTCCCGCGGCTGTCTGGGTGGACACCGGTAGGAGCCACGAGCGGGAGCGTCGTCGTCCTGGAGGCTGCGCTTGCTGCGGAGTTTGGAGCAGGGGAGGGCGGCCAGAGCGACTCCCCCAGACGCCCGTGTGTTCCCACGGCCGCGGACGCCGGTCCTGTGAGCTGCGCGGCTCCCACGAGAGCCACACAGACGCCTGGACTGCTAAATACTCGGCAGAGAAAGAATTCAGGGCTCCTCGCAGACCCACCGGTACGCTGCGGATGGTTCCGGTGGATGCCAGACCTTTAACTCGGTGCAAGAGGGAGCTCCGTGGGACCACCGGGAGGGACCCGCGTCCCCCTCGGCCTTGACTGCGACGAGAGGGAAGCTGATGTCCAGCAGCCTGACCCCAGGGCCACCCTGCGAGCTGTTGGCGTCACCGTTACTCGGTGTGTCGTCCCTGCCCAGGACTCCGGGAGTGCTGGGAATGCCGAGCTCTTGTTGCGGAGTTATTTTAAGGTGTACAATTAACTGAAAATACTGCACAGTGCACGTGTAAACATTTACATCTGGAACTTTCTTTGAACACCGAGGGTTTCCGGGCCACTCACTGCAAAATCTGTCGGCACCCCGGAGCAGCTCACGCTGCGTTTCCCTCCCGATGGCGCGCGGTCCTCGGCACTCACTTCTGGGTGTGGACGCCCTGTGTCCGAGGCTCCGCCTCCTGCTCCACCCTCAGAAGCTTCCAGAGACACCGTCTGGGCCCCGCGGGGAGGACGCAGTGAACGGACAGCCTCTGTCCTTTCTGCCAACCGCGGCCGCCTCACGCGGTCGGTCTCCTCCTGACCCAGACCTGAGCCTGTGCCGATGCAGGGCCCGCCTGCAGGTTCCCTCCCACGTGTCGCTTTGCTCGGTGCCGGGAGTCACTCGGGATCCGCCAAGTCTTTCGTTTTTCCGAGTTCCTCCCCCAGGACTGTGTGGCCCCGTGCGGCTCTCCAGCCATCCCCACTGCATGACTCTGCACTGGTCCTGTGGGTTGTGAACGCCCCTTGCGCGTCGGGAGGTGACATGCTTGGAGGTGGCCCCCCCACCCTGTCAGGCCACTGTCCCCAGCCACAGGCTCCCCGGGTGCCAGAGGAGCGTCACGGAGCGCCAGGCGGCTCCTGGGCACAGCGCAGTGGGTCTCACCTTCCAAGAACCCGGATACCGACCGAGCAGAACTTCACTAGCGGTTACCATCCCTGACCTGTCCGCTGACCAATTCCGTCGGGACACGGTTGGCCGCGCCAGGTGCCGACTCAGCCGTGGGTCAGGGACGCAGCGCTGAGCCATCCGCTCCTTCCCCGTGACCTGCCGTCGGTGGTGGTGGGATCAGGGGTTTGAGGATGTGCAGAGAATCAGACCAGGTCTGAGTCTGCCGATCGCGGAGGTGCCTTCCCTGTTGCAATGGCTCAAGGCTGAGGGCCTCCTCTTTGCTGCGTCACGGAATCTCGGTGCCACCCCCGGAGTCCGCACGTCCCTTTCGAATGGGCCCTAAGAGACACACGTCCTCGTCTCGTCTGAACGTCAGTGTGTTCTCCGAGGGGAAGGCTCTCCGGGGAGCCAGCACGAGGGCCGTGGCTGCAGCCACCAGCCTGCCCGGCCACGTGACCGGGCCACCCGCTCCTTGAGCTCCCAGGTCCCTGTCACCTCCGCCTCCCAGGAGGGCAGAGTAAGAAAACCGTGACTTAAATGCCTGAGTCAATGTCCCGCCCAAAAGAGTTTCCGTCAGATGCCCACGAGACCCACACACTGGCTGTAGCGTGTCGGTGTTCAATCGCTTACCTTCCCACGGGTGACTTTCACGGTGGTGATGACAGCACAGTCTAGGGTCCTGCACACGCGTGTGGATGGTCACGGTGCCGCGAGGCGTCCGCTGCTCTGGGCAGGGTGATGAGCTGTCGCGGACGGCCTCACACCTCCTGCGGGTTATCGACACCTTCGTCAGGACAAGTCCGCGAAGACTGACAGGCGAAGTGGGATTCACACGTGAGTTGGACAGGCCTCCTCGTCTGACGACTTGGGGAGGAGAGAGCTTCACGAAGGCCCCGGGCGTAATGGTTGCCCCCGAGTCACGCGTCCGGGGCGGGGTCAGAAGCCGACGCATCCCGCTGGGCGCCGCCGCGAGGTCCAGGACTCATTGTCAGCTCCCCCTGCTCTGCCGCTGCTTCCGACGGTGCCGGGGGGAGAAGACATAGGCGTAGGAATGCTGGGCGGCCGGGCATCGTCCTGCCGGAGGCCCTGTGGGCGTGTTTGCGCCCACGGCTGGTCCTACGCATAAGCCTGCGCCGAGCACCCGTGAGAGCCCTCGCGGCGCGCCCGTTTCCCTCAGTGCCGGTCAGTCACGCATTGTCTTCTCTGACTGCCCAGAATGTGGCTTCTATTAGGAGAAGACAGTGTCCCGGGTCTGTGCCTGTCCCTGGAGTAGCCCTGGAAGGGGGCGAGAGTGAAGGCCCTTTGCTCTGAGCTCTGTGGAGCTCCCTGTGCTCCTCCGTGGTTTCAGAAGCCGTGTAGAGCGTGTGCTTTCTCTGGGGAGAACCGAGCAGGCCACGGGCCGGCGGCGGGTCAGGACGGAGCCCCTTCTGCACTGGGCCAGGCTGGCTGCTCTCGGATGCCACAGCGGCTCTGAGCCACTTCTTAGCCGGTGTCCTAGCCCACTTTGTGTTGCCATGACAGAACGGGTGGTTTATTCGGAGAAGAAATTTATTTCTCACGGTTTGGAGCCCTGAAGTCCCAAGTCCAGTGGCCACATCTGAGCAGGGCCTTCTTGCTGCGTCACCACGGGGCCAGAGAGCACAGAGGAGAGACGGGACCAATGTGCTGGTGACAAAGCACCTGGGGACAGTGGCCTGCGTCCACGTGGAGGGCGGCGCCTGCCACCCCATCACTCCCTGGGTCCCCACTCACAGCACCGTTGGCCTGGGGTGCAGTTTCCAGCAGGGAGCCCGTGGACAGGCTCACGCCACAGCAACGGGGACACAGACAGGCCACTGTGCAAACGTGGCCTGTTGTCACCAAGCCGTGTTTCTCGTAGGGCGGCTGTTCCGGACACAGCTAGGAGCCTGCTCAGCATGTGGCCGAGGACGCAGCTGCGAGGGCAGCCTCCATGGGCCTCGGGAGCCTGAGCCTCACGGGCCAGGCCTTGCAAAGCTGCGTGGGGTGTGGGGCCGGGTCGGGGCCTGGGCTGCAAACGGGGTCAGGGTTCACCTGGACAGACAGAGACGGGCTCGGCCACCGGCACCTCCTGCTTCCCTCGGGAATGATGCTCCCCAGGGTGGCCACAGTGTGAGCTTTCACATCTTTGTTCCATTTCTGCAACGTCACAAGTGAACATTCCTCCTCTCGCCTCATGGCCCTGCTAAGAAAGAGACACTGTGGCAGGGGCAGGGCCAGAGCAGGGGGCATTTGTGGGGCTTTCTCCCCTCCTGGCTCCGCTCAGGTGACTCTCTCCTGTGCAGGGTGTGAGGCAGAGCAGAGCACCAGCCCCTAGGCCCCGGCCCTGGCTGCCGCTGTCCTCCTCCCCTTCCTCCTCTTCCTCTTCCTCTCTTTCCTCCTCTTCCTCCTCCCCTCCTCCTGCTCCTACACCTCTCCCTCCTCCCCTCCTCTTGACCCCTCCCTCCCCTCCTCCTCTTCCTCCCCTCCCCCTCCCACCGCTCCTGCCACCCAAGCGCGGCACCAGGAAGAGGCAGCAGTGCAGAGAGCGGGGGCCGCGGAGCCCACTGTGCGGGAAGAACAAACTCTGCGGACCCGTCTGGCCCCGGGGTCAGGAGGTGGCCGTGGGCGGGTGGGGAGGGCAGCAGATTGGGAGCCCCCTGCCCTGCGGCATCGTGTAGACAAACAAGCAGATGGCAGGTGTCAGTGGGACAAAGAGACATCTGTGCGGCGAGGCCGCCCCACCGCCTCTCCCGGGGACTTCATTAAAGCCACTACGTCAGGTCGCTGTGCCCGGCCCCAGCCAGCAGGCCCTCCTGCCGCCAAGGAGCAGGCAGCGTCCGCCGAGCTCTGCCCAGTCCTGAGCGGCGCCAGGCCGGACACGGGCCGACGGCACTGGCCTGTGGCGCGCACCGCGGGGTCCCCGCCTGCCTCTCAAGGCCGTCTGTCCAGATGGTGTGGCCTCGGGGGCTGCAGGAACAGGCGGGACCGTGAGGCTGATGGAATTTACTCTCTAAGGGCTCCCGCCCCTCCTCCTCCTTCTCTCCCTCCTCCCCTCCCCTCCTCCCTCCTCTGTGCACAGTGTTCCCTGTCCCTTCCTTGAGTGCCCACGTGTCCACGTCCAGGGAATTCAGCCTGAGCAGAGGGGAGATCAGCTCTGCCCGCGCCTGCCCTGTGCCCGCCCTGCGCCTGCCCCATGCCCACCCCTGCAGGGCTGTCTGTGGGGATTTGGCCTCAGGCAGGTCTATAACCCCCAAGTGAATCGGGTCAGTATCCGGGTCCCAGGCAGCCCTGGAGAGGGGAGCAGACACGATCTGGCATCCGCCCAACGTTGCAGCTGGGGTCGCACCTGCCTTCCAGGAGGGGCCGCCGGGCTCTGGTGCAGATGAGAAGGCCCCACTCCAGCTCTCCTGTGACCAGACGTCTTGTGTCCAGGTTTGGAAAGGGGGCTCAGCAGAGTTCATCCTCCAGTGGGAGTGAAGGCAGCCACAGGGGGCCACGGGGACACTGGACAGTCCTTCCTGGGAGGCAGGGGCCAGAGGTGTCATGAACCAGGTGCACGTTTCTTTGGGTCTCAAATCGGAAATAAGACGGATGTTCTTCAAGTTCTCAGAGGTTTCTCTCAGTTTGCATCTCTGTGCCAGCTCCTCCACTTCCCTCCTCTCCTGACTCCAGCCTCCCTGGCAGACAGGCTGCCTTCTCCGTTACAGAGCTTCCACTGAGATGCTGACCACCACCTGTGATGAAGAATCATCAAACACTGAAGACGAAGGACCAATGGTGATGGAGCATTGGTGATGATGACTACTGGTGATGAAGGACGATTGGTAATGATGGAGCATTGATGAGGATGGACCACTGGTGAGGATCGACCACTGGTGAGGATCGACCATTGGTGATGATGGACCATTAGTGATGAAGGACCACTGGTGAGGATCGACCATTGGTTATGATGGACACTGGTGAGGATGGACCATTGTTGAGGATGGACTATTGGTGAGGATTGACCACTGGTTATGATGGACCATTGGTGATGATGGACTATTGGTGAGGATTGACCACTGGTTATGATGGACCATTGGTGAGGATGGACCATTGGTGAGGATGGACCATTGGTGAGGATGGACCATTGATGAGGATGGACCACTGGTGAGGATTGACCACTGGTTATGATGGACCATTGGTGATGATGGACCTTAGTGATGAAGGACCACTGGTGAGGATCGACCATTGGTTATGATGGGCCATTGGTGAGGATGGACCATTGGTGAGGATGGACCATTAGTGATGAAGGACCACTGGTGAGGATCGACCATTGGTTATGATGGACCGTTGGTGAGCATGGACTATTGGTAAGGATGGACCATTGGTGAAGATGGACTATTGGTGGGGATCGACCATTGGTTATGATGGACCATTGGTGATGAAGGACCACTGGTAAGGATCGATCACTGGTTATGATGGACCACTGGTGAGGATAGACTATTGGTGAGGATGGAGCATTGGTGATGATGGACCATTAGTGATGAAGGACTACTGGTGATGAAGGACCATTGGTGAGGATGGACTATAGGTGAGGATAGACTATTGGTGAGGATGGATCATTGGTTATGATGGATCATTGGTTATGATGGACTATTGGTGATGAAGGAGAATTGAATATTTTGATCTGTGCATTTATATAATTTTTAAAAAATAAGACAAAAATGAGTTACTAGACAAATAAAATAAAAAATACAAAGGCATGAAAATATAACCCCCAAGTTTCTGCAGTATATTCACTAGACATAAAATTATGTTTCAGATAATTAAATCAGAACAAAAGGAAAATGGGAAAACAGAATTGCATTACATAGATTCTACATATTCTTCACGGAAAGGGTGTATATTAGTGATCATTACAGAGAATTGTCATATCACTGCTGTGGATAGAGCCCTGTCCCTCCCAAATTCATACACTCAAACCCTCATCCCCAATGTGACAGTATTTGGAGACGGGACCTTTGAGACGTGACTAGGTCATGAAGAGGTCATGGAGGTGGGCCCCACGGCAGGACCAGTGCCCTGTCGGAGGAGAAAGGAGGAGGCCAGAGCTCTCTCTCCACCACGCAAGGACGCAGTGAGTGGCAGCCCCAGTGAGGAGCAGCGGCAGGGACTGCACCTTGTCTGGGACGTCCAGCCTCCAGAACCGTGAGGAATGAACTTTTGTTGTTTAAGCCATATAATACACACGCTGAGAATCTTTGGTCCTTCCACAATCATAACGGAATAAAATATTATGAGTGAAATGCCCATTTCCGATGCGATGCCATTTTTGTGCAAACACACACCACGCTGTGCTAATATTTAACATCTGTAACGGGACAGACATGCTTGCATTCGGCTTCCCCATTGAGCGTCTGCGTGGCAGATTACACCGGCGGAGATGACGAACATCCAGACCATTTCTCTGTCATGTTCTCATGATGGAAACCCATCTCATGGAGCATGTTGATGGGAATGGAAGGAGATGTTTAAAGGCAATTTCAGCAAGCCCAGTATAACCACGTTTAACTTCACCTAAAATGAAGCAACAGGTGTTCTATTGTCAAAATTCATCTCAATCCTCATCAGTAGCAGCAGTTTATACTCCAGTTGTGTTAAATGCAGATTATCCAGAGTGGAAGCAGCGGGTTCCACCCCTACACCCTCCGGCTCTTGTGGACAGACGGCCTCCCGGTCCCTCTGTCCAGCCCGGTCTCGGCTCCCGTCCCGCGGGAGCTCCACGCAGCTCGGGCGCCCGGCCTGCCTGTGCCTCCCCTGCCCGCCACGGCGACAGTGGCCGGGTGTGGCTTTCGGACTCCATGTCGCTTCCCAAATCAGTTATTCACAGAAGGGTCAGTTTCAAAAAGGTGACAAATGCCCACGTGACAAAGTTTGAAAGGGAGAAGATCATGTGGCCTCTGTGAGGCTGCGGCCCTCCCTGCCCCCCATGCCCGGCAGCCCCTGGGGGCCGTTCCCGCCCCGAGTACCAGGCCGCAGGCAGGGGAGGGGCCTCCATCACGCCACTGGGAGGGCCCCCTCCCCCGTCACCATGAGTCGTGGCCGTGGCTGTCAGCCCATGTCGCCTGGCCATGTCCCCACGGCTCTCAGCTCTGCCCCATCCACCCCAAACTCTGGAAGGTGGCGCCGGCACAGTCCGCACCTGTGCGGGGCGTCACGACCCTCCCCCGCTGCCTGCGCCGTGTGCAGCTCCTCGCGTGGAGGACGAGCCTCTTGTAGTCACTCACGCGGTCACCACTCACCGGGCCAGACCCAGATAGTGGGTCTGCTCTGAGGCCTCTTGTAAGACACCCGGGACCCGTCTGCGCTGGGTCCGGGAAACTGCCACCTGCCCTGTCCCCCTGGGTCCACTTCTTGTTCTCTGAGCTCGTGCTCCGCTCTCTGCCAAAGCTTGCAGCCTCGGCCCGGCCCTGTGCTGGCGGTCCGGGGGAACTGGCACTCAGACCTTCAGAGCCGGGGGCCAGGTGTGACCCTGCAAAGGTCGGAGGGCGGCACCACAGGCCTCACCCCGATGGGCGGGGACCAGGGAGACGGTGTGTCCTCCCCGCACCTGCTCACGGAGAGCCACGCCACGCCACACTCCGTGTGGGCCCCCGTGGCCGCCTTCTGGACCAGAGTCCTGGACGGGCTCCCTGCATCCGGGTCTGTCGGCCGCGGCCACCGTGCCCACCATGCCCTGATTCCGGGTCCTCGCCCCGAGGGACAGTTGGGTGCAGGCACGCCGGCCCCAGGGCAGGGGCTGGAGCAGTTATGTTTCCAACCAGGGCCCAACAGGCTCTGGAATCCGGTCAGTTGGGGAGATGCTCATTCACATAAAGGACACCTCGATCCAATCAGGCAAGCAGAGGAATCAGCTAGGAAGGTAAAACCCGAAACTCCACCGCGTCGGAGACGCTGGCCGGGCCGGGAGTCTCGGCCTGAGCAGGGACCACGCAGGGTCCTCTCGTCTGACCTGTACCTCCGGCGTGGGCAGGGGCCGCCTGGTCACATGCGGAGTCCACCACAGACACCTGGTGCTCGGGGCCGGGCAAGCCCCTGCGGAGTTTCCCGGAACCCACGGAGCGGACACGGTCCGCCAGTTCCCAGAAGCTTCTTGCCCTCTTGCCCCCACTTGAGCAGGGATGGGGAGGCTGTTCCGGATCCCGCGGGAAGAAGCGGCCCGCGCGGCCAGGCCTCTTGAGCGGGTGGCGCAGCGGCTTCTCTGCACATCTGGAAAGTTTCAGGACGGCCGGGCTGGGCTGGGCTCCGAGTCTGTGCAGAATCTTCCCATCTGCACCCCTGGCCGCGGCCCAGGTGCAGGGAGGCCCTGACGTGTGCCTCCGGCTCCTGGGAGCCCTAAGAGAGCTCGTGTGTAAACAGACGCTGCCAAGGAGAGAGCAAACCCCTGAACTCCGCTCTGAATCTCTGCCCGGCCTCTCCATCCAGCCAAACTCAGACTTCGGATGAAGAAATCACGTCAAAGTTTTTTTTCCTTTTTTTTTTTTTGAGACAGAGTCTCACTCTGTTGCCCAGGCTAGGGTGCCATGGTGTCAGCCTAGCTCACTGCAACCTCAAACTCCCGGGCTCAAGCGATCCTCCTGCCTCAGCCTCCTGAGTAGCTGGGACTACAGGCATGCGCCACCATGCCCGGCTAATTTTTTCTATTTTTAGTAGAGATGGCATCTTATCCTTGCTCAGGCTGGTCTCAAACTCCTGAGCTCACGTGATCCTCCGGCCTCGGTCTCCCAGAATGCTGGGATTACAGGCGTGAGCCACTGTGTATGGCCCATGTCAAAGTTTTATGGCATGAAGTTGTTGAATTAGGCTCGGGTCACTGGCAGATACTTTGAGAAACGATGGAAACTGTGGCTGTCTTCAGGCCACCCAGAGACCGTTCTAAAGATGGACGGAATTCCAGAACCTACTGTCTTTATCTGCCCAGTCTGTTCCCCACTGCCAGACGAAACCCGAGATTTATTTCTTACTGCTCCGGTGGTTGAGAAGTCCAAGCTCTCAGCAGTGGCGTTTGCTGCTGGTGAGCACCTTCTTGCTGTGTTCTCGTCGGGGGGACACGTGGGGGCCTCCCTCCAAGCCCAGCAACTTCTGAGGGCACAGACCCCTCGGAGTCTCCTGACCAGCCGCCCCACCTCGTGACATGGCTGTGTGGCCGTTACGTGTCAGCATGGGTGCTGGGGGACTCGCCATCATTCCAGCCAGAGCACCTGCCGGGCTGTCATTCCCCCCGGGGAGGAGTGTCCCCATGGTCAGCGAGGGGTGGGGCAGGTGGCCCTCTGGGAAGTAATTTGGTGGCACTTTTCCCAAGCCTTGAAGTGCACACGGCATTTGTCCTGTGGATTCGCCATGGAGTGAGGGGTTGGGAAGGGCGTGAGGATGTACCCGTGAACACACAGATTTGGCTATAAGATGTTCGCTTTGTAAGAGGGAAGAAATCGCAATGACAAATGGAAATACCCGAACAAATCGTGGCACGTTGATATGGGGACATTTTGCAGAGTCACTAATTTGCCACCCAGGTGTGGACAGCAGAGCCGAAGGCTCCTCGCAGCCTCGTGAGAGCTGCCAGACCTCGCTGGGCCACAGTCCCTCGTCGGCCAAGAAGGGGACATGGTGCGTGCAATCCTTCATCTTCACAGGCCCACATTCATACTTGCTGGAAGATCACATCTGTAAGATTGTCAGAGGGACACAGAGAAAGGTCTAGAAAACATCTGCATCGTTGCTTGTGCGAGGTGAGGCTGTGGGGCATCTTTCGTAATAAAGAAGAACCAGTTCTCATGAGAAACGTCAGATCTGTGACTGGTGTCAGGCTCAGGGTTCCCGCTAGCTCTGCACGCGCCCTCCGGGAAGCGCTTCCTGGGGAAGCCGGGCTCCTCAGCGGGCTCAGCTTCCTCTTGCTCACGCATGCCTGCGGGCGGCCGCTCTCGAGTCAGCTCTTTCCCTGAGTCACTTTGGTAACTTTAAACAAGCTCCAAATAAGGCAGTTTCCTTCTTCTTTTTGTTTCTTTCCTTTTGGTTTTTCTCCTTCCCTTCTTCCCTCCCTCCCTTCCTCCCTCCCTCCCTCCCTTCCAGCCATGTACAGCTTTTCCATAATCATAAAAACCTGCGAGAGAGAAGGGCGGGCGCCCGCCTTTCCGGTGACCTGTGCTCCAGGGGGCGAGGACCGTGAGCTGCACGTTCGTGGAGCAGCACTTGTGGATCCCAATGTGGAACCTGCTCGGGGACGGCCAGGTTGTCCACCATGCTGGGTCGTCTGTGAGGCCACAGACCTGGCTTTGTGCCCTCCCTCGTCTCCCTGCTGCGCCTGCTGCCGTGCACCACGGCCAGACCCTTCCCCACAAGCTAAGCCAGAGCCCGGCGAGGGCCACGCACGGGTGCCCGGAGGATCTCGCACCCCGGGCACGTCAGCTCCCTCCTGTCCGGCGAGCACACCTTTGCAATCAGAACAGAGAAGGGCAGTCTCAGTGATGGAGTGTCACGTGGGGCAGGAACCCAGGGGGGAGGGCGGTTCTTGGTAGCTTAGATCTGGCCCGAAGCCAGCGTGCCCCGTGGCGGCACCGTCCCTGCCAGGTGACCGAACCCCGCCGTCAGGCTGGTCCGGGCAGGCCTGCCGTCTGCAGCTGCAGGAGACAGACATCGCACATCCCCAAGACACGCCTAGGCTTCCAGCCACGTCACCTCACCCTCACGTGGGCGGGGAAAGAGTCTCGCAGGGCTGCAACCTGCTGGTTGTGTCCACGCCCAGACAGGAGCCACGCCGCACACGCCACGCCGCACAAGCCACGTCACACACGCCACGCGTGGGACCCTCGCACTTGCTCTCCAGCGCTGCGGGGGACCCTTCCCTGCACGTCCTCTGGGCAGCTGGCTCGTGGGGCCTGTGTCCTGCCAGGGACCTTAGTCTAGGCCACATGGAGCTGCTCTCACCACGGTGGAGGGTGGCCCACCCGACTTGGCCAGTGGTTAGCCACAGCTGAAGCACGGTGGGGTCAGAGCCTCACGGCGCCACACACGGACACCACAGCTGGGGTCAGTCATTGTGTGGCTTTGCCGCTCTGTGTGGAGGGTCGTCCACACCCTCGTATCTGCCTTGCAAATGCTCCCTGCGGGGACACCAAGGGACACAGCAGCCTCTGCCACGCCACCCACGGATCCACGCCAGACAGCCATGAATGATGCAGGGCTGGAGAAGTTCTTCGGCGGCTGGGGAAGGGCAAACCACGCCCGAATGAAAGCGTAGGAGAAAACAGTTGGCTTTGGTGGCGACGGGTTGGAGCTGCAGCCGCAGCCTGGGGCAGAGAAGGCAGAGAAGCCCGTGCTCGCCGGGACGGCAGCGCCGGTTACAACGCTCCAGCCGGGCTGTCGGCATCTTTCCTGACCGGCTTGTGCCACGACAGCTCTTCAAAGAGCCGGCGGGTTTGGCCGGGAAGCCCGTGTGTCCAGTGTCCGTCCACTGAGCCAGCGCCATGGACACGGGGACCCTCTGATCGGCCTCTTGTCTCTGCAGGTGGGCGGGGCCTGTTTGCTGCCACTCCCGCCAAGACGCCGCCTGGCGCAGGGTGAATCAGACCGAACTGCGCCAAATCTCTTATGGATTTCGAGTGGGTTTCTTCTTCAGCAGAAATCGCTGCAATTTTTAGTGGCACCAAGTGACGTCTGAAATTCACAGGTCGTGAAAAGGGGACTTTTCATCTCAATCTTTTGGCTGACGATGAAGTCAAAGTGACGCAGCCCACGAGGAGAAGCTTCGCAACAGGCGTCGACTCCTGAGGGCGGCGAATGGGCCCCCCCGGGTGGAAACCGCGTGTCTTGCCGACGCCTTCTCGGCGAGAGCTGAGATGCCGGCGGTGAGAGAGCCTGGATCAAATGCGCCCTGCTTATTGAAGCACGTGGATTTGAGCAAGTAATTTAATTTTCTAAGCCTCATATTTCTCGTCTGAAAGAAAAGGGGGTGACGACACATTTCTCGGGATCACGCAGTCTCCGAGGATCCCGCCCCACCGCTGCCCGCAGGTTAGCCCCGCGATGACCTGTTGGTACCGCTGCGTTCACCAGGGTCAGTGTTTTGTGAGCCAATTACAAGCACATCACATTTTCCTGTGTGATGCAATGATCATATGTTCTATTCTGCATTTGGAGATGTAAGAAGGAAACAACTCTCAGGGCCACACCCCGCTCCTCGTGCTAAAGGGAAGGTGAGCGCCGCCCCCGGACCATCCATGTGGACCCTCCTCACTGGCCTGCCGGGAAACCACCGGCCCCTGAAGCTCAGTTTTCTAGAGCACAGCCATGCAGCCACGCACGCCTGTCCGTGGCTACTGTCCTGCCACGGTGGTGGGGGCGACCCACACAGCTGCAGCAGCTTGCGGTCCCAGCGGGGGCAGAGCCTTCCATGCTTCCGCGCACAGGGTCTCACCGGAATGATGGGGCTGGAGCCCCTGTGTTTCCCCAGGTGTCTGCGTGTGTCCCACGGGTAGGACGTGGGCAGCAGAATAACAGACCACCGTCCCCGGCCGAGGATCTGGAGTCTTTGGTGATAGGGGCTGTTTCCCGGCCTCCTAGGGCTCCGCCCAGCCCGGGGACACTGTCGCTGACTTTGCCTCTCACTGGTGGCCAGAGAGGCAGCTCTGGACCCGTCAGTCAGAGCAGAGACACCGTGGCCTTCGCTGCTCACACAGAAACAGCTCTCGGTTCCTGGTCCTGCTCTTCCGCACGGCCACGACTTCTGCTCCAATGTGACTCTGTGGAAGCCGCGCGTCTGAGGGCTGGACCGGTTCACCCCAGAAGCCCCGCCGGCCACTCCCCAGCACCAAAGACCCACTGCCACCGCCAGGGACCTCCCTCCAGGAGCCTCCAGGACCTAGTCCTGCCACGGTCGCAGGTTCCCTACGGGAGCAGACCGGAGCTACATTGCAACCTACACACTTATCTATAGATGCCTTTTCCCGATGGAATTGCAGCAGCAGAGCTCTAGCAAACACTCCTGAGCACACGGCAGCCACTCTGGCCACAGCAGCGAAGCCACGGCCACTCCCTCTGGCCTCACTGGACAACAGTCCCCATGAGAGATCATCTGTGTGCAGGGGACATGGTGGGGGCTGTTTTCATACCTGGGAAGAAATTTAATTTGATCTTTCAAAGTTTGAATATATGCGATGGGCACTTAGCTAAGAAGAGATTTATTGCCTACAAAGGGGACAGTTCTGTAACTTTGCAGAGAATCGTGGCGGGAACAACATTCCCCGGTGTCACGGTGTCTGCGTGGCCAGCGGGCAGCCCCAGGCACCACGCACAGCAGGGCGCGGCTCCTTCCGTGCACTCTTGCGCAAGTGCGCGACTTTAGTCCTGTCGGTCGCTCAGACGAGGGACCAGCCACGGATGCCGCACGGGATGCTCTGGGCAGCGGGGCCGGGGGGAGCTGGGAACAGAAGCTGGACATCGGCGGGAAACTGCGAAAACCTGACAGGCCTGTGAGTTCCATCGGTGTCATCGCATGGATGTCGTCTGCCCGACCCTGACATCGTGCTGTGGCCACGCGGGGCGCCCACGCTGGGGAGGCCGCATGCCGGTGTCAGGAAACACTCTGTGCTGTGCTGTGGCTCTTCTGCAAAACTGAAATCAGTGGGAAATAAAATGTCTAAAAAAATAAAGGGCGTGTCTGACATCACTCAAAACAGCTTTCGCGTCACCGAGAGACCAGACGACCTGTTCCCGATCCCGCGGGCTGGGCAGAGGCGGGATGGAAACTCCCTTGCCCATCCAGCGTGGGCCTGAGTCAGGACCAGCCAACTTCACGGAGCACGGGTCACAGACTGCTCACTTCCCGGTCCAGCCCGTGTCCAGCCCACGGAGGGTTTCACAGGATGCAGTTACCCGGGCCGTGCGTGGGGTCGCGGCACCGTGTCCTGTGAAACTCTCGGGGTGACTCTAGCAAGCATGTCTTGTGAAATGCTCCTTTACTCTTTGAGAAGATCCGTGAGAGAATCGCCTGCCAACTTTTTAAATTAAAACATGCTTTGATTTCGAGATGGTGAACTGCACACACGTTTTTAGGAGTGTGACTGCCCTGTAAATAACACCAGGCCCGAGGTGGACGTGAGCCGCCGGCTCCTCAGTGCACAGACCCCCCGAGAGCTGACGCGGGTTTGGGGCGGGGTTTCCTGGTGCGTGGGGTGTCTCCCCTTGACCAGGCGCACCTGTACGAAGGTGCCACATGTCGGTCATCATTATTCCGGTCTCACACCCGTGGTGGCCGTCACCCTTGGGAACAACCTCCGCCATGGCGGTCACCGTAGCACTCACCACGCTGTGTTGTCCACACCTGCTGGCTGTGGTCACCTCCCTGCTCCCCGAGGGCCAGATCCACCTTGTTTGCCGTCAGACCAGCGGGTCCCACAGACGGCTCTCAGTGCCGACCTGCGCTCCTCTCCGCAACACACAGGGCCTCCTGCCGACATGGCTGAGCCACTCCTAGTCTCCGGAAGGCGCAGGTGCGCCCGGTCCCAGGACGTCCCGGGGTCGCCCCTGGATGGGCCCGTGGCCAGCACCGAGGGTGCCGTGTCTGTCCCTCTTGGGACAACCACCCCCCATGCCCCGCCGTGGTGACGGGGCAGCAGGAGTCGGCTTCTGGCTGTTCAGGACGCAAAGCGAGGGCGCGCCAGATTCTGGGTCGTGCATTTGGAATGGAATGTCTTAATTGAGATATTTAGCGAAGAAAAACAGGAGTTTTCATAATGTCTCATTTGCTGGAAAACTGGGAGACTGAAAGGCTTGGCGGGTGGGCGCGCGGAGGAGTCACAGAGCTGTCCGGTGGCCTGGAGTGCGGGCGCCGGCGGCCCTGCCCGGCTCCTCCTGCAGGCGGAAAGGGCTGGGTCTGAAAGGGGCCGCAGGCTGGGGTACCTGGAGGCCAGAAGTTCCCAGGTGTTCCGTCGAACATGACACCCGAGTCAGACTCGTAAAAACTGGGCGAAGGCATGTTTCCCTGGAGCGTTCCGTAAACCACCCGGGGTTGGGGAAGGGGCTAATGTTCCCGTACGCACGTTAGAGGGGCAAGGAGTTTACAGAGGTGGAGATGACTGTTTAACTTCCACTTACGAATCAAGAAATTGTGATTTTACTTTAATATTGTTTTCCCTTTAAAAGGGTATGGCTGTGGGAGGGACCAGCTAGAAGGGGCAGGGTGGGGCGGGGTGGGAGGAGGGACCAGGAGTGATTTCAGGAGTTAATTTGGATACAGGACTTGAGAGTGGGCAGCTGGGGTAGAGCTGCACCTGATCAGGGGACCCCAGGGGAGAAGTGAGACTGGGGGAGTCAGACCAAGTGCGAAGTGTGAGTTTTAGGCGCGTGTGGAACATCCGAGGGGTGTCCACAGGAAGCTGGGAAGGTGCAGATGGGGATGGGATTGGAGGCAGATGCTACAGATGCCAACCGTGGTGTCCTTGCGTCTGGTGCGGGCCTCGCTCCCTCTGCCCCAGGGGATCCTCCCGGAAGGCTGGCCTGGCGGCCAATTCCTGCAAGAGACTCACTGGTGGGCGTGTCTGGCGGGCGCTGACTCGGGCAACACGGAAGGTGCCTCCATGTCTGAGCTCCACGGCTCATTGTGAGCTCTGTGATTTAAAGCTTCTCGAGAAGAAAGTCCATGAGCACCTGAGATTGTGATGTAGGTGACACCCTGTCCTAGGTATTGATGGGGACATGATGGCTCTTTGTCCCAGCACCCTGGACTGCACAGAGCCACAGCCAGCGTGTAGCTGCAGGCCAGCCTGGTGCCCTCGAGCCAATGCGCACTCACTGTCTATTTCTCAGCATTTGTGTGAGTTCTAAGGGCCAAACCACGTGTCTCATTATGGGCCGGGCCGTGAGCATGGCGTTGACCCATCAGAGAGGGTTTGGTCTCTGGACATCTGGACACAGCTGGCAGGAGACGTGGACAGGGCTTGGTGTGGGCAAGGAGCCTGCCGCAACGTGTTCCTGAAGGAGGCCACTCTGGCTGCAGGAGAGCAGTGTTTCTCTTCTTTCCCTGATACTTGCTAAGTTGGGACTGAGGACAGGAAAGAGGAACATGCCGGCAGGCCTGGGACAGTGGACGAACTGGAGGGTGGGAGTGAGTGTGTCCTATCCACGGCCACACCCCTGCTGAGCTGCGCCGGCTCTAACGTGTGGCCCCTCTGCTGTGAATGGGGAGGATGGGACGTCCTGGGCCTCTGGGGCCAACATCCCTTTTGCACGGGCCCTGCACAGCTTTAACGTGCAAGCGTGTGGCCTGCCTCGGGTGCTCTCTCCTTCTTGACACCTGCTCTCTCTGGGCTCAGCACCCTTCTCCAGGGGGCCATCAGAAGAGAGGCCCAGACGTCACACATGCCAGCCTTCACTGCCTGGGTCCTCTGTCCAGTCTGGACTTTTATTCCTGATCCAGCTGTCTTTTTCACTGGAGAAGTAGCAGGCTGTCACGCAGTGGGCACTCTGCTTTCCCCAAACACCTGGTCTCTAGTGGGCCCTGCACACCGTGAGCCACCCCCTGGGTGCGAGAGAGCCCCAGGAATCGTGAGCCACCCCTGGGTGTGGGAGAACCCCAGTCACCACCAGCTGCCCCTCCGGGTGTGGGAGAGCCCCAGACACCGTCAGCCACCCCCCTGGGTGTGGGAGAGCCCTAGACACCGTCAGCTGCCCCCCTGGGTGTGAGAGAGCCCCAGACACCATCAGCCACCCCCCTGGGTGTGGGAGAGCCCCAGACACTGTGAGCCACCCTGGGTGTGCACCAGCCCTGGGTGCTGTCCTGCACTGCTAGCTTGGGCTGGTTGGTCCACCACATGCCTGTGAGGGGCTGGAGTCTCCTGTGACCCTGCCTTTGTCTGTCACTCTGTGCCCATCCTCCTCACTCCTGCTGGACCCGTGTTTGCCTTTGCCAAAGTCTGAGACCTCTGGGCCTCCTGGGCTCCTGTTCGTCCCAGGAAAGCCCCAGTAGATGTGCCCTAAATGCCCTTTCCAGACCCACAGGGGTTCTAATTCCAGCTGAGGTGCAGACAGAGGACAGTGTTTGTGTCCAGTGCCTGGGGTCAAGTCCTCAGAGGAGGGCCTCCTTTACAGGGTGACCTGAAGTAGGTGGAGGTGAGAACACAAGTCCCTTCTGGAGCAGGAATCCATGTAATGAACCTTCTCATGTAATGAACCTGCAGATTCTTCCCACTGGGATGGGCCATAGTGTTATGATTTGTAATTACCATGGAATAAAAATGGTTAGAAATAGGGGGAAATAGACCACATGAGAGACCTGTTTGTGATTTCCAAAACTCCAGACCCCAGCAGGGAAGTGGCTATCCAGATCCAGAACATTCTTAGGATCCTAAGAGTGCTGCACATGTGTGCACGGCTGTTCTGGTGAGGCCCGGGGGTGGGGGTTGTTCAGAGAGCACAAACTCAGTGTGCCTCCACCATGTTTCTGAACACAGAACCATGGGGCCTGGCCATGGTGCCATGGCTGTGCCACAGCCGTGTCACTGCGAGCCTCGTGCTGGAGGCGCCGTCTGGGTGAGCGGGGGGCTGACTGCCCCCCCACCCCCAGCAGGGCTGGCGCACAAAGGAGGGGCTGCCGCCGGCCTGTGTAAATATTTACCGGGCTGTTCAGGCGGCTGTGACTGAGGCTGTTGCCACATCACAAAACAAGCTAGAGAATGAGCTGGCAAGTTCCGGAAAACAAGTCCTCAGGCTGCAGGAGGGGCCAGGCTCCAGATGCAGAGCCTGGGGCTGCCCCAGGGTGGGGGCGGCTCAGTCCTGCAGGAGAATTCCCTGGGGCTGGGCCCAGGAGGGACACGGGCGGCTGCAGTGCACAGCGGCTCCCACTGGTGCTGAAGGCCTCGTGGCTCCCGTTCGTTGGCACACACAGCACGCAGCAAGGAAGGGAACCAGGCAGAACACTGTCGGCCTGAAGACCTCCTCTGGGTCACGGGCCTCTAGGCTGTGACCGCACATGCACACACATGTTCATATGTGTAGACAGGAGGGACAGAGGCCGGTGGCCAGTGCCTTCCTCTGGCTGGGGTCTTTCCTCAGTGGGGCACATAAAGGCACTTTAGGATGTCACATGGGGCCACAGAGAGTCTTGCCCTCCAGGTACTTACTGTGAGAGACCTGTGTGATAGTGGTGATGGGTGCGTGCATGTTTGTGCATGCATGCACACACATGAACACACATGTGCATGCATGCAGTCGTATAAGAACACGTATATGCACACATACATGTGGACATGTGCTCTTGCCCACACATATGACCACGTGCATGCATGTGTACATGTGTTTACACACACTGCTCACACGTGCGACCATGTGATCATGTGCATGTGTGCATGTGAGGACATACACGTGGACATGTGTGTGTGCACACGTCTGTGTGTACATTGGGCAGTCAGGTGTGCTGGCACTTTGCGATCGGGGCCCTCGCTCACACTGTCAGGCCCGCTGCATGCTGGGGGCACCCGTGGGGAAGCAGAGACTGGGGCAGTTCAGGGGCTCAGAGCTTGCGATGCCACTCCTGGGAAAGCACCACGGGGGGGGGCCGTGAAGCTCGTGCACTGCCATGTTGGTCTCTACGTGAGCTCCGCATGGTGCAGAGCTGGGAGCTGGGAGCTCCCTGGTGGCCCTGGGCAGGCTCCTGCGGAGGGACTTACAAGCCGGTGCTGAAGCCCTTTCTTCATGGCTGACAGGGGACGTATCCCAGGATGGGGCCCAGACCAGCCCCATGGCTGTGGTCCACTGCTGGGCCTGGTGTGCGGTGGACATGCTGTTGTCCCCTCACTGTGGTTGTCGGGACGACTGCCGGGGGTGTTCGGTGCCGGGAGATCACGGGGAGGAACCTGCTCCCCTGGTTCCCACCAGGACGCACTGGAATCGCTGGGGGGGCTCTTGAACAGCATGGGGGCGGGGCTCCCTCCCACGCAGAGACACCTGAATGTCTGGGTGTGGTGACCAGATGTGGGGGTTTAAAATCCCTGCAGGTGACTCCAAAGCACACGCAGGACTGAGGGTCTCGGTGGTGTCCCGCTCCGGGCTCCCGAGTGGCCGCTCTGGGGTTGGTGCAGGGCACGGCCAGGCAGGGCCACTAGTCAGGGATGCTCTGCAGAACCCAGGCCTCGCACCACAGGGTCCCTGAGAGACCTGGCCCCTCTTCCCAGGGTCGCGAGGCCACCTGCTTCCGCCCGGGACAGCAGTTTGCGAGGCTTCCCCCCAGCTCCTCAGCTCCATCGTCACTTTCGAGAATGCACCAGGCCTGACTCATCCAAACCCAAAACACGGTTTTCCCGTTGTTTAGCAACAATTCACTGGAAAATATCCCTGGATTCCCAGTCAGGGATTCTGGGTTCAACTCGGAAGATCCCAGCGTGTGTTTCCGCCTCTTTGGCCCCGGGAGGACCTGCCACCGCGTGGCCACTGCTGTTGGCTTTGCTCAACGCCTCCTGGAGTCGAGGCCGTTTAGAGGCTCGATGCCCACGTGCGGCTCTTACTGATGGGGACAACCCTGCAATTGCCACGGACTCTTCTGAAACATCTTTGTCACAAAGTCACCTTCTTTCTCCCCAGGGGCGGGGGCTGAGGGCTGCCAGCAGCTTTGTCCTGGTCCTGGGACCCCAAGGACAACCGCAGGTTCTGAGAAAGCAAAGGAGAGCTGGGCAGGTGTGGGGCCACCGGGTCCACCCAATCCAGAAGTGGGGAGCACTGCTCCCTGACTCTGTCTCTCTCTGTCTCCATCTCTGTCTTTGTCTCTGTCTCTCTCTGTTTCATCTGTCTTTGCCTCTGTCTGTCTCTGTCTCTCTGTCTCTCTCTCTCATCTCTGTCTTTGTCTCTGTCTCTCTCTGTCTTTGTCTCTGTCTGTCTCTGTCTCTCTGTCTCTCTCTCTCATCTCTGTCTTTGTCTCTGTCTCTGTGTCTATCTCCATATCTTTCTCTGTCTCTCTCTGTCTCCATCTCTGTCTCTATTTGTCTCTGTCTCTCTCTGTCTCCATCTCTCTCTCTCTGTGTCTATCTCTGTCTTTGTCTCTCTCTGTCTCTCTCTGTCTTTGTCTGTCTCTGTCTCTGCCTCTCCCCTGCCGCTGTCTACCCGGCTGCTCCCGTCACCTCTCACCCAGTCCCGGCTCTGACACGCAGGGAGCACTTGGGGAGGTTTGGACTTTACTCACCTCCTGGTTCTAATCTCTCTCCTGCCCTCACCTACTCCTCCCCTTCGGGTTTCGTGCGTCCACGTTTGCTGACGTGTGATTGTGTGTGCCACCAATGACTAATGTCCCCACTGGGAAGGATGTGACAAAAATTCATTAATCCTCGTTGGTACAACATCAACTTTTGGTTGCAATTCAAGTCTTCTACAAAAAGTGTTGATTCGGGCAAACCTTGGTACAAAACCCGAGTCTGAGAAATCCAGCCCATTTCACGTGTTTAACGCTATCGAAGGCCATGGCAATGGCTCTCACGGCCGAGCAGAGAACCGCCATTTGCTCGGAATGTAAACAGAGCGTGAGTCACCCGCTCCCACCGGCTCTTTCCTGTGAACAACATCTGATCCTAAACTAAGCTCTCAGTGAACATGCGAGTTCCTGGTAAAATTGCGAAATGCGCTTTAAGCCGTCTCTGGTGTTCGCCGCGGAGACGTCGCCTCCACCTGAGCGCGAACCTTCTTTGAGGCGGAGGCCGGCCCCCCTAATGTGCGGGTGCAGTTGGGCGTGTGCGGGGCCCGTGTCCCTCCCCTGCCGCAACACGCGCTGGCAGGTGAGGCCCGTGTGCGCAGATCCGCCGGGACTGAGGACACGGTTTGAACATCGTAGTGCGATGGGGGCGTGTTGGTCCCCAGGCTGGACGTCTGCGGACACAGCCCGGTCCCCACGCCCAGAGCACATCCCAGCTCTGGACCTTGGCCTGTTGCTCCCTGAGCCTCAGTTTCCCCGCCTGTCCAGGGCAAAAGACAACAATCCCGTCCACCTGGTGGGCTGCGGTGGGGCTGTCCCCCGCCCTGCCCGGGCTCTGGCCAAGAGCTCGCTGGGCGCGGAAGGCGGTCGTGGCGTAGCCAGGGCAGCGAGGTCGAGGTGCGCCTCCGTTACAGGCCGTGACCTGCCTGTCCACGCGCCCGTGGTGTGTGCACGTGTGTCTTCAGTGTTCTGATGTGCTCCCGCCCCCCACGCACGGCCACACCTGGGCACCTCCGCCTGAGCAGGCAGGCCCAGGGGCAGGTGTCTGTTGCCAGCGCTGCTGTGGAGCCCGGCCCGCAGGTGACTCAGCAGCCAGGCACCCGGGCCGGCCCGGGGCAGGTAGAGCCGAGCGCCCAGGCAGCAGCTGCAGCCGGAAACTTCCACAGCCTCTTTCTCCCGCCTCTCTGAGGACAGGGGGCCGGATCTAGGCCCATCCTCAGGAGCACAGCACGGGACCCTGTGGCTCCTCCCGCCAGGCTGGGCCCCGTCCTGCACCCCAGGGCCCCAGGGCCCCGGCCCGGCCTGGAAGGACGGAAACTCAGAGAAGCAGAAGCAAAGCCACGGCGTGTGGTCCCTGCTGCGCACGCAGAACAGACACGTGGCGTGCTCCCCCCCACAGGCCCGTGAGGGACTGCCAGGACCCGCTTCACAGGGTGTGGTCTTGGAGGCAGGGACGGCGCAGTGCTGGGGCCAGCGCGCCTTTTGCACACGGCCACCAGTACAGTGGCACGGGCAGGCTCTGAGGGGCCTCCTTGTGGGGACAGGCTGGTCACCGACGGGTGTGTGGGTCAGAAGACCCGTGGCACGCGCCCTCCACGGTGCTCGCTGGTTTGCTCCTTTGATGCTGGCGCCCGGCGGGGGAGGAGGTGCATGGGGGGCGTTCACCTGCAGGGCGGGGCCTCGCCTCCCGCTGTCCTGGGTGCCAGCTCCGTTCCCGAGACTGGGCAGGCGCGAGGCCCCGGCCAGAGCCACACAGGTGCAAGTTCACCTGCCCGCTTTGTGGCCGGCCTGTGGGGTCCTCGAGGTGAGGACCTGCGTCTGTGCTGGGTCACCTGCACCGGCCAGGGAGGGAGACCGCATGGAAGCATTTGGGTGAAAAATGACGGCGCTCCGGCTTTTTGATCTTTAGGAAACGCAGAGGCACCCGGCGAGTCTGGTGGCTTGGCTTAGCGACCACCCACGTGGCGCCCGGCGAGGAGCTCCGTGGGGAGTCCAAGGACAGCGGGCCCTGGGTCCGAGGGAATTCCCTAAACACCCCAAATCAGGGCTGCTGTTCCAAAGAGTGACTTTTCTTTCCGACCAAGCTGCTCTCTCAAATGCACCTCAGCACTGGCTTTGCCGCGGAACGAGGCAGAGCAAACCCCAGTCGCCAGATTACCGCTCAGCTTGCTGGAACCAAGGCCAGGCCCCCACGGGCACTTTTAAAGGAAAATGGCCTCTATTTGCAGGCTCACCATGATCTAATTAACACTTTTCTTAGGGCAAGAAACTTTTTATAGCTAATACTTATTGCACATTTACTTTGTGCCAGGCATTGTTCTAAGGGCTCTGCCTGCATCATCATACATGTTTCTCACTGCAAACCTACCCCAGGAATAGCTTTATCATCCCAGCTTTGCAAAGGAGAAAACTGAAGCCACAGAGACTTAGCTGACCAGCCCGAGGTCACACAGTTGGGAAGCGCGACAGCCATAATTCAGACGCAGACCATCTTATCCACAATTAGCCACAATCCTACACAGTCGTATTTTCAGTCAGGGTTTGATTTTCAGCTGCGTCCCTGTATTAAAAGTTATTTTCCAGATTCTTCTCCGTGTGTCTGCAGGCACACCCCCTTGGTACGGGAGGGGCGTTGATACCCCACTCCTTTCATGGGCCCCTCAAAATGCAGTTTTTACAGAAGATTGGAAGAAGTTCCTCTTCTCACTGAGGCTCTAAGTTCTGATAATCTTCCACACCCAGTTGTGGAAGTGGAGAAGCTTCACAGGAACCAGAGCCCACCTCATCCCACCCTGCACTTCCCAGGTCCACAGGCACGTGGACAGGAAGCCCCTGGCGATGCCAATACCAGGACCACGCTCGCCAAGAGCCTGGGTTTCTTCTCACAGGAGAGGCAGGAGAATGTGTCCTGTCCCAAGGTTGCTGAGCTAGGAGAATCCCTTCTTCTCCACACTTACTAAGGTACCAGAACTTGTCCTTCTCCATAGTAACTGAGGTACCAGAACTTGTCCTTCTCCACAGTAACTGAGGTACCAGAACTTGTTCTTCTCCATAGTAACTGAGGTACCAGAACTTTTCCTTCTCCATAGTAACTGAGGTGCCAGAACTTGTCCTTCTCCACACTTACTGAGGTACCAGAACTTGTCTTTCTCCATAGTAACTGAGGTACCAGAACTTGTCCTTCTCCACAGTAACTGAGGTACCAGAACTTGTTCTTCTCCATAGTAACTGAGGTACCAGAACTTTTCCTTCTCCACAGTAACTGAGGTACCAGAACTTGTCTTTCTCCACAGTAATTGAGGTACCAGAACTTGTCCTTCTCCACAGTAACTGAGGTACCAGAACTTGTCT
>VBSM01000361.1:107942812-107963302 GCA_008086735.1 Cheirogaleus medius | reverse complement strand
CAGAACTTGTCCTTCTCCACAGTAACTGAGGTACCAGAACTTGTTCTTCTCCATTGTATCTGAGGTACCAGAACTTGTCTTTCTCCACAGTAACTGAGGTACCAGAACTTGTTCTTCTCCACATTTACTGAGGTACCAGAACTTGTCCTTCTCCACAGTAACTGAGGTACCAGAACTTGTCTTTCTCCACAGTAACTGAGGTACCAGAACTTGTCCTTCTCCATAGTAACTGAAGTACCAGAACTTGTCCTTCTCCACAGTAACTGAGGTACCAGAACTTGTTCTTCTCCATAGTAACTGAGGTACCAGAACTTGTTCTTCTCCACAGTAACACAGTTACCTATCTACCTACCCATCTATCTACCTATCTGTCTGTCTACCTGTCCATCTACCCACCCATCTACCTACTCATCTATCTAAAATCTTTGGTAGAAAAATCATGAGGCAGGAACTGTGCAGAGTCAGTGTACATTTGTGGGTCTCTATTTTGCCGTGTTGTTTTCTATTAGTGTCCCCTAAAGTGACAATAAAAGAACCCACTGTTCTGAAACATGTGGTTTGAAATAGCCAGTCCACAGGACTCAGAGTCCCTGCCATGACTGAACTGCCCGTGTTTGGCCAGACAAAAGCTCCCACTCTGGTTTTTGTCCCATGAAAGAGCAAGCAGACCAGAGCCTCCTCCCGTCCCACCTCGCGGGGCTGCCTGGGCGTGCAGACTCGGCCTGTTTCTCTTCCCAGCTGGCACGACGGCTGTGTTGTTTGTCTCCGAGCCAGCAGCAAATTAGGAGGGTGCTTTGGCGAGGGCTGCGTGGAAGGGAGCAGCTTCCTCCATCAGGGCGGCCTCCTGTGCAGCGAGGACTCGCCCTGTGGCCTGTGACCTCTGCGCGGCCACGGCTTCCTGGTGTGTGGTGC
Source organism: Cheirogaleus medius (assembly GCA_008086735.1). NCBI lineage: Eukaryota > Metazoa > Chordata > Mammalia > Primates > Cheirogaleidae > Cheirogaleus > Cheirogaleus medius. The sequence goes on along the minus strand of VBSM01000361.1, from coordinate 107,962,390 downwards.
GTCCCTCGGAGCCCCCGCCAGCCTGTGGCGGGCAGGGCAGGGCGGGAGTCCTCCCTGCGCGGGGCGGTGGGAGTTCCTCTCTCTCCCTCAGACGCTCCTGCAGGCAGAGATAAGCACTCAGGACACTCGCAGACCTTCCAACCTCGGATCCCAGCCCAGAAGGTGCTTCCGGAGGGAAACGCCTTCCCAGTGCCCAACCCCGGCGGTCTGTCCTGCACCCCCAGCCCCCGCGGCCTCCTGTGTCCACTCACCCCAGTGGGGGCCGAATGATTAATCGTGCAAACTGCCGGTTAGTGCCTGCTTCTCCGTGAAGGCAGGGGCTTGTCTGTCCGACTCAACCCATGGACCTGCTCCCGGAGTTGTCCAGCTCTGCCTACGGCCCTCCCCCGCTCCAGTTAACAGAAGGGAGGAGCCGAGCCGTCCACACGGCTCTGGTGCATCTGAGGCCCACGGCGGGCGCCCAAGTCCCCGGAGGTGGGGATCGGTTGCAGGGTTGGGGGGCTCAGAAGAGACCCGGGAAGGCTGACCCTGCACAGGGTGTGCTGAAACTCTCCCCAAAGGGGCCCAGATCCTCAGAGGGAGACGTTCTGTGCCACCCGCCAGGGACTCTCTGCGACACGGGACGGCCTCACGTCATGCTTCATTGCTTCGGCTTCGGTCGAGCCCCGTCGCTCCGCCTCAGGCTCCAGACGAGCTGGACAGCAGCGACCATTGTCTCTTTTCTGCAAGGAACCCGGAGTCTCCTGAGGGAGCGGCGGGGACCCAGGAGGCCCGTTCCCCGGGGGGGGAGGCTGCGCACAGACGAGCAGGCGTTTCAGGGACTCCTCGCAGCTGGGCTCAGGGATCAGCCGAATCCAGGGGCTCTCGGACCCCAAAGAGAAGACGTGGAGACCTGCCCCGGCCATGCAGGGGGTCGGAGGCCTGAGAGGAGATGCCCCAGGAAAGGCACCCGTGCCTCTTGATTAAAGATGGGAAGATGTAAAAATAAAGATGTGGGGGAAGAAAACTTGGCTGCCAACACGTGGTGCACAGTGCTCCAATGTTTCCCTGGGGGTGTGTTTGTGCTGTTAAACTCATACAGGATCGTACCTTCCATTCTGCTGTGTGATCTGATTTTTTCGCTTAGTAATATACGACAAACAACTTTATACTAATAGTTACATTTCTTTTGTAATTTTAGAATTAAACTAATTTTAGAATTAGCCAAAGAACTACTTATATTCCATAAAAGTCTATACAAAACGTGTCAGGCAGGTTACATTGACCATGAGTGTGTCCCCGTGCACAGGCGTGTGGTGTGCGTGTGTGGGGCACGTGTGAGTGTGTGTGTTCTGGGTCAGTCAGCAACACTTCTTGGGTAAGCTTTAAGTATCCAGCGCTGTTTTAGAAGCTGAGAATATATCTCTGAATAAGAACGACAAAGTTCTTGTTCTCACGGTGTTTCCATGGGGAGGGGGTTGAATTCAGCCATTTTTTGGAACACAGAATGCAGATTACAAGGAAGAGAAATATGTCTGGTGCCCAGATATTTCTGTTGACAGGTGACTTCTGAAATATCCATTAAACATTGGTGCCTTCTATTGCAACTGAGTGTTTGTACGCCTTGAGATGTTGTGCTGTGACTCACCTGTTCTTCTACGTGCTCATTCAAATGTCTCCAAAACTGCTATATCTTCACCTAAAAAGAAAGTAGCACCTTAACCCAGTTTAAAAGAAATTTTTCTTATGAGCTGAATTCAATGCATTAACATAGACTTCATTTAACAGACCTTAGTTCTGCGTCTAACACATGACGCAAAGACCACAGTGATCGTGCGGGAGCTCGGTGGAGGTGAGTTCTAGCTGAAAGAGCTGTCCCCTGGGCGGGGGTTTTGCAGGGAGCCACGGCCCTGGGTGAGGTCGGGAGCCTGGGAGGCTCGTCACCAGGCCACTCGGTCCCCAAGGCCCACTCTGACCCCAGGGGCCCAGCCGTTCTCGCCTCCCAGGAGCATGGCAGACGCAGGGCGACCGCGCCGCCGCCCGGCTCCGCCCCCGAGGAGCAGAATGTCAGTTTCCTGTGCCCAGCTCTGACCGGTGTCTCCCCCGGTGTCACCGTGGGCTGCGATGTGACGGCCGCACCTTCCCAAACACGTGTCTCGGAGGCTCTCAGTCACGCCTGCGACGGAGGGATGTGATGGGCTGCTGCGGATGCCGCACTCGGGCCCGATGCCCGGTTCCCGCCCCAGGGTCTCCTTCCAGGGGCTCCAGGAGGTGACCTCGAGAACCCAAATGGGCCCCTGTGTCTCTGGGCAGCCCTGACCCTCGAGGGAACACGCTGGCAGGTGCGGGGACAAGACGCTGGAGACCCTGTGTCTAAGAGCCGACTCGTGGTCCGGTGAAGCCGGCGAAGGCTGTGCCAAGGACAGAGTGACGCGCAGTGTGCCGGCTCTCGGGCCTCACACACACGGCCTCTCCACGAGCCACCGCCCCAGTGGAGCTGAGCTGTCCACGCGGCCACCCCGGCTCTGCCACCTGCAGCCACCGACCCCTCTGCTCCTCTCGGAGCCCGGCCCGGGTCCCGCCGTCTCCAGCAGGGCTGGCTCTCCTGGTGGCGCAGGCGGCGTCCTGACACCGCGGCACACACGTTAGCAGGTAGCAACGGCTGAGGGACAACAGACCCAGCCCCGCGAAGCTTCATGAACAACAGTCGGAGCCGACGGCGGATGGCGGAGCCGGCACAGGCGGTGGCGGTGGGGTCACGCGTCTGCTCATGGAAGGAAACCGTTTGAGAAATTTCTAGGGGACTGGGTGAAAAATGACAGACAACTTATTTTGCTTATTTTGAGCAAAGACTCTCACTGCTTAGTAACCGGCCCAGCGAAGCTCTGGGCTGTTCTTCAAGAGAAACAGACAAAGGACAGACATCAGCGTCTGTCCCGGGCAGGGGCAGGGAGGGACGGCTGCAGGTGGCGGCTCTTTGTCATGCTAATGTCCGGCGGCTTTTCAGGGTTTTCACCTGAGCCCTGGAGCCCGGCTGCTGTTCAGTGGGTTCCCTAGGCGACTGCGGGAATGGGCTCGCGCCGCCGACGGGCCGGCTCATTAAAGCACCTGGCACATCGAGGGGCCCGACCATCTGCTTGTCACACTCCCAGCATTCCGATTCCTAAGGTTGTGGCGGAGCAGGTGGGCATGGTGGCTTTGCCCCCGTCCCTGCGGCCTCCGTCTGCATCGTTTCCAGAACGGCCCCTCCTGGGCGGCTGCAGGCTCGTGGCCGGCATCGCTGGGGCCCGCCCGGGCGCAGGGCCTTCCTTCTGCAAACGCTGGTTTTAAGTGTGTTCAGCCCGTGTTCCGCCAGAGGCAGGGCAGGCTGGAGACTTTTGGCGTCTGGGGAAGACTGTCTTTTGCCACCGCTCATGCTGGGAAAACTCCTAGAGAGCCGGTGGCCGCTGTGCGCCCGCATCCCGCGGCCCAGGTCCCAGCCTGGCCTGTCGACGCTGGGCTGGGTCGTCCTCACTGTGAGACGCCCTGTGCCTTACAGGGTCCCTCAGCGTCCCTGGCTGCACCCTGCTCAACGGAAAGTGTCTCCAGACGTTGGCAAGTAGCCCCCAGGGCAAAGTCCCCCCTTGAGAACCGCTGGGCCTCATCTGTTCTTTCAGTGAAGTTTTGCGCCAACTTAATGGCATTTTCTCCGAGACGCGCAGAAATCTGACCAGGGCCAACTGCAAGGTCTGCAGAGCCTGGTGCAGAATGACCGTGCACGGCCTGTTCAGCGTCACAGAGAGCGTGTCGGGTTGGGGACCCGCGGCCTCAGGACACGTGTGGCCCTCCGGATCCCCCTGGCCGAACCCGAATGGCACAGAATAAATCCCTCTATTAAAAGGACTTGTTCTGTAGACTTTGGATTCCATCAAAGGGCTTGCCTGCCACTCCAGGGAGTCGCCCTGGGAGCTGTGGCGGAGCGTGGCCCACAAGCTGCAGAGACTCGTTTCTCATCCCTGGGCCCAGGTCGTGGTCCTGGCGAAGCCTTGTCAAGGGCTGGGCAGAAACTGAGCCAGAAGACGCCAACCACAGACACCAGAACAGAGCGAGTGAGACCAGGCGGTGGCTGGAGGGCACAGGGACTCTATGCAAAGCAGCTGTGGCCTCGGAGACAGGACGCCACGGGCCCTGGGGAAGCCTGTTTCCAGGGGACAGACTGTCCCTGGGGAGCGTCAACCCCCCGCTGGTGGAGGAGCCCAGACTGTGTGCACGGCCCCGCTGAGCAGAGGCCCATGGGGGGGAGGGGGGCGCCCAGAGCGCTGAGGCTCCAAATCCCACCCGGACCAAGAGGGCAGGTACGGCAGGTGCGGCCCCAGCACAGACAAGCGCAGGCCACACGAGGGCTGCTCCCTCCTCACATGCCCCAGGGGCCTGTGGTCCAGCCCCAGCCCTGCCAGGCGCGGCCCCTGCTCTGGGGTCTGGCCGTGCTTCCCAACAGGTAAGTGGCTTAATGCACGTCAGGCTGGAACGGAGGAGGCAACTGCGCTCTCCGAAGCTCGGGACTGGTGCCAGGGAGAGGCCCCGCAAGGAGCGTCAGGAAGCTGCTGAGCGCCTTCCACCGGACTGTAGCGAGACACGGTCCCCGGCCCCAGGCCTCCGCCAAGAGCTGGTGACGCAGTGACTCTTGGCTGCTGCGGAGGAACTGGGAGAGTCGGCAGGTTCACGGTGGACACCGGGTCCCGAGGTCTGGTCTTGGCTGGTATGGACGTCCCACCCTCCCTGCCCAGCTCAAGTCCCCCTAGGAGAACCTCGCTCCTGGGAGAGCACCCGCCAGTGGCCTCGGTCCCCACGCTTCTCTGAGTCTGGGGATGCCGGGGCGGCCAGAGACACGTCTGCGGTGTCCACCTACTGCGTCTCTCTTCCAAATCCGAGGAGTTAGACGAAGCGTGAACACTCTGGTCTTCTTGGCTGCGTACGTTTGGAAACACATCTGAGACCTGGGCCAAGAGAGGATCTCGGGCCATTTACCTGTCGGAAGAGCTGAGTGGATGGAGGGAGGGCCCTGAGGAGAGGCGACATTCGGCCGGCTGACACGGTGACATCCCCGTGCCTGACAATGTCCATTTCAGGATCAGGATGTTGACGCAGGCCGAGCGCGGTGGCTCATGCCTGTAATCCTAGCACTTTGGGAGGCCGAGGCTGGTGGATAACTCAAGGTCAGGAGTTCGAAACCAGCCTGAGCAAGAGCGAGACCCCGTCTCTACTAAAAATAGAAAGAAATTAATTGGCCAACTAAAATATATATAGAAAAAAATTAGCCGGGCATGGTGGTACATGCCTGTAGTCCCAGCTACTCAGGAGGCTGAGGAAGGAGGATGGCTTGAGCCCAGGAATCTGAGGTTGCTGGGAGCTAGGCTGACACTCTAGCCCTGGCAACAGAGTAATACTCTGTCTCAAAAAAAAAAAAAAAAAAAAGGATGTGGACGCCCAGGGCTGACCTGCACTTACCGACGCACCTGCCCGGTCCCGTTGTAGACGACGACATCCGTGAAGGCAACAGTGATTTTCCATTCTATAAACCCGGTGCCTGTCGCAGGTACATAGTTATTTTTCTATCGTAGTAAAAAAATGTCTAACATAGAATGTATCGTCTTAATCATTTCTAAGTGTTCAGTTCCGTAGTGTTGAGTATATTCACATTTTTGTGCAACCCTCTCCAGAACTTTCTCATCTTCCTAAACGGAAACGCGGCTCCCACTAAACACTAACTCTCCTCCAGCACCGGTGACCGCCGTGGACTGTCTGTCTCCACACGTCTGGCCACTCTGAGGCCCTCACGGGATGGAATCCCACAGTGTCCGTGTCTGCAGGGCTGGCTGGCGCCACTGGGCATGATGGCCTCAAGGCTGCCTGTGTTACAGCTCCAGTCGCATCTCCCTTCCTCCTCAAGGCCAGTGAGGCCAGATAATCTGGTGTGCGTGTGTGCATGTGTGTCTGCATGTGTGTCTTGTGCATGTGCGTGTCCGTGTGCATGTGTGTGTGCATGTCTCTGTGTGTATGTGTCTGTGTACATGTGTGAATGTGTGTGCGTGTGTCTGTGCACATGTATGCATGTCTATGTGCATGTGTGTCCATGTGCATGTCTGTGTATGTGTGTGTGCGTGTCTGTGTGCATGTGTGTGTGTGCGTGCACGCAAGTTAGTTTCCTTATCCAGTCACCGTCCATGGACACGCCAGCTGCTGTGAACACGGTTGCACAGCGTCACCCACGGCTCTGCTTTCAGTTCTGCTGGGGATGTGTCCAGAGTGGGACCCCCGGATGATGTGGCAATTCTGTGTCTCTGTTTGAGGAACCCCACGGTTTCCATGGCAGAGGGGCACTTTACATTCCCAGCAACTGTGCACAAGGGTCCCCATCTCTCTAAATCTTTGCCAGCAATTCACTTTTGGGTTTCGGTAACAGTCACCCGATGTGCGTGAGGAGGTGGCTCAGCGTGCTTGGACTGATGTCCCCCGAGGTGAGCGGCGGCACCTCGTCATGGGCCCGCGGCCACCATGGCTCTCCTCTAGAGAAATGTCTACTCCTTTGCCCGTGTTTAACCCGGCTGTTTGTTTCTTGTTGTTGGGTTTTAGGAGTCCCGTGTGTATTCTAGACGATAGCCCTGCCAGGCCGTCGATCTGCAAACGTGTTCTCCGTTCCACGGGCTGCCCTGCCAGCCACGACCCTGGAGCGCGGGAGCGTTTAGTGCCCGCGTGGTCCTGTGGTCTGCTTCCCTCTGTCGTCTGCGCCTTTGGTGCATATTCAGGAAATTCTCGCCAAACCCAACTCTCTCTAGCTTTTCCGCCGTGTTTTCTTCCAAGACACTTACTGTTTGAGGTCTTACGGTCAGGTCTTTGATCCAGTTTGAGTTGACGTTTGTGTGTCACGTAAAGTGAGAGTCCAGCTTCATTCCTGTGTGTGTGGACGCCCAGGCCTCCAGCGCTGCTTGTTAAGAGACTGTTCTCTCCCCACCGAACCATCCTGGGCTGCCATCGGAAATCACACGGCCACTTACGTGAAGGTTATTTCTGGGCTCTCGCTGCTGTTCCCGTGGCCGCCGTGTCTGTCTGTGAGCCAGCGCCACGCTGTGTGGGTCGCTGCGTGTGGCCTTGCGGTGAGTGTGGAGGTCAGGCAGCGTGAGTTCTCCAGCCCTGGTCTTTGTCAGACTGCTCGGCTGTGCAGGGCCCCGTGAGATGCCATATGGATTTTAGGGTGAATTTCTCTATTTCTGCAAAAACTGCCATTGGGGTTTTGGTAGGGATCTTATTGAATCCAGAGATCACTTTGGGTAGTACGAATATCTTAACATTATGTCTTGTGATACATGAACGTGAGGGTTTTCCGTTTACTTGTGCCTTTTTCAATTTCTTTCAGCAAGGTTTCAGAGTTTTCAACATTGCAGGTCTTTTTCTTCCTTGGTTAAGTTTATTCCTAAGTATTTCATTTCTTTTTGATGCCGTTGTACCTGCATATTTTTCTTAATTTCCTTTATGGGTTGGTCATTGCCAGCATGTGGAAACCCACTGACTTTTGTACCTGCAGCTCTGCGGACTTTATTAGCTCCGACGATTCTTTCCTGAGACAGGCACTCGATTTGTGAAGCCAACATAAGACTTGCAGGTCTAACCAGAAGTAATAACAGAACATTTGTGGGGCAGTTATCATGTGCCAAGGTTTTCACATCATTTCTAGCCTGATACATATAAAAATGTTTTTTTTGGTTTTTTTAGACAGACGTTATCTCTCTGAGCCTCAACACCTGTGCAGACAGACGTTTTCTCCGTTTCCCGGAGGAGAATGCCGGGTTGTAGTCGGGCCTCAAGTGCGGAGGGCAGGTGGGCACAGAGGTGGTTGGGGTCTCTCCGCCCACAGAGCCACGATCTTCACGTTAGAATTCACTGGACAGTCGGATCACGACACATGCGCGTTCATGCGTTTCTTCTGTTGCTGTTGTTCCTTTTGATTTATACAGAACCATCTTCAGTCACCATCTGGAGCTTTAATTCAAAAACATTTTTTAAAATGGTTTTGAATCGTGCAAATTATTGTGTCTGGTAACCCCCGAAGAACACCCTAATGGATCAATTGGGGTTCCATCTGGTTTTAATACCGTCACATAAACAAAAGTTAATGCACTTGAGCGCAGCACACAGACCTGCTTCAAAGACAAATTACTTACAGTCTCTGTAAGAGACGTCCACGAACCCACAGGGAGCCGAGCTCCACCCGGCAGAATTCCATGCCCGGGCGTCGTGGCGCAGTGGTCCTCGGGGGGCCATGAGAAGATGGTGCCATCGGGACCCTGGGGGTGGGCCTGACCCCGTGGTCAAGGAAGGGCACCAGGGAGCCCCCTTGGATGGGCAGGTGAAAGGGCTCTGTGGGCGGTGACCACTCCCTCCATGGGACGTCCCTTGCACCCCACCCTGCAGCGGGGTCTGGGCCTGGTCCCAAGGGAGCCCCTTTTCTGCTCCCGCACGAGCCCCACGTGGCCACGGCCCTCGCCGGCCCTGGATGGAACCGGTGCTCCGGCCACACCCGCCGCTGCAGCTCTGGCCTTGCCACTTTCTCAGTTTTCTCCCCGGACTTGCAGGGCAGAAGCTGCAATCGTGGAGGGGACGGCGGCCGCTCAGGCGTGCGTCTTCCCGATGGCAAGTTGGCTCCATGACGCTGGCCCGGCTCAAGTTTGGCCCGAGCGGGGCAGCCGCCGTCCACACTCCGGGCCGGGCGTGGGTGGCCGACACCCAGCAGGCCACCATGAGGACGGGCACAGACAGGTGCTTTGTCACGCGGGGGTCACATCGGTTGCTCTGGTCATTCCCCAAACTGGCCGTTTGCCGGCAGAACCGGTTTTCTCCAGTTTAACGGCGCTGCCGGGTTGCAGGTTTGGCCTTCAACACGCGACTCACAGGAAGTGGCCCAGCCGTGGCCCACAGCAGGCAGGCCAGGCCACGGGGGCAGAGGGAGAGGAAACTGCAGGGATTGCTGGAGCCCCGGGGTGGGGGTCTGGGGGGCTCGGACGTGCTGACGCCCCGGCGCAAAAGCTGCGGGTCCAGGACCCCCAGGGCTCAGCTCTGAGGCCGTCAAGTCCCAGGTGGTGGCCACGATGCCCGCTCTGCCTCGATGGCTGCTGGGACGCCATCGCCATGGGAGCAAAAGGCCGTCTTGGGCCACGCTGGAGGAGCGCAGGGCAGCCCCGGCGGGGCCCAGAGCCGGGAAGCGACCCTGACCCCTGACCTTGGTCATGTGACCAGCTGTCTGGGAGGGAGCAGGGTGCCCCTTCATGGGTCCCCGATGTCTCACAAGGGGACCATGGCCCGCGGGGGTGGCTCGGGGTGGAAGGGCCTTGGAGCACCGCGCAGGCGGCGGGCATCGAAGGAGGCCGGGTCTGACCCTGTGGCTGCCCGGCTCGCAGGCCTGGAGACTCGTGGCCCGCGGGGCCCTGGGCCGGGCCAGGTGGACGGGGGCCGCTCCCCTCTGCCCTCTGGCCCCCAGCGCTCCTTGGCGGTGGCTCCTGTGCCCTGGGAGGGACCAACCTGGTGCCCGACACCGCGTGCTGTGGGCCTCAGCCGCAGCGTGGGGTGGGACAGGTGGGGCGGCCTCAGGGGCTGCAGAGCAGCAGAGCCACTAGGACACATATGTAATAGGGCACGTATGTAATAGGACACGTATGTGATAAAGACCTGCTCACACGATTACCGAGGCTGAGAAGCCCACGGCCCCCAGTGGGCGGCCTAGAGCTGGCGGGCTCCGACTCACCTGCCTTGTCCCGCTCAGGTCTTCTCTGACGGGGACCCCCCCCAGGGCATCTGCTCTGCCCGGTGCACAGACGCCGACACAGACACCCCGGGGACGCGGGGCCAGTACCGGCACTCGGGCTCCACCCCGTTGGCGCACAGAGGCCCTCGAACCCCCGGGGGAGGGGCGTGGGCTGAGCCCTGGGCTTCCCGGGTCCCTCCGTCCCCACGTCCAGAGCCACTTTATCCAGCTCTGTGCAAAACTCCTCGAGGACGTTGCCCTGAACTGTGCCCAGTCTGCGTGCCCCACGGGAGAAGCGCGTCTCCCGTCCGCGAGTACGATGCCTCTCCCCGCCGACTTGATCCCCTCGTGGGCCATGGAGGCGAGTGTCTCCTAGTCCTGGGGGAAGGGAATCCTGTCTCAAAGAAGGCTAAACTGAGCATATTAAAACTGAGATCTTTTGTTTGTCAAAAAACACCTTAAAAGAAAAACTATAGACGGGGAGGAGATCTTGTGATACACACAACTGAAAAAGGGTCGACATCAGGGATATTTTTAAAAAGCCTCTTCCACAGTGTGTTCTTTCCCTCCTGCTGCGGCAGCAAATCCCCATGCGATCGGCGGCTTTGAGGAGCAGACTTGGCCCCTCGCGGCCCCCGGGCCGGACGCCCAGCCCAAGGCGTGCCGGCGGGGCTGGCTCCTTCCGGAGACTTCCCGACTGTGGGAGCCGTCTGTGCCCTCGGCTTGGTGGCATCACTCTGACCTCTGCACTACGGCCCCCAACCTCCCTCCAGCCTGCCCTTCCCACCTCCCCTTTCCCTTTCAGGGACCCTGTGACGACACTAGGATGACCCAGGGTGACCTCCGGCCTCAGGGTGCCTCGTGCCGTGTAGGTGGCGTGTTCACGGCTCTGAGGATTAGGACACGGGCACCTTTGGGGACACTCTTCAGCCGCCCACACCACAGTGGAAAGACGGGAGCTGGAAGGAGAGTTCAGGGTTGGAGGTCACGGGTCGGAGGTCACGGACCACCTTTCACAAATGAAGACGCGGACTCGGAGGAAACCCCCACGCGGCTGCGCGACCGCACGGGACCCGCAAACCACAGAGAGGCCGTGCGGGACGCAGCCGTGCACCTGCGTGGTCGGCAAGAACTACAAGGTCTGCGAGTCGCCCACGCTGGACAGGACGTGGCTTCCATGTCTGCCGTGCACTGGCCGTACGTGGGCGGAACCACACTGGCAAGGACGTGCCACGTCCACCGGGGCAGGGCCGTCCTCTCCGGCCACCAGCGGCCCAGCCCGGGGCCCGGGAGGCTCGTGCAGATGGCCGAGCACAGCTTCCCCGACACGGGATCTGGCTGAATTCCCGAGCGGCCCTTTGAGCCCATCAGAGCCGCAGGGACTCGGGGCAGTTCCCTGCCCCGTCCCGGGTGGGGAGCCGGGTGGAGACTCAGAGGGACCTGCCCATGGGCGTCCCCGTTCCCGGGCAGAGGAGATGACCAGACACTTTGCAACTGGCCGGTTTCCCAGAGACCGAGCAGAGCTGTGCCCAGTGGCTTGTGTCTCCGCCCTGGAGCACCGGCCGGAGCCTGGGGCACTGTGTTCGGGGCCCCCGAGGGCCACGAAGGCTGCGGGAGGGGGGGGCTTCCCAGGTCCCTTTCCCCTGTCCTCCCCAGGAGAGGAGCACTGCCCTGGCCTGGAGGGCCCAGACCCTCAAACGCATCCTCGGGGCAACCGGTGTGATTCAGGGGATGGGGGCCTCTCTGCCAGCCCTGGACCCCTGTCCGGGAGGTTCCTGGGGGAATGTGGCCTACGTCAGGACAGGCCCAGGGCCATGGGGGAGGCCCCAGCAAGGCCTGAGCAACCCGGCCTGCGGCCTCCATCCCGGCCCCTTCTGGGGGCCACCCGCCCGCCCGGCGCAGCTGCGGCCTTTGATCTCAATCCTGCCTGGACTCAGCTGCCGCCTGCCGGGGCTCCTCCTGGGTGTCGCATTGCCGCCCTGGGGGTAGGCCCCGTCCCCTGTCCCTGCAGGCCCTTTGAGTGACGACAACACGTGGGTGTTGCTGCCTTCCCGGGCGGGGCGGCAGGACACGGGAGCCGGGGCTCTGACCCCAGGGATCGCCAGCCCCCCCGCCCGCTGATGGCTTCTGCAGAGCAGCCACAACTCACAGCTGTCACCCTCCCCGGGAGCCACCGGCTCTCAGATGCCTGCGTGTCCCTGTCTCCTGGGCCCCAGCAGGGCCCGCTGCCCCGGGGCTCCCAGTGGGGGCGCGGCGGTCGCGCCTGTGTGCCGTGGGGAGTCCCGTGCTCCTGCACATGGCCCGGGACACATGCAGCCTCTGGGGGCCAGGCAGTCTGCTCCCATCGCCCTGGGAAGCACAGAGGCATTTACGGTGCAGCTTTGCTCACGGTGACGGCGGCTCTGAGCTCCTTGTGTGACCGGGAGCTGCCGCCCTGCGCAGAGTCTGCCCCACAGAACCTCAGAGACACGCGCCTTCTTCCCTCTGTCTCTGCCCCTCCCTCTCTCTGTGTCTCTCTATCTCTGTGTCTCTCTGTGTCTGTCTCTGTCTGTCTCTGTGCCTCTCTCTGTGTGTCTGTGTCTGTCTCTGTCTCCCTGTCTCTGCCCCTCTCTCTGTCTCTCTCTCTTTGTGTCTGTCTCTGTGTCTGTCTCTGTGCTGTCTCTCTCTCCATCTCTCTCTGTGTGTCTCTGTCTCTCTGTCTCTGTCCCCCCCATTTTCTTCCCATTTCCTTCCCTGTGTCTCCCGAGACACCAGCTGGAAATCTCCACCTGCCCGTCCTCCCTGAGGGGACGCCGCCTTCGGCCCAGGTGTGGTTGGGCCGAGCTCAGGGCCCTGCAGACACCCCCGAGGTGGGAACATGGCCCCACGTTGCCAGATGTTTTCAAGAGACGCAGGAGACCCACATCGGGTCCGACCTAGACGGATGTTGCACCGTAATTCAAGGGGGCCCCGTGCCTGGAGCTGCATCCCCGTGGTGAGTCCCCGGCAGCCCTGCCAGCGGCATCCCCAGACAGGGGGGCCAGGGAGCTGGACACCGGCTCAGCTCAGCACACGCATGCACACGGTGTTCAGGCACAACATCACAGAAATTCACGTGCGGTACAAAACGGAGTGTGGGAAGGGGCCAGCGCCGGCCGGGCAGCATCCAAACTGGGGGTGAGGCCTGGGAGCCCCTCCAGGCTCGGCCCTTGGGGACCTGGCCCGAGGTGAGTTCACGGAGCCGCACACTCAGGGCCAGGGCGGCCCCTCACTCCGGGCTCTCTGGGCTCCGGCGTCAGACCTGGAGTCCACTGCTTCCCAGCAGCTTCCGCTGGTCTGACAGCAAGGCCGCTGTGTGTTCAGCAACTTTAGAGAACTGGCGCTTAGCTCTGTGCGGAGGGAGCCAGTCGTGGGTGAGAGGCCAGCGCCGAGCCGAGTGCCCTCCCCACGGGCAGGAAATGCCTGTGCGCTGAGCGTGGCCCGGCACACTGACTCAGCGGCAATGAGGGTGACGCAGCCTCACAGACTCAGCCCAGCTCTGGGCCAGCAGGGAAGGGCAGCTGAGCCAGCCCGGGGGACGCGGCCTCCAAGAGCCGCCTGCCCCTGAGGACCACGCCGCAGGTGAGGCTGGGACAAACCCTTCACCGCAGGTGAGGCTGGGACAAACCCTTCGCCTGCGGCTTTCCACACAGGTGAAACCGCTAGGAAAACACGCATGTTACCTGCGAACGGGAAAGTATGCCAGGCACTTCCTTGTGAGTAAGAGAAGCCGGAAGCCTCGTTCTGACATGTTCAGATGTGAAGAGCAGCGGGCAGGTGGAGCTCGGCAAGCCCCTCCCCCTGGCTCTGCAGCCTGACCCCCGTGGCCACCTTCTGGGCCAGGGGGCCACCTTGGCCTTGGCGCCTGTGTCCCCATGACCACAGGGGGCCCGGCTGCCAGGTGTGGTGTCTGGATTCTGCACCACACACACCTCCACTCACCCAGTGGTGCTCAGAGACAACCTCGCATGACGTTTCCTTTAACCACTTTGGTACGAGCGTTGACAGATGAACGCACACATCCAAGCGTCAACTTTAGTCGACAGCCAAAAGCTTTTACAGCTTTTATCTCTGCAGTTGCAGTGTGCACGTTCAGCTAATAGTTACTACGAATCTGTGACCTTTTAACATGTCCTTAGTAGGAATTATTATAGTTATTTTCCTAAAGCTGCCTGTAAAGTAAAACAAGCTTTCAGTGCTTTAAAGCTTTCCTCATCACACAAGAGCAAAACGGATCCGTCGTCAATGCACAGCACAAACTACCGTGCGACTGTGAGTGCCGGCTGTGGGCAAGGCTTCGCGGCCGGTGAGCGCCGTACTGAAGTGGTTAAATGGTTTTCCCTAAAGGCCTAGCTGCAGCTAAATGGATCTGGCAGGAGTTACATGGAAATATTTCATAAGAATCTTCACTATTCTTACAAATTTAAATTTCCATCAGTTAGCCAAAGCTTGGTACCTCTCAAAAGTACTTTTGGTAAGTAGGAATTAATAGATCCTTCCATAGCCGTTCAGGGAGCTCCTGTGGAGAGCTCATGTTTGCAACCGTAACTACTTCACATTTGCAACTGTAACTACTTCACGTTTGCAACTGTAACTACTTCATGTTTGCAACTGTAACTACTTCATGTTTGCAACTGTAACTACTTCACATCTGCAACTGTAACTACTTCACATCTGCAACTGGAACTACTTCACATTTGCAACTGTAACTACTTCACATTTGCAACTGTAACCACTTCACATTTGCAACTGTAACTACACGTTCCCAACTGGAACTACTTCACGTTTGCTACTGTAACTACTTCATGATAAGTCTTTTTCCTACGCTGTCCGCCACTTTAACAAGTGCTGGAAACAGGCTATTGACCCTTTGCTGTGACTTCGCACGGGGTCCCCACTGCTGTTAGGTGTTAAAGGCACCTTCCTGACAGGGCTCAGGGTGCTCAGGACTCCTGCGAGGATCCTGCAGTGGGGACCCAAGTTCCTCAGAAGGCAGCTCCATGCTGAGGGCCCAGATGCTCCTGCTTACAACCTCCCAGCCCCTTCGCAGAAAGCATCGTTCAGGACACCCCAGGGCAGGCGGTGGCCTTTGGCAGCTTGTCCCGTGGTGGGGCGTGGCTGTGCCCCACGGGCCACAGTTCCTGGTGCTGTCTGCCTGCTCCGCCAGGCCCTGTCCTGCACCGACCTTCTTGCAGAGCAAACCCTGGTGTGTTTCTCCGAGCTGTTGAAGCCACCCTCTGGTTTCCCGAGGGGTAAAGTCCAGGCCCCCAGGCCTCCCACCCTGGTCACCGTCTCTGCCCAGCTCATCTGCCCCCCCGAATATACAGCTCCTTGGAGAGAGAGCCGCAGGCCCACGTCTCTGAACTGCAGGATTTCACTTGCAGTTCCTCCCCATTCCTGTGCCCTTCTGGAACTCACTCGGCGTCGGCCGTCACACCTTTCGGAAACCTGCCGCTGCTCTGCCTGCCCGGCCCAGAGCCCCTCAGGGTGCCCAGGAGGCCCCTCTTGGTGCTGGGGCGGGATCCAGCACGCTCATCGCAGCGGCCGGAGCCTGTCTCCCTGCACACGCTCTGGCGGCCACGTTATTCCCATTCATCTCTGTTTGTCCCTAGACCCTGGAGCAGGGCCCGTCACAGGGTGTGAATCTCCGAAATGTTCATGAATGAAAGAAGGAGGGGGCGGGGAGGACTAGACCCACGTGTCACTCCCACATTTCTGACCACACACTGGAGGACATGGCGACACGGCTCAAGGCAACTCCCCCCAGGGCACTGGAAGGGCCGCTACCCGGAGTCATCTGACAACTCGGAAGCCGCGTCCGGCAGCTTCACGCCCAGTGTCCAGGGAAGCCTTGGTGACAGCAGGTGAGGGGACAGGACAGAGCGCAGCGAGTAAAGCGACGGGAGGGAGCACCGTCTCCACGCACTCGGCGCACGCATGTGGGGCGTGTGCTCACCTTGCACCGATTCACACTCTCCCCCGTCTCCTCCCTGGCGATGAGCACGGACGTGTGGCCGGTCCTCGCGCCCGCTGTGTCCCGCAGGATGCTCCCCTCTGACGGCTGCTGGGCGGTGGACAGACGTGCCCAGCGACCCCGGTTCCCTCGGCGCCGTTAGGGACCAGCGACCTGGGTTCTCCGCAACTGCCATCAGGCGCCTGCGCTCTGTGGCCTCACAGGAACGTGCGCCAAGCGCGAGGAAAGGGCCCCAGATGCCAGCGGGCGGCGGCTTCCAGATGAGCTTGAGGACCACCTTCCAGCACCTTCCGCAAAAGGCGCCTCCGCCCGCCACTGCACGCAGCCTGGGCGCCTGTGCTCCCTCCACCGCGGGGACACCGTGAGGATACCGCGCAGACATCGCGGCTGGGACCCGGCGGCTGGGACACCGCAGCGTGGATGGCTCTGGGGCCCGCCAGGCGAAGCCGGGCCTGCGTCCGCTCTGCGCGCTGAACCCCGCGTTTGGGCCTTGGGGGACCCGCCTCGCCCACCGCGGTCCAGGCCGGCGTCCGCGGTGCCATCCCAGGGCTTTTCGCACCCAGGGAAGGCTCCGTGCTCAGGGCCCGGGCGAGGCTCTGGTGACCTGTTTTCTCTGTAGCAGCCGAACCGGCTCTGCCAAAGCCCATCGGGTTCTTCTGCCCCAGACCAGGCTTTCCCAAATGAAAACAGTGAAGACACTTAACATTTGGGTTTAATTTCAAATTCCAAACGGGGCCTTGAGACCCAAAGAGGGAGGTTTCCGAGCGTCACCCTCGGAGAGGAGCTTTCACCCCGACTTTGCCCTTGTGCTTTCGACCTCTGACCCCGTCCACAAGCTCAGGACGGTCCTCTCTCGGGGAAGTCGGGGCAGAGGAGAGTTGCCCGGGGCAGGCCCGACACCCCGCACGGCCCCCTCTTTGGCAGGGGAAGCCGAGGCACGGCCGCCATGAGGCAGCCCCGGACTCGCCTGGGCACGGAGGGTCCGTGCGGGCGGGTGGGAGGTGCCTCAGGGTCGCCCTGCCGGAGTCAGACTCGGCGTTTCTCTGGGCCAGGCGGTCGGACGTTCTCCGTCAGTGGGAGAGGAGAGGCTGAGAGGCCTGGTGCGCTCCGACAGGCAGAGTCTGTGGGCCCCGAGCGAGGTCTCACCTCAGCCTGCAGGTTCTGCAGAGCAAGCCTGCCAGGAGGCTCTCGGCAAGACATGCTCAAAAATACGTGTTGGGTGCGCACGTTTCTCTGCAGTCGGCGTGTATGTTCACGCCCACGTGTACACGCATGCGGAGCATGTCTGTGCTAAACCCTACCCCACAGAACGGAACCATCTCCTTCTCCCTCCCCCTCCTCCCCGGGAGCTCTGGTGCCCACGGCTCAGGCGAGCAAAGGTCGGGGCTGGTGCCGTCCCAGAGGCCGCGCGTCTCGGGGTGGCAGTCTCCAGACAGCACCATGGCCTGTCCCCCACACCCCAACTTCTTCCGGCTGCCCCTGGGGTGCGGGAGTCCGCAGAGCTGCTGTGGAGGGCGGCACTGGATGCACTCGCGGCTCCGAGGCTCCTGCTCCCTCGGGGAGACCCCGCGAGCGCTGCACCCATGGCGGTCAGCAACTGCGAGAGGCCATGCCAGCCACAGTGAGAACGGTGGATTTTGGGGGGCGCCGAGTCAGCCCGCGCTGGCGGGGTGTGGGGAGTGCCGCAGTCCACGCGCTGACTCGGCACCTTCGCACCCAAGACGGCGGATGTCGCGCTCCCCGCATCTGCACTTGTTCTCACTTGCATGCGTGTTAGCAATTAACTTTATACTGGTACAAACAAGGACGCCCAATAGATCCGCCCACAAATACTGAATAGGAAGTGAGCGATGTGAGAAACGGGGTGGGTATTGATGGTCAGGGAGGCAGGAGGGCCACGCAGGGCCACTGCCACCCCTTTGGTGAGACACCAGGATGGTGTTGAAACCACGTCACACCTGAGAGTCTCTTCCCGACCTGACTAGCGCTCAAAGAGAGTTGAAACGAGGAAACGTTTTCTCAGCTGTGACTCAATATTTAATCCTGGACACTGAGTCAGTTAAAGAAAATTCAATACCAGCTAAAACCTTCCAAAATGACCAGCCGTGAGCATCCCGTGCTCTGGAAGCTGGCACCAGGATGCAGGTGAGGCCTGGGGAGGAAGCCCCCTCTGTGGGAGCACAGCCGCATGCGGGCAGAGGGGCCCACATGGCTCAGGCTCCCCGTGGCAGTGTGCGTGGTCCGCAGTCCACGCCTCCCGGGGCTGTTCCTGCTGCTCCCTCAGAGTCACAGGAGGAGCCGGTCCACTTGGCGGGAACCCCCCACATGGCACACGCAGGGAGAGAACCACAAACAACCACAGAACGACGCTAGAGCACACCCACATGCCACACAGTGGCACCAGCCACACCTGTGTCCACGGTGACACGGGGCATGCCCTCTCTACCTGGTGACATGGGACACGCCCTTTCTATGCGGTGACACTGGGCATGCTCAGTGCCCACCTTGCTGTGGTGTAGACACAGGGTCTCTCCTCTGGGACGAGTCTCCTTCCTTGGTGGCTTTGTGCCTGAGGGTGCGTGGCAGGCACAGCCCTTTGGCACCTGATGTATGCCTGGCCCTGGCTTGGCCCTACGTCCTACATCAGGCTGCTTCCTGGGGACGCTTTGGTCTGTGGACAGAGCTTCTGTGCCCTGCGCCTTTCGTCCAGCTGCCTGAGTGTGGCCTGGTGTCGGGAGCGATCACCCGCCCTGCCGCCCACACAGGTGCGTCTGGGACGTCCCCGTCCTCCTGCCCTGGTGGGAGGATCCAGGACCTGGCCCGTCGTCCCTGTGACGTGGAGGACGCAGCAGCTCTGAGTGGCAGGCTGGCCAGCTCCGCCGCCCGTCCCTCCCCACGGCCTGAGAGCAGAGTCCAGCTAGGCAGGGCCTTTGCAAAGGGCCCAGAGACAGTGGCTCACGTGTGGCCCCGAAAGCTGAGTTATCCTCAGATGGCCCCGAGTGCCACGTCTAATTCTTCTCCAAATGTGTTCGCTCATTGTCTCGTAATTAAAAACACTCCTTCTTTCCAGAAGGCAGAAGCCGCCCTGCCTTCCTCTTCTTGTGGAAACAGCCTTCCTCTGGGACAGACCCGGGGCCTGGCGGTCCTCCCCAGGTGTCCACCCGGGCTGCTGTCCTGCAGGTGCTGGCCACCGTGCTCAGGCCCTTCTCCTGTCTGGGCACAGCACAGACTGTGCCCCAAAGTCAGGCGGTGGGGAGACCCGGGTCCCCACCTCCCCGGCCTGGGGTCACCTGTGAAACAGCGAGGACGTGGCCCTCCGTCCACGGAGGAGTGTGGGGAGCACGCGGTGTGACGAGGCAGCTGCTCTGCAGAAGGTCCTCGCCCGGCCGCTAACCAACAGTCACTTTTGTGGGTGTTAAATCGTCCTTGCACCAGACGCACCCTAGAATAAATTATAACCCAGTCCAGCTGCAAACCATGGCAAACGCAGACGAAACCCCCGAACCGCAGCCCCCAGGAAGCCAGACGCAGCTCATCGTCACGGGGGGACAGAGGCGGGGATGACAGAGCCCGAGGGGAGGCCCAGGAGGGGCCCAGGCGGGCGAGGCCATCAGAGTCCATGGAGAGCAGGGTCTGGGGCCGGGAGTTGGGCGGCCCCCCGGGTGGGTGCAGCCTGGGGGTCCTCCTGGGATGGTGCACACGGACCCCATTCCCTCCTGACTGGGCCCCAAGTCATGGAAAGAAGCTGTGTTGGCAGGGAGCACTCACGGGGCAGGGAGCACTCACGGGGCAGGGAGCACTCACGAGGCAGGGAGCATGGTGTAGGGCAGGG
>VBSM01000361.1:107912356-107938348 GCA_008086735.1 Cheirogaleus medius | reverse complement strand
CTGCACCCCACGAGCTGTCCTAGGTCCCGTGGGCCCCATGTACACAGTCTCTGCCGCGTGTTTCCCGCTCTGGAGAAACTGGTCATGTCCCTCTTGGCCCTCCTTGCTGCTTTTTCCATGACACGTTGTTGAGAAATGATTAACAGCAACGACTATTTTGATTTGAAAGCCTGTGTCGGAACAGAGGTTGAAGCCATTAAGTTCACTAACTGCAGCTGCTGCTGTTTCGTTCTGATGGTTTTGCAGAGGGGTCGGGAACAGGAAACCGTCTTTTCCAGCACGTCACGCTAAATCTGCTCGTGACAGCAACGTCTTCTGCCGGGCGGCCAGCGAGGCCAGGCAGAGGAAAGGCCCCTGGTGTCGCGCCGGGACCCGGTTCTGTCCCCACTGCTTCCCTGGGCCTCAGTTTCCCCATTCGTGACAGGAGAGGCTTGGAGCACGTGGACCTGGAGCCCGTCCCACGCCGAGCTCTTTGGTGCCGGTGTTGGGAGCGTCTTGGGCAGGTCTGGAGCAGAGCTGGGAACTGCGTTTCCGCGTCTCTCCAAATGCTCCCTACAAAAACAGACAGTTGGACTGTGTTCTGGGGAAAGACAGGGAGGGGCCCATGTGTGCACATATGTGTGCGTGTGTGTCCGCACTCACTGCGCAACTGTGCGAGACAAGCACGCACCGCCCTCCTAACTGCTCACCCCACTGGAGGGGGCATCCCACACCTTGTGCACATGCAGGAGCCCACGCGGGTGCACACGTGTGTGACAGCATGCGTCTGTGATGTAAGCAAACAAACGGGGACACTGCTACAGTCCCACAGGACTCGGCTTGGCCCATCGTCATCCTTCAACACTGTGGGGTTCACCAAAGCCGCCTTGGTCCCCACACAGAGGGGGCAGAGGCTTCGGAACGGCTACACCTGGCACCGTTCGCGTGGCTCCCGCGTCACTACCGGTGCTGAGGTCCTGGGGGCTGCGCCCAGTTCTGTCTGTCTTTCTGGACCTGGAGTGATTGGCGACCAATAAGCGATCAATGCAGCCGGCGCGGCAACCCTCAGGATCGGCTGCGTCAGGGAGCGAGTGCGGCCAGGGAAGTTCTGAGGACAGACGCGGTCTCCGTCCAGGGAGGACAGAGGACAGCAGGCCCCTCTGGGGAGGGAGCTGGACAACAGGACGCGGCGTCTGCGCAGACCCTGCCCAGGTCCCGGCGGTGACGTTGGGCAGACCCTCCGATCCGTGAGCGCGTCCCCTGCGGCGCGTCCCGCGGTGCTAGTGTGCGGAACGTGTGCGTATGTGGTTCCCCTCTCACCAGGCGGCCGTCCCGGCTACGAGAAGCAGCTGTTGTCACAGATGTGGCGGGTGCAGGCCGGGCTTCCTCGGTTTCTCCTCCCCAGCGACCCTCTCTCCTGCAGGGCTGGGCCAGGCTCCTGAGGGGGACGTGTCTGCGGGTCAGAGCCACACTGGGAGGCCCTGCCAGGCCGTCACGTCTGGGTGAAGGGGGTGCCGGGCGTGTGTCTGTCCCTGTCCAGCAAACTCCTCCCTGGGGAGCCCTCGGATCAGGTCCGCACCATCTCTGAGCCTGTCCTGTGCCCCGTTCCGACTGGGAAACAGGACATGCGTAGGGACACGGCACAGCTTCCCGGCTCCCTGGTCGGCCGTCGGCCCCTTCGACAGACGCCACACGGCGCTGCGTGTCGGGACCCCCCGACTCCTGGGCTGCTGTGGAATCACCACCTGGAACAAATCTGTCATCTTGTCCCAGATTGTGTCTGCTCTGTGTGCTCCCACCTGTCTGGTGACGCCGACATGGCTCCCCGTGAGCTGCGGTCTGGGCTGCAGGACGCTGACCAACCCTCGGTGAGTGCTTGGTGGCCTGCGGTGCGCAGACACGGCCTGGTCTTGCCGTCTCAGGGCTGCTAGGCCCCGCTGAGAACCACCCTGAGCCAACTCCAGGACTGCCGTTTCCCCACAATGCACCAGGGCTCGCGGGCAGGGCCCAGGCTGGCAGGACGTGCTGCCGCGAGGCCAGGTCCTCTTGGCGCATCCCCCGCGGAGCCGCAGCATCTCCCAGGACCCAACTGTCCCTTTTCAGCCCGTCCTCCCAGAGGCCGTGGCACACGGCTCCCGCCCAGCTCTGTCCCTCTGAGCTGAGAGAGATGCGGACGGCACATTTCGGCTCCTCCACACAGGTGGGCTTGGCTCCACCAGGTGTCCGACATGCTGTGTGGATGCTCATGCCGGGCAGCCTTCAAGGATGCTGCACGTGGACGCCCGTGACGCCGCAGCTGCCCAGCCCTCCGCCCTCTGCCCCAGTCCTGACCTCCCACCCAGCCCGTCCTGCTGCCAACAGGGCACACGCACCAAGACCAGGTGACGCAGGGACTCTGTGGCACGTCACCACACAAGAGTTATGTCCCTGCACCCAGAGCCTCTGTGAGCACTGGCAGTTCAGCCAGGCCACTGCTGTCCTTGTGGGGAGACTTGTGAGAAGGGAAGAGGCCATCCAGAAAGAAATGTATGGCATTGGCCAAGGACGTCCAATGAGAGACACCTAAAGTAGCCGAAACCCCTGGAAAAGAAACACCTGCCGCAGCCCCAGGGACGAGGAACACACAGGACGTGAGAGAGGAGACCAGAGAGGGGTTGCAGAGGACTCGGCTCGCAAGACCATGGGGCTGAGAGCCCCACACAGGGCGACTGCAGGCTGGGGACCCGGGAGCCGTGGAGCCCAGTCCAAGCCTCCCGTCCTCAGAAGCAAGGGGACCGAGGGCCACTGTCCGTCCACAGTTGAAGGCTCGAGAGCCTGCGGTGGCTGCAGTGAGCCCGGGGGCCCAAGGCCAGAGGGTCTGGGGCTCGACGCCCAAGGGCAGGAGGAGAAGTTCTGGGCTCCGGCTCCCTGAGAGCGAGCGAGAATGGGTCCTTCCTCTGCCTTTTCCATCTGTCTGCGGCCCCAGCCCAGGTCACTGAGCACAGAGCAAGATGGGCGGGTCCCCGTCCCGGTCCACAGACTCACACGGACCTCCTCCAGCAACACCACAGACACGCCTGGCAGCCCAGCCCTTCCACTCACCTGCTCGCACGCCGGTCCCTTCCGGCAGAGGGGACGGGCTGGCACCTGCTGACGTGGCAGAGTGGGCGAGGGCCCAGCTCTGGGCGTCCCCTCTGGAGCCAGCGACACCCAGCATCGATGTCACGGGTCCACCCCTTGTCAGCTGGGCACCACACGTGTCTTCTCGAACCAGACTTAATGTCTACATATCGGCAACAACAAGGGCACGGTTCCGCCTGCCACGGCAGTGCTGTTGTGGCATGGTCCACGTTTCCCTGGTGACGGCGGTGCTGGCGTCCTCACCGCTCGCTGTCAACTGCGAATCCTCCTGGGAGGAAACGCTACTCTAAGTGTTCGTTTGTATTCTACGCACAAGTACCTTGTCAGATATGTGAGTTTCAAATATTTTCTCCCATCCTGCTGGTTGTCATCCTTTGAAGCAAAGAAAGTGTGTTTCATTTCGGTGGAGCCCATTTGCCTGTTTTTCCTTCTGCTGTTTATTCTTCTGGGTCGTGTCTGAGAGTTCGTCGCCTGACCTACTCAGGCTGTGGAGTGTTCACTGCTACGTTTTCCTCCGGGGCGTTACGGTTTCAGCTCCTCCGTTAGGGCCGCCGACCTGCTTTGCGTTAATTTCCGCGTGTCGTGCTGGGTGAGCTGCTCACACACGCAGCGCTCTGCTTCCCCTCCCTGTTTACGCAAAGCTGGTCTCGTCCCTGTCACGTGACCTCGGCGTGTGGACAATCACCTGCCGTGCGTGTGTGCTGTTTCCGGAGCTGCGACTGCATCCCACTCCTCCGCGTCTGCCCTCGCGCCAGGGCAGGCGTCAGCACTCAGCGCCGCTGCTCTGGGTCGGCCGGGGCTGGGAAGTGTGAGTCTGCCGGCTTTGTTCCCTTCCACGATGACTCTGGTCACTCTCGGTCCCCAATTCTGTGGTCACCAGCGTGCCCGGGTCTTGCTGTGCCTCACAAGAGACCCAGCAGTCTTCACCTTCCTCACTTTTCTTTTCTTAGTTCTCCTTCTGTTTCTGAGGCGGTTCACAGGACGCCACCCTTTCTCGTGTGTCTTCTGTTTCCCGAAACAGAGCGTGACACGGTCCCGGCCCTTCCCTGCTGCCGTGTCGTCATGCTGGGGTCACGGGTGCAGCCCTCGCCGTCCACTCTCATCTGTACTATTTTGCATTTTTATCAACGAGGTATGAAAATTCTATTAATAGTTACTCCACGTTTTCTCTAACAGTTGAGACAGTCAGATTTTCTTTTTAGTTCGGCCACTCCTGGTGTGTCGTCGTGTCTCACTGTGGTTGCAATTTGCACTTTCCTAATCGCCAGTGACGCCGGGCATCTCTTCCCAGCCTTGTTTCCATTCTGGCTTCCTTACGGAAGTGTCTGCACAAAGCCTATGCTCAAGTTTTTAGCAATGAGGTTGTTTGTCTTATTAGTGAGCAGTGAGAGTTCTTCACACATACAAATCTTACGTGTGAACGTGTGTTTCTCAAATACTCGCCACCAGTCTGTGACTTTTCTTTTTCTTTCTTCACGGTGTCTGTCGGGGGTCATAGTTCTTAATTTTGATGAAGTCCAATTTATCAGAATTTTCTTGCATGGATCTTACTTCTAGTGTCAATATCTGAGAAATATTTGCCCAGCCCCGGTCACAAAGATTTCCTTCTGTGTTTTCTTTCCATGTTCTGCAGAGCACGTGCTCGCATGTCAGTCTCTGGCACAGGCTGAGCTGATTTCCGTGTGTGTGTGGGGCTGTGATCTCCGTTTATTTCCTCGCATGTGGCCACCCATCGATCCTGGAGCTACGAGTTGGAAAGATTATTCCTCCTCCGTTGAACCACATTGGTGCCATTGTCTGAACACCACTGACCGTGAACGTCAGAGCGTGTTCCTGAACTTTCCATTCAGCTCAGTTGATTTCTGTGTTTATCCTCACACGGACATCACCCTACCAGTTGTTTCATGCCAGGTTGTAAGTCAGGTGGTTAAGTCCTACTACTTTGTTTTGGTTATTCTAGGTTATTTTTATTTTATATAAATTTTAGGATCATCTTATTAATTTCTATGAAACATTTTGCTGAAATTTTAATAAAGATTGCATTGAATCTGTATATCAATTTGGAGAATTTCTACCTTAACAATAGTGAGTCTCTCAATCCATGAACGTGGAATGTCTCCCTTTTTACTTAGACTTTTAAAAATATTTCTCTTAGTAGTATTTTGTAGCTTTTATGAATAGGATATAGGTCTTGTACTTCCTTCACTAAATTTGTTACTTCTTTATATTTTATTCATATTGATGTTTTTGTGAATGTGATTTTTTAAATTTAATTTTTGGATTTTTCATTGTTGGTATAATTATCTGTAGTTTTATTTTCTGATAATGTCCTGGTCTGGCTCTAGTATCAGGGTATTGCCAGCCTCGCAGAAGGAGCTAGGCAGCTTTCCCTCTGCTTCTGTCTTCTGAGGGAGATTGTAGAGAATTGGTATAATTTCTTCCTTAAATGTTTGGTAGAATATACTAGGCAAACTATCTGGGCCTGCTTTCTGTTTTAGAAATTTTAAATTATTGATTCAATTTTTTAAACAGTTATAGACTTATTTTGATTTTCTATTTCTTCTTATATGAGTTTTGGCAGTTTATGTCTTTCAAGGAAGTGGTCCGTGTTATCCAGGCTATTAAATTTGTGAGCAGAGAGTCATTTATAATATTTATTCATTATCCTTTGCCTGTCCATGGGATCTGTGGTGATGTCTCTTGTTTTTGGTATTAGTAATTTATGTCTTTTTTTTTTTTTTTTTTTTTTTTTTAGCCTGGCCAGGGACTCATTGATTTTATTGATCTTTTCAAAGAACCAGCTTTTGGTTTTGTGGGTTTTCTTTATTCATTTCCTGTTTTCGGTTGTATTGATTTCTACTCTAATTCTTATTATTTCTTATCTTTTCCAGACTTTGAATTTAATTTGTTCTTTATTTCTGCTATCCTAAGGTGGAAGCTTAGAATACTTTTTACATATTTCTTCTTTCTAACATATGCATTCGATGCTATCATTTTCCCTCTAAGCATTGCTTGTGCTGCATCCCACAAATTTTGATAAGTTGTATTTTCATTTTCATCTAGTTCAAAATATTTTAATATCTCCTTATTTCTTTTTTAAGCTTTGTGTTATTAAGAAGTGTGCTGTTAAACCTCCAAGTATTTAGGGATTTTCCAGCTATCTTTCTGTTGTAGATTTCTAGTTTAATTCCACTGTGGTCTGAAAGCAGCCACACAGGATTTCCATGCTTTCAAATTTTAAGGTGTGTTTTATGGAACAGAATGTGGCTTATCCTGGTGAACGCTCCGTTGAGCTTGAGAAGAATGTGTATCTACTGTTCTTGGATGAAACAGTCTGTAGATGTCAACTGTATCCAGTTGACCCCTGGTGCCGTTGAGCTCAGCTGTACCTTTACTGACTTTCTGCCTGCAGGATCTGTCCGTTTTTGATAGATGGTGTTGAATTCTCCAACTATGGCAGTGGATTCGTCTATTTTGCCTTGTGGTTTGATCAGTTTTGGCTTGTACATTTCAACGCCGTGTTGTCAGGCACACACACATTGAGGGTTGTGACGTCTTCCTGAGAACAGGCCACTGTGCTATGATGTGGCACCTCTTTTCCCTGTAATTTTCCCTGCCCTGGAGTCTGCTCTGGTTGTAATTAATGCAGCTACTCTAGCTTTCTTTTCAGTAGAAAAGAAACATAGAGTACATTGTGTCTTAGACACATTGTGTCTTTCTTCACTTATTCATTTTTAGCCTATATGTGTCTATATATAAAGCAAGATTCTTGTAGACAACATATAGTTGGGTCTTGTTTTCTGATTTACTCTTACAATCTCTGTCTTTTAATTGGTGCCTTTACACCATTAATGTTCAAAGTGACTATTTATATACGTGGATTAGTATCTACCATATTTGTTACTATTTTCTGCTCTTGTTCTTTGTTCCTATTTTTGTCTTCCACGTTTTTCTACCTTTTGTGGTTTTAATTGAGCATTTTATATAATTCCGTTTTCTTTCTTTACCTAGTGTAGTAATAAAATGTTTTTTTAAACTTTTTTAGTGGGTGCCTTGGAGTTTGCATTATACATTTACAAGTGATCCACTTTCAAGTAACACTGTACCACTTCAGGGATAGTTCCAGTACCTTATAATAATAAAATAATCCTGATTCCTCCCCTCCCTGTATCGTTGCCACCATTCACTTCACGTATACATGAGCATATATGCATATATAAGCATACATAATCTAACACACTGCTGCTGTTATTATTTTGAACTATCTGTTGTCTAGTAGATCAATTAAGAAAAAGAAAAGTAAAAGTTTTAATTTTATCTCCACCTAGTCCATCTCCAATACTCTTTCTTTACATAAATCTAGTTTCTGACTCACATCATTTTTCTTCTTCCTGAAGAACTTCTCTTCACAATTCTTTCAACGTAGGTCTACAGGCAACAAATTCCCTCATTTTTTGTTGTCAAAAAAGTCTATTTCTCCTTCACTTTTGAAGGATAATTTTGCAGACATAATGTTCTAGATCGGTGGTTATTTTTTTCCCTCTCAACACTAAACATTCCACTCCACTCTTTTCCTGTTTGCATGGTAATTCCTGTCTTTGCTCCTCTACAGGTGAAATATTGTATTTTCCCTCTGGTGTCTTTTATTCATCTTTGATGTTCTGTAGTTTCATACGACATGCCTAGGTGCACTTCTTAGCATTCACCCTACATGGTTTTCTCTGAGCTTCTTAGACTGTGGTTTGGTGTCTGACACCAATTTAGAGAAATTCTCATCATTATTGCTTCAAATGTTGCTTCTGCTCCTTCCTCTGTTATTTCCCTTTCCCTTTCTCTGTCCCCTTACACATACGCTCTCATAGTCATCCCACCACTCTCGAATGTTGTCTTCTGTTTTTTATGGTCTTTCTTTCACTTTGCTCTTCAGTTTTGAGTTTCTATTGCCATTTCCTCAGCCATGTCCCTTCTGCCAACGAGCCCACCAAAGATCTGCTTCATTTCTGTCACAGTGATTGATCTCTAGGACTTTTAAAAAATCTTTCTTAGGATTCTCATCTCTCTGCTTACATCACCCATCTGTGTGTGCATGCTGTCTAACTTTTTCATTAAATCCCTTAGCATATTAATTGTAGTTTTAAAAAAAATTCCAGGTCTGATAATTCCAGCATTCCTGCTGTATCTGACTCTGGTTCTGACGCTTGTTCCACCTCTTTGAACTGTGTTTTCCGCCCTTTTGCTGAAATCTCGACATGATACCCTGGATAAAAGGAACTGCTATGAACAGGCCTTGGGGGTGAGATGTGGGGAGGGAAGAGCTTTGCCACCCTGTAAGTGGGTCTCGGGCTGCGGGTGAGCCTGTGCCTGGCCTGTGGACTTCACGAAAGTTTCTCTGTTTTCTCTACTCCCGTAGGTGGGGCGGGATGCCTGGAGGAGGCTGGAGTGGGATGTTTACCTTCCCCCAGGCCGGTCAGGCTCCGATAAAACCCAACAGGTCATCTCTGATTAACTAATTTCTTCTGTTCTTTAAGAGAACGGAACCATCTAGGGTATGTCAGATACCCTGCCAGAGCACGGGGGGATGTTTCCCCAGCATTTACTGTGGTAACCTGGTTGGACCCTGGGAGGCGAACCTCACAAGAGTGTGGCCCCAGGGCTGCCCCTGTGGCCTTCGGTCCCCAGATTGGTCCACACTGAGTCTTTGCAGGTCGTCAGTCACACTCAGGTTTCCTGCCCCGCACCAGCTCCTAGGGAGGTTTCCTCTCACAGCTGTCTGCTCGGTGAGCTGCCATCCTCTGTGCCGGCCTGGCTGTTCTCCAGTTTGGGGGACAGTGGCTTACCCTGGGACCTAATGCTCTGCTGGATCTAAGAAGAGGGGCTCAGCTTTGTGCTTGTCAGGATGGATGGGCAACTTCCAGGCTCCTTACGTGGAAACAAGGAGTCAACTTTTAAATGTTTTAATCCACTATTTACTTATTAGCTATATGTCTTTTTTCCCTTTTCAGTGGTGGCTGCAGAGTCGACAGTGTTCACCTGTGGTGCGTCACGTCCACCCTCCATAGCCCCTGCCCAGCTCAGGCCGGAAGGAAGCAGATTACAAGAGCGTCCGTAGCGTCAATGCGTCTCGCCTTTGCTTTCCTGTGGTCATGTGTGTGCGGCCACAGATGCTGCAACCCCACAATACACGTTCTCAGCACCCTTTAAACCATCAGTTATCTTTCCTAATCCTATTTTAACTTCATTTTTGACACTATTACAGATACATACAATGACCATAATCCAATTAACATCAATTGTCTTTTTAGAAGATTTAAACTAAGAGAAATATCTTCCCTGTTTACCCAGTATTTACTATTTTGGCATTCTTTATTTGCATAGATACAAAGTTCTGTTTGATGTTGTCCTCCTCCTGCCGGAAGGCTCCTCCAATGTTCTTGCATGTGGCCTCTGAGCTCTCCTGACTTTGGCTTGTCTAAAAAAGGTCTTTATGTCCCTTTCAATTCTGAATGGTGTTTTCACTAGATAAAGAACTGTAGTCTAACAGCCCCCACGAATTCTCTGTGGCTGCATCTCCACTGTTCTTGCGGCCTCTACCCTGTGTCTCTGCCCCTCTCACCCTGGTCCCTGCACTTTCTGTGTCCTTTTTTTCTGTCTGTGGCAGGAGTTTTCAGCAACTTGATTGTGAGGTGCCTTGCTCTCATTTTCTATGTAATCTGCTTTGGGTTTGCTGAACACCTTGGACCTGTAAGCTTTTGTTTTCACCATGTTTAGAAAATTTACAGCCATTATTTCTTTAAATACGCTCTGTCTCTGCATTCTGTGTGTGTCTCTCTCCATCTCTGCATCTACAGACACAGATACACGTGGGGACACACACCTCATCTCTAACCAGTTCCTCTCAAGTGCCCTAACACAGTGTGGGAAGAGGTACTTTGAATTATACATCCTTCTGTACGTTTTAGATTTCTTAAAGGTTAAATCAATATTAAGTTTATTTTGAAGTATCTCAAACTTTAAAATCTTTTACTTAAAATTAAAACTTATTTTTTGACACTTTTACTTTCAAATGGAAAAATTAATCAGGTAGCCGCCTCTCATTTTCAGCCACTGCATAGCACAGATAGCACGTTTGCACCAGAATCGCTGGTCCTAGGCTCTTCCGTGGGGTGTTACTGACACGTCCTTCAAGAAGAGTGGAAGGTGGATTGATTTCCAGGTCAAAACTAAATTTAGTGAATACTGGGCTTAGCCAGTGAGATCCCAGAAAGCAAAGTACCTGGGCCTTCAACCACTTTCCTCCCCAGTTCAGTTTGCTGCCGCTGTGAATTCCCAAGGGAGGTGTTAACGGTGAGGGGGTGCCCCCAGTCTTCTCTCAGCTGTTTCAGAGGAGACTTGGGGCGTCCGAGGGCTCTTGCATCCCACTGGATACAGTCCAAGAAAGGGCGCGCTCGACGTGTCCTGGAGGTTTGGGCCGTGAAGTTACCCCCATTAACACTCCCTTGGCAGCTGCTGGGGACCCTCTGGCATTTGGAAAGGTTTGTGTCCTCAGCACATTCCCAGCTGCGACGTGACATGGAGTTTCATTCCATCTTGAGTTGTTGCATCAGCAAAAGCAAGGAGCCTGAAGCGCCCTTGACGTACAGGCGTCCCCGTATAAAACTATTCATCTGAGACAACTTCATTTCAGAGCTGTGGGTACGTCTTTCCCTTGTGTTGTCTGATACCTGCTGGGGGCCGTGAAAGGGCAACAGCGCTGACCTGGGAGAGCTGAGGCTGGAACCCACATCCCCACTTGCTAATCCATGACGTGTGATCCTCTCGCTGCGGCTCCTGCAGTGGGCGTAAGGGTGCCGTCTTCGCAGGCTGTGCGGCTGACACGCAGGTTTGCACGAAAGCACCCACCGCCCAGTGGCGTCTAGTAAACAGGTGGTGGCAGCTGGGGGTGTTTTCAAAGCACGTTCGTTTTCTTTTGAAAGAAAATGAAATCTGTACAACAAACGTCGCTTTTCCCTTCAGCTGCTAAAATCCCATCAGCTCTCTCTGTCTCTGGCGTCTGCCTTCTCCCCGTCCCTTTGAGGGTCTCCATTCTGGCTTCATCTGCATGGTCCGCTTCAGCGTGAAAGACGAGACCTTCTGAAGACTCTTGTGTGGAAATGTGGCCTTAGAGTCCTTAGCCTGTTTCTTTCCTATCTCCAGCCAGGGCCTTCCCACAGACTGGCCAGGGAGAGCTGGCTCCTTGCCCGGCCTCCCCTCCCACCCCTCCCTTCCTGGACTCCACTGCCGCCAAGGCCCGGAGAGCGTGGGCTGTAAATCACCCTCCTCCCTGTCCAGGCCTCTGCTCCGTTTCCCCTGGAAGCACAAGGTGCTGATTTTCGGGTGGTGCCTCCTGTCATCGCGGGCTGTGATTTGCAGGCATAGCCCCTCCTCCTGGAGGCCCCCAGTCAGTTGCTCTGCAGGAGCCGCTCAGCAGGGTCAGGCCAGAGACCCCCACCAGCCTCCTCTGACCTCCTCGGCCTCAGCCTCGCTCCCTCCCCCTCCCCCACCTTGTTTTCCTGCTGTCCTCTGGAAAACAAGCCGGGTGGGGATCTGGAAATCGTATCTTCAGCTGGGCGTCTGGTGCAGACTTTCCTGGGAGCCGGTTGCTGGCGCAGAGGCTGCAGCCAGGCCACAAGTGCTGCCGGGGATCTGCCGTCTTCCCTGAGACCAGACGGAGTTGCCTGGACAGACCCCTGACAGCAGCACATGGACCCCACAGAGCAGGGTGGCCTCTTAGGGGTGATGGCAGACTGGCCTGGAGCCACCATCAGACATAGCCTGGTTGTCGCCAGCTCTGTCCCCTGGTGTTGGGGTCGAACTGTGTCTCTCCCAAATCCAGATGTGAGAGCCTGAGCCCCCAGCACCTCAGCACGTGGCCCTACCTGGAAACAGGGTTGTTGCGGATGAATTAGTAGCAATGAGGTCACAGAGCAGCGGGTGGGCTCCAAGGCCACCGTGACGATGTCCGTCTGAGGAGGAGAAACTTGGACAGACACAGGTGCAGGGAGGAGTGGCCGTGTGAGGATGGAGTGATGCTGCCGCAGCCTGGGAACCTCCGGGAGCTGGAGGGGCCTGGGGCAGCCCCACCCTAGATCTCCGGGCAGTGCGGCCCCCCACACCCGACCTCGAGCTCCGGCCTCCAGAGCTGAGAGGATGAATCCAGTCCTCTAGGGCCCAGTGTCAGATGGGCCTATTTCCCGGGGCGGATCCCTCGTATTTCTTCTGCTTTCTCTGCCCATGCCCCAGCCTGAGGGGGTCTGAGGTGGCCGTCTGGGCCACGGCAGCCATGCACTGGGCAGATGCTCTCTCCTCCTCGGCAGAGCACCGACTGGGGACTGCGTCTGGTCTTGCCGGGTCCTGGGTCCCCTGAGTGCCCACTCTGGCTCTGCGCGGGGCGTGGCCCATCCTGCCTTCCCCGGCACTGAAAGTGCATCCAGGCTCTGGCTGTGCCCAGGGAGGAGCAGCCCCGGCCAAAGCAGTGGCGAGTTCTGTCTGTCCCAGCCCCGGCCAAAGCAGTGGCGAGTTCTGTCTGTCCCAGCCCCGGCCAAAGCAGTGGCGAGTTCTGTCTGTCCCAGCACCGGCCAAAGCAGTGGCAAGTTCTGTCTGTCCCAGAGCACTGCAGTTGGAACTGCAGTTGGGAAACCAGGCTCCAGCAAATAACGATTCACAATAAAAAGGCCGGAGATGCCGCCCGTGCATCAAGCCCTCGGGAGCCTGGAAGGCCGGTGTCTGCGCGCAGCAGGGTTTGGGCGTCCTGGGTCTCAGTTCGAAAGTCTGTCAGCTTCAGCAGGAACAGCGCTGATGTTTCAGGACATAACACGTGTGCCGTCACCGGGGCAAGGTGAGGCTGGTTCTAAGGCAGAAGCATCCGGAGCCCCGGGGTGAGGAGGCCAACACAGGCACACGCAGCGCTGCAAGCATGGTGTCTCTCACGCCAAACCCGCTCTGTGCCGGGGAGCGCCCTGGCCGCCACCCTGAGCCGAGGCCTCTGCATCCGCAGTCGCCATCCAGACCCTGTAGGGGCCGCGGCGGCCTGTCTGCTTCCTTCTCTCCTGTGTGTCCAAAGAGGTTTTAAAACTATTTCCTCTTAAATCCAGGAAGCTGTTTTTCCCTAGAGGTAAAATGTTTTCCCCCAGATTTGATTTGAAAAAGGAAGGGTTGGGTTTGAAATGCGAAGACTTCGGGTGGTTCCAGACCCGCATCTCGGAACACGTTGGTGTTTTCGGCACCACTGCTGCCCACGGCGCGCGTTTCTGCGTCTGTGACCACAGTGCATCCGAGTGACAGGGTCCGCGCCCTGGGAGCCGCCCGCTGAGCGGCAGGACGGCCTTGCCAGCCAGGGCTGTCCCTCGTAGCACGGGTTCCTCACGTCTGCACAGGCGTGTGCCCGCCCGGCTGCTGCCCACCCTTCGCCTCTGCTGACCCACCTGTGGCACCACCCCCGGCTCCTGGACCCCACAGGGGCCTGAGCAGCCTCCCAAGGCCAGGACACCCCGGCCGCAGCTCCCTGGCGGTTCAGCTGCAGCCCGGAAACACAAGGGATGACCCGTCAGCTCCGGCCCAAGCCCCGTCCACTCTTCCCTCAGGCTCCGGCCCTCACGCTCCCTGCCGCGTCCCCGCTTCCTGCGCCTGCGTGTGTGCCGGGTTTGCTCTGTTCTGGCTGTGTGCCACATACGTCCTACCTCAGCAAGCATCCTTTGATCCCCTGCAGTGCCGCAGAGAACGGGGGACGGACGGACTGTAGACCCTGGGCTGACCTCATGGAGCCCGGCCCAGAGTCCCCGGCCTCTCAGGTGGATCCTCCATGTGCAGGGCCTTGGTGGCAGAAGCACCGGCTCAGCCCTCCGAGGTCCTTCCTGCCCCAGTGCTCAGCCCAGGGCCTGGCAGGAGTGGGTGCTGGCACACGTGTGCTCGAAGATCTGGTGAAGACGGAGCGTGAACGCGCTCAGTGTCCGAGAGACGGAAGTCGAGGGCAGGGGGGCGGTGCCCAGATGCTCATCTCAAGCCTCCTGGAGATGAGGGTCAGTGATGGGTGGGGCAGGAACCGGGGCTTCCTCGGAAAAGCCTCGCTTCCGGAGATCACAGCAGACTCGGGAAAGAGGAAGCCTGTGCTGTTCCCAGAGGCCGCCCCGCGCTTCTGCAGAACAATGGGGAAGCGGCCGGCGGACGCCAGGGGAGGAGGCTGCAGCCAAAACTCGTTAAAGCACCACTTTTTGCCCCCTCAAGGCCTCGCCTTGCTCCCGGGGGGCCCAGGAAGATGAGACTCTGCAGGGAAGGGACACAGTCGGGAGCGGCGAGGTGGCCCTTCTAGGAGCCGGGGCGCAGACGGGGCAGGGAGGCAGCCTGCCCCACGGGCACCCTGGGGGCTGCATCCCCACAGAGCGGCCTGTGCTGTGGGCTCAGCTCTGCGTAAGGGGACCCCGGAGACCCCAGGGGGGATGGGGCGGGGCTGACAGAGCCTGGACTGGCTGTGGCTGGGTCCATCCGTCAGAGCGGCAGACCCCGTTCTGTTTCCACACAGGGCCCCAGGGCCTGCGACTCGGTGCACCCGGACCCCAGTCCTGCCGGGCACGTCTGCCCAGGGAAGTGCCTGCAGCACATTCTATTCACCCGCGTTTCGGTTTGATTTGTAACATTCAAATACCTGGACACGAGGTACGTGGGCTTTTGTGTCCCAGGGTCAGGGGCTCAGCTCAGAGTCCTCCGACCAGAAGGTTCTGTGACCTCCCCTGTCAGACAGTCATGGGTCAAAGCAGCCCCCGCTGTACGATGCTAACCTACCTGCGCTGCCTCAGTTTCCTACCCTGGAAAGGGCAACAGGAGCTCACAAAGACCGCAGGAATGACAGCTGCTGCAGAGCCGCGTGGCGTGGCACCTGTGTCCCCCACACTCACGTCCCCAGACACCAGCTTTTTTGGAGAGAGGGTCTTTGCAGATATGGCCAAGCCAAGATGCCATTGTCAGGTGGGCCCTGACCCAAGGGCTGGTTCCTCGGAAGAAGGAAATTTGCACAGACATGGAGAACACACGTGAAGACAGGGCAGGCACTAGGGTCTTGTCTACACGCCAAGGAGTAGCAGACAATCTCAGTCGCTGGGGAGAAGCAGGCACAGCCCCTCCCTGATGCCTCTGAGGGCCCGCCCTGCCCTCCGCACCGGGACTCCTGGCCCCCAGAGCCCAGCGGGAACAAACTCCTGCTGGTGGAGCACTCAGTCTGTGGGGCTCTCCAGGGCGGCCCAGGCCTTCGCTCCCGCCTCCTGCGGGGCATGACCATGGCCGCGGGACCTGGAGTCGCTGTGGTTTGCTCCCCAGCCAGGTGGAGTCAGATGAGGCTGCTGAGGTTTGGAATCGCAGCCATCTGATTCCTGGGACAAGGCTGCCGGGGCACTGACCTTCCGCAGTGACGTGCGGTGTGGGGGCAGGGGGCCTGTGGGTGGGCCAGAAACGGTTCACTGAGGACGCCAAAAGTAAACTAAACAAAAGTAAGTGTAGCATGTACCCCTCCTGGCCCCCTCCCCTCTGGCGCCGGCCCCGCACAGCCACAGACACAGGCCCTTTCGAGGGGCTTTACCCAACGGCAGCAGTTAGGGTCGGGGCTCACCTGATCGGGAGGCAGGGACAGGCAGGCCCCTGAGCACGAGGAGAAGGGGCTGGAAGGGCCAGCCCAGCCCTGCCCTGGCCCAGCTTTGCCACCAATGGCCGGGTGACCCAGGAGAGCTGCTTAGCTCCAGCCTCAGTTTCCCCATCTGTGCGGGGTGGAGAAGAATGGACACCCTGCAGGTGAGATGCCTCCTGCACAGAGCCCGGCGCGGCACCCTGGGTGTGGCCCGGCAGCGTTGAGCTGTCCCTGTCCATGTCTGGATCCCGTGGTCTGTTGCCGCTTCTCGATGCCCGGCGTCTTCCAACTTCTCAGCAGACGGTTTTCAACAGACGACGAGGCCAGGTGCTGTGGGATTCTGAACAAATGGGACAAAACTCAAATGCGGGTTGCGAAGGCTAGCGTCTGGCTGCCTCGGAGGAGGAGAGGCGTCGCTGGGCCCGTCGCCCTCCCGCGAGCGTGGCCAGCCGGCCTTGGAGAGATCACTACCCGCCTGGCGCCTGCAGAAGGCCTCAATCCGCTCGTCCCCTGTCGCCCTTTCCTCCCGCATCCCAGGCGGGGGTCGCAGGTGGGTTCCCGCCCAAGGAGCGGTGCACCCTCCCTGACAAGACAGCATCAGGTTTGCGCGACTCCAGAAAAGATAAAAATCAAATGCAAGGGACAAACCTCTGAACAGTGTTCACAGTTCAAACCTGACGTTTCCAACTCAGCCTCCTCCTCCGGGGGACCTGCGCAGCCAGCCTGGGGTGCGCGCGCCTCCGTGTGAGGGCCCGACACCGCCCGACTTCCATAGGCTGCCCTGGGGGGCCCAGGAGGTGACCCCGTGGGTAGCTGTTGCCGCGGCCAGAGCGGCCTGCTCATTCCGGAAGCTCCATCCTGCGCTCTCCTCCTGCGCACGCGTGTGTCTGCGGTTGGCAGATTCCCTGCTCGGCCCAGTGGAGGGGGCGAAGCGTCCCCGCCCACCCCGGGAGGCGTGGCGGGGCCTGCGCTTGCAGAGTGAAGCCACAGAGTCGGATTGGCCCGTCCTCATCTCCAGGGCGCAACCTGCTCAGGCCGGGCCTCCCGCGAGGCCACCGGCTTTGCCTCCATCTGCGGAAACACCGCGCAGCACGCAGAAGAGGAGCAGGGGAGGAAACCGAGACGCTGCGCTGTTCGTGTCCACGGGGCGTCACCGAGGCCTCCGCGGGTTCTCGGTGTTCGCGCCACTTCCGCGGGAACGTAATCACTCCGCACGGATACCCCCGCGGGAAAGGCCCTGCGCACGCTGGCAGCTGCGCCGCGGGCACGAGCGGTTCCTGGGCCGCTGCGAACCCACCTGCGCTGCGCGGAGCAGGTTTCAGAGACAGAGTCGCCCTCTCAGCGCCGCGTTGGTGTCCGGCACAGCAGCATTTGCTGCCAGGGTTCTGTGGCTGGAGGGTGTCACTGCACAAACCATGTCTGCGAATTAGTCATTCGCACAGTGGCGTCGCAGCTCCGTCATCGCTGCGCAGGAGGTGACCGCGCCCGGCACAGAGCTGGCGTCACCTGGAGAGGAAATGGGGTTTGCCCTGCAGGGGAGGATGTCACGCCCGTGTGTCACCAGGACGCCGTGTGTTTGAGGCAAGGGCATCTCACGAAAGGGACCGGCCGTTACTGTGAACGCCAAGACAAACACGTCAGGACTGTCTCCTCCAGGGCGAAGCTGACACCAGATGGGGCTGGAGGAAACGCAGGCAGCGCCCTGCTCTGCACTGGGCCTGTCACTGTCCCCAGCGGCAGCGAGAGGAGCCCTCGCCCTGCATCCCCTTGGGATCCTTCCTGCTGCCGCCCAGGGACAGTCACCATCATCGGCAGGGAGCTGGCGGCACAGGGCAACGTGGTCCGACCCTTTCCCTGAGCGGAGAAATAGTGCAGGGAGAGCTGGGCTGCGGGCGAGCGCGCCCCCGCGGCAGCGTCAGTTGACCTGGTGCTCTCGGGCTGCAGAGAGGACCCGTGTCCCGATTGTAGGCAGACGTGCTCTCGGCAGGCACGTGCTCCTCACCATCTGGAGGCTGAGAGTCCAAGACTCGTTCTGGCTCGGCGGGCCCTGCTGCGGCCTTCCAGGCTTATAGATACCTCCTGGTGTGGCCCCACGTGGCCCTGTGGGGGCTCTTGTTACGAGCGTGCTGACCCCATCTTGGGGTCCCCACCTCCTAGCACCCACCCCCCAAACACGGCGAAGGGGTGGGACACCACTTTGGTGACAGCATTGTGTAAAACTGCAACATCTGTCTTGCTACAACCTCCCCTTCCCGGGTGGTTTCCGTGAAGACAGCCACGACGGGAGCCAGTGGCAAGGAGCCCAGGGCAGTGTCTGGACAACAGCAGCGAAGCCTCCGGCGCTCAGTACAGTGGCTGTGCGGACCCAGCGCTGGCACGTGAGCTTAAGACCAGGACCTTCCCCAGAGGAGCCGTGGGGTGGGGCCGCCCTGGACCTGGGCGTGCAGCCTGCAGACACCCGGCAAGCTGCGCCAGGTTCCAGACACACAGGCCCGATGGGACAATAATTGTGCACTTTTTAAGCCTCTAGGTTTGTGGTGCTGCTGACACTTAGCAATAGAAAACCAGCTAGATGTGCATAGCTCTGCCCCGCGAGGAGCTCGCCTCTTGGGCTGTGCCACCTGTCCTCCCTGGAGCTGGCGTCAGGGCCACGACGCACTTCCTCCGCTGCACCTCGCGTCCTTCTGCACGTTTCATTCTCCTGCACGTCCTTCAGTCGCTGAGAGCCAAATACTGCCGAGAGTCAGGGGCTCTGCGAGCAGAACGGATGCGCTGAGCAGCACCAGGTCCCTCCTCTTTGGAGGGCCTCACAGCGTCACCAGGCTGCCTGAGCAGCACAGGGTGCGGCCCCGCAGCAGGAGGGCGAGGTCGCCTCGCAGGGCCTGGCCACCTGCAAATTCGGGGTCCAGGAACCCCATTTGACCTCCGCAGGACCTGCCAACAAGACAGCAGGATCAGTTCTGTTCCGGAGCCCACGCTCTGCTTCTAAGGAACGTGAGCTCCCCACGGCAGGGAGGGTCACGCCGACCACTGCTGAATTCAACCCCTGGAGCACAGTAGATGCGAAAGGAAAAAAGCCATTTTTCAAATACTTCTGCTTCAAATACTTCAAATACTTTCTGACTTAACAACCTGTGTAAGATATTGCTACATGAGAGCTAATATGAACGTTCTGGGGCGATCTTTTAAAAGTGAGTGGATGAAACAAAGCTGCTGAGCCAGGTGTGGGCGACGCAGGGGGCCACGCGCAGGTGAGGGAGCCGCCCGAGCTCGTGGTCTCAGAGCACACTGCGCCCTCCGTCCCGTCAGAGTGTCCCGCAGCCGTTTGTGCACAGAAATGATGTGAAACAACAACAAAACCACTGGCTCTCTCTTAAAACATTTCAAAATAAATGTTTACGTTTTCAGAGAAATTAAAATGCCACACTGATGTGTGCACGAGTTTCCTTAAAACTGAAACTGGCTTTCTCCATTAAGAGAATAACTGAGGGCCTAGTTGTTGGATAAACGACTCCCTTCCCCCGCGTTAACTGACCTGGATCAAATCCCGGCCACAGAAAGGCTGTGCGGGGACCTCTCCCTGTTGAGGAGAAGAACCTTCCGGGATGAGACTAATTTCCGGGCCTCCTGAGTGCGCTGTGGGTGAGCGCCCATGTCCTGGGAGCCGACAGCCACGCTCCTGCGCTCGCCTCCCGTCCGCGGCATTTCCTGTCCGCTGAGTCTCTGGAAAGTGCCTCATCCTGCTCCCTGGCGCGGCACTGCTGGGAAGGAGGACGGCACAAGAGCAGCTTGATCAGTGACCCTGGGTGATAGATTAAACAAACATGTAAAAATTAGCTGTAAAATAAACTTCCTGGGCCCTGATCTGAGCCTTTCTCCCAAGCTCCTGCACACTCCCCTGCGGGCGGCGTCCTCACTATCCACTCGGGGTCTGGGCACACCCATGTGGTCAGGGCTGGGAGGGAGGCCTGGCCATGGCTGTGCCCAGAGCCGGTGTGCACAGCTCCCTGCCCTGCCTGTCCCGCATCCAGGAGGCTCCTCTCCTGGGCTACATCCATCCCCTCCCAGACCTGCCGCCCCCACCTCCCGAGTGTGACCTGTGTGAGCTCTCAAGCCTCAGTCTCCCCACCTGCAAACTGGTACTGCGAGCTACCTCCTTGCGGGGCTCTCCCGAGACAATGCCTGTATGTGCTCAGAGCGGAGCCGGCGCCCAGCAGTGGTGTGGCGTGCAGCCCTCGCCCCTCCTGAGAGGACTGGGGAGCCACAGAGCCCCGCGGGACCCCCCTTTGCCCCCCAGCACCGGGTGTCAGCTCTGGGACCCAGCGAGGGTCGCTTCCTCCCACTGTGCTTATTAACTTGCCAGGTGCTCTGCTGAGCACTTAGAATAGATTTCTCAACTCAATTCTCACACCAGCCTTCAGAGAGAAACTGTATAATCCTATTTTATCGTAGCTGGACCAAGATCACGCAGCCAGAAAGCAGCAGGTTTGCAGTTTGAATGCAGCTCCCTCTCTAAATGCTGTTGCACAGCAGCTGAGGCGATGGCTGGCGCTGTCCCACCCCTGCGCTGCTGAATTCACTGTGAACTGCTGTCCGCTGGCAAACAGCAGCCTCAGCATCCTCGCTCCAGTTTTCCACGGTTGCTCGATTCAGCAGGAAGTGCTGACTGCACAAGCCCTGACCCCTGGGACGGCAGAGCCCATTCAA
The DNA here is from genome assembly GCA_008086735.1 of Cheirogaleus medius. NCBI lineage: Eukaryota > Metazoa > Chordata > Mammalia > Primates > Cheirogaleidae > Cheirogaleus > Cheirogaleus medius. The sequence goes on along the minus strand of VBSM01000361.1, from coordinate 107,917,893 downwards.
GAAATCACTCAGCACACAGCTGTTGTCAGAGCCGTAGATACCTGGCGGTGCCCTGGTTTCCAGGTGCTTTCCAGGCGTGAACGGGTTATTGTTCCTCTTCTCTTTGCAAGTTCCCAGGAGAGGGATCTTCACAGGGCTATAAATTTGACATTGCATGGAAAGTCCTAGCGAGAGACTCATGACCCATGAAATTGGAAGCCTTATCGGAGAGCCTGCCTGGGTCAGGAGAGGAGGCCACACACTCCAGCTTTCCCACCCAGCTCTTCCCCTGCCTGGGACAATCGTAAATAACGAGATCGCGTCCAAGCGTCTGAATTTCTAAAGTGCATGTGCGTGTGCGTACGTGTGCAGGACCAAAGCAGGTCTCCGTGCACATGTGTGCTCTGAATGCATGTTCATTAAATCCACAGGAGACATTAGTGCTCACATGACCAAGAGCAGTTCGACTCCCACCCTTAACATGAGCCCTCGACACATACATGTTTATCTGTGACCTACCAAGACATGCAGACATGAGTAAGACACGGCTTCTGCCTGGCGATTGCTTAGATCCTGAGACCATCACAGGCCACAGCCACACCATGTCCACTCACATGCAAAGTGCTACATGCAGCACTGAATGACTTCCTTTGGAACCAGGTTTGACAGATCTTGCATGTTCCTTCTTAAAATACCGGCAGAGCTGCCGGCCAAAAAATCATGCAAAAGTTTCTTGATTCAAAGATACGAGCGCATCATAGCAAACCTCTGCATGTAGCCTTCGCTTTCATGGTTTCTGTGGTGGAGCATCCAAGATCTTGGTGTAGTTTTTCCATGTTCACCTGCACATATGGGCTTGTGTAGAGGAGGCTTCCGATGGCAGCTACCAACACACATGGTAAATGCTGGGACAGAGACACTGGCGGGGAAATGAAAGTCTCACTGGATCCCTGCCAGGTTACGTAATTTCAAGAGGGATCTAGTTTCGGATTTGTCCACATATTGTGACATTCTAGCTTGAATTTATGTCAAAATAGTTCTTTTCCTTAATATTATTTAAAAACTAAAAAGTCAATGACTTTTCAAGTACTTAGCTGGCACTGCTGTCATCTTGGGAACTGGGAAATTCCAACAGTGATACAGAAGTTTACCTCATGTTCAGTGTTTAGTTATCAAAGCCAAACTTACAAAAAAATACCAAGTTCTTCCTCTTCTTAACCAGGAAATGAAGCAATTCCGTTCACAACAGCAAGTCCCGGCTTTGCCCTCCGTCCCAGACGCTGCTGGGGCAGAGCCTGGAGTTAAACCGCGGGTAGACACAGGAGCATGTTTACAAACGCCCACGCTCGGCAGGACAAGGCCAGGCAACGCTGTGAGGGAGGCAAATCGAGTCAGCGGACCTGTCCCAGGGCCCTTCTGTGCCAGTCCAAGGGCGGAGTCCATGAGAGAGCAGGTGCTGAGAAAATGATTAGCATTTTAGCAGCATGCCATTCCAGGCTGTAACTGAACATGTATTCCCCGGAAAGATACACACTGCATGTGTGTACACATATGTGTGGAGCAGCCGTGCTGTGATAGGCACTCAACAGAAGCAGCAGACACGAGAGTAGCCCTTGCCACGCCTGGCCCGCCTCTCCACTCGCATGAGATATTTACTTACAGAACATAGATGTGTATGTCCCGGTGCACATGTGCACACACACACCTTCACTGACTGCCGTGTGGCTTCCCTGCTACACACCCCACCTGTGTCTAGAACCTTCTCCAGCCCAGCTCAACCTTAATGTTCCTCTGCTGTTAACGCCACTTTCCCTTCACATCTCGGAGTGAGTGTCACCCCCAGATTCCAGCCTGGCCCCTCCAGCCTAACCTGGCTGGGACTCGCCGGGGTCCTGGGCTACCGGAGCGGCTGGGTGTCACTGAGACGCCCGTCTCTCCTCTATCCCTGCACACGGCCTGTGCAGGACCTCAGCTCCGGGCAGTCGCATGTTCCACGATCGTGTGCACAGTGTCTGGGCTGTCACTGCCACTGCCAGCCACCTCCTGCCATCAAGGTCAGGATTGTTCCGGAATCTTTCAGGCAGCCTGGCCAGGTAGGCACCACCTCACAGACCCAAGAGTTTAAGTCAGTTGTCTGTAATTTCTGATTATATAGGCTTTTATTTAAGCACTGCATTCATGACACCAGCCTAAAACTGAGCATAGATTGGCAACGAGAGCTCCGGATTTTATCTGTTCCGGTGCGTGGTGGGGGAGCGGGTGAGGGGCATGTGCAACACTGCAGCCAGCGACGCCCCTTGCCACGCCCTGGCCTGTAAGCCAGGACAAGCCCTGTCAGCCTGGGTAAGAGAGGTCTGGACAGAGTCCCCCTCTCAGGAACACATGCACATGCACACAGACACGTGTAAAGGCACACACACACACGCATGCACACACATACATGCATGTCCACGTGCATGCACACATGCATGTGTACACGAACACATATGCACACACAGGCATGCGTGCATTTACACATGCACAGGCATGCACACAGGCATGTCCATACATGCACATATGTGCGCACACATGCATGGCTCTATTTCTTGCTCTTTGATGATTTTTGCCTCTTTTCCTTTTATCTATTTTTTTTTTTTAAGAAAATATTGTAGAAGACTTTTCATCTCAGGGCTACCCTAATGTTTTCACTGGTGATCTCGACCAAGGCCTTTCCTGATCTGGAGTCTGGAACAGCATGCTCTGCTTTCCTGAGCCCTGGAGGCGCATCCTGTCTGCTCGAGGTGAGTGCAGCCCCACAGAGCTGAGTACGTGGCTCACAGGACAGTTTGTCCCTAGTTGCTCAAGAGTAGCTGAGTGACAGTAGAGCCCGGGGGCCGTCTCTCCTGCGCACGGCACCCCCACTCTCCCAGCGGCAGGGCCGGCCTGGTTTAGGAAGGGGGCAGAGCGTCGAGAGGTTTTCTCTCTTCCCGGCCCTTGAGAAAAGCTGCTCCCCTCAATGGAGATATTTCCCTGGGCTGCATTTGGCGCGAGCTGGGGAACCTGGAAGCACGGCCTTTCTCACTGTCTCGCGATGAAGCTGCTGCTGTTTCTTTCCAAGGGTTCTGAACTTGCAGAATCCCATTTTCCGCAGATTAAGAACATGAGTGTTGAAGACAGCCACTGTACACCTAACACAGTGGAGGCGTTTCGTGCAGGGGAGGAGAAGCCAGCTTTGGTCACATCGCCGCGGGCTCAAGGAACCAGGAAAACATCGCCCTTTCCGAGTGTTACTGCTTCCCATGCGTGTCTGAGCCGGGAGACTGTTGCTGCTGTCGTTGCCCACCGTGGCAGGAACCCGTCCTGACCAGCTTCCCAAGTGGACACGCTCGCGAAGGGCCCAGTGGCTTGTGTGCACAGTTCCGTTCAGCTCCCCGACGGCCCTGCTTCCCGAGCCGTCACTGCACAACCGCAGCGTGGCTTGGAAAGGTTAAAGGGCACATACAAAGCTGGTGGTGGCCAAAATTCTATGCCACCGTACGTGCACACACACGCAAAGCTCTACGTGAGCGGAAGGGTGGCGTTGTGAAGCTTTTGTCACAGCCAGTCTCTTTCTAAACAGCCCCTGTCGGCAGCTGACTCCTGCCACCTCCCCCGTCCCAGTCATCAATCTGAGCCCCACAGCACGTGTCCTTCCAGAACCTTCCGTGTTCCAATAAGTCATATGCAACCACACCTGCACCCGTGTGGGTATTCGTATCACTGTTTTAAGAGACAGAATCATACTATCCCATAATTTGTACAGCTTCTGTGTTTTTCCTGCATAAGAAAGTGTTTCCCAGTCACCGGGCACAGATCCCCACTCCTGACACGGCTGCAGATGGCCCACGTATGAGCCACGGCCATCGGCTCTTGCTGGCTTCTCTCAGGGGCAGCACAAAGGATGGGCCACAGCTTTCTGGCCACCAACACGCGTGTCCTGACCTCCCCGGCACACCGAGAGGGGCTGGCGGATAGAAGGGGGCGTGTTTCCACCTTGGCAGACGATGCCAGGGTCCCCCAGGCTGCGACTAGCACATGACCACACGGCGCTGGCTTCTGTCTCACGTGGCTCTGAACACAATGACCCTGAGTGGGACGTGCCTGAGGTAAAAAGAGGTGGAAGAAAACCCTTTTCAGTAATCACATCGCTAGTGTCAGTGCCGGCGTTTTACTCTGGGACCGCTGCGTCCTGTGGTGTGTGTGGCGGGAGGCAGGACTCTGGTGTGGAAGGAAGGGACGGACGTCGGATCTGTGAAGCTGTCTGGATCGGCAAACGCGTCTCAGGCCACCTGCAGTGACTACGCGTCTGTGCTCTCCGCACGGCCTCTGTGCCGCGGCTCACCGGTGACGCCACAACAGAATCGTGGGCCAAGGGCGCAGGGACAGGACACGCTCACGGGCCGTTCGCAAATGGCTGTCGGGGGCGAGCGGGTCTCAGGCCACACTTTCTCTCGTGGGACCTCAGCTGTCTCGTCGCTGACACGCTGAGCAGCACGCGGCCCGGCAGCGTGGTCTTTTCTCAAAGCCCTGACTGCCTGACTCGGTGTCGCCACCCCCTGCTCTGCCACGGCCCGGCTGCAGCTGGAAGCCACGCGGTCTGCGGCCCATCCTGCCCTCAGCTGAGCGAGACCAACTCTGACAATTAACGTCCACGGCGAGCTTCGCTGCATCCAAGACAGGAGCCGCCTGTGCCTTTCCTGTTGCGACTTCGTTGGCCAGCAGTGGACGCGCCGGCTCCACGTCCGTCTGTCTGACCGCGAGTTTCCAGTCACCTTTCCGAGACCCGGGAGAGCCACCAGCACTTGCGAGGGCCCAGCCGTGCATCTCTGAGCGAGAGCGTGAAGCCCAGACCCAGCCAGCACTCTCCTCCTCCCGCTGCTTCCGCTCTTGGGTGTCAAAGGACCCGGCTCAGTGGGGTGTGGGGGAAACAAGCCCCTTGCCCATTCCAGTCCCTTGGTGCACAGGGCCCATCTCCCCAACCCAACCACCCATCCGCAAGTGGGGTGAGGTGGGGGTGGGGCCGGTGCTCCCACACTGCACAGATGTGCTGCTGCAGGCCACGTTGGTGGGGGGCCGCTAAAGGGCAGCAGCACTGGCTAAGCCGCAAGCCACCTCTTCCCCCGGATTCTGAGCATCCTTGAATCTTGGGTGTTTTCAGTTTGTTTAGTTGTGACAGCTGGCCTTTCTCTAGAGGCAAAGGCTTAAACGCCAACAGCAGAGATTCAGATTCCAGCATCCAACGTGTAGTTCTAGTGTCCCCGGAAACACGCAGGGTTCATAGAGGGTCCGTCCAGGGGAGGGGGCGGGACACCCAGAGAGTGCGAGCCGCACACCACGACAGAAAGCTCTGTGTTCAGAGTTGGGCTGTTTCCCGGCCTCTTAATCTTGAATGTCCATCCAAGCTTCAGATGACCTGTGGAGTTCACTGCTCCCCAGTAACAGAGTGAGCGTGGCAGGCACCCACGCATGGGCTTCCACAGGACCCCGGCTGACCACAGACCCCCACGCGTGGGCTTCCACAGGACCCTGGCTGACCACAG
>VBSM01000361.1:107880160-107906842 GCA_008086735.1 Cheirogaleus medius | reverse complement strand
TTTCTCACCCGCCCCCACCCCAGGAGCCCTACCCTCTCCAGTGGACACACAAACTCTGTGTAGACTTGGTTGTCCCATTGGACTTCTTACTGCAATTGCATTATTTGATTAGATAAGCCTCATGGTGAGGAAACAGGCATGTGAAAACAGAGGCAGTATGTCCATGAAATCTAAGGGTGCTTTGAAAAGATGCCAGAAAGGAAATTCACTAAAAATTTGCATCTATTTAGGTATGGATGAGGCAGCTGTAAATAGATGGAAAAGGAAAAAAATCATAAAAACCAAGTCAGATTCTGCTTGAGTCACTTGCAGGTGTCTGTAAGTTTCTGCTCCACCTATTTCCTTGGTCGACCTGGTTATTCTCAAATGGATCCATTGTATCTTAATGGTTGGAGTAAACAGATGTTTGGGTGGAGAAATGGCTCTGTGGTAGGAAAGACAGATGATGGGATGCAGAAATGAACTAGTAAATTTTCAACAACCTCCTCTTTAAAAAGCAAGAAATAGACCCGTGATTTGTCACATTTGCCAATTTCCGTGGTGTAAATGATCCCTTCATGGCTGATTTCAAGCTACCGACATGAGGTCTCTGAACTGAAGCTGGAAAGGGAAGCGCAGTCGCCTGGTGAGCAGATGAGGTGGTCATGGAGCCCTGCCGTTCAGATGAGTGACATGTGGCGGAAGCACGATGTGCGTTCCAGAGGAGCGCCACTCCACGGCTGCACTAAACGACCTTAGGTAACGACTGAAGGGCCCCGAGCCCTGACAGCGTGATCACGTCCACTCTCTGCTGCCTCGTGGGTCCGCTACGCAGTCCTTGTCTTCCAGCTGGACGGAGGGCGGTCCCCTTGATGAGGCTCTCATGTTCAGTGAGCAGGGTCAGAGAGGGGACCCCTTGCCACATGGACCGTGTTAAACTAGACTCTCGTCCACATGCACAAATTCCTCCTACCCCTCAGTTATTCACTAAGACATTCTATCATCGTCAATTTACTTTTCTTCAGAAACTGCTGTGTAACAGATCTGCCTGAGCCTCACTTTGAAAATTAACCAAGACAACATAAGCACCCTGTCAGCCGGAACCCAAGAGCCTAGAAGTGGCATGTAGCTTAGCTAAGACAACCTAATAAGTTGGATTTGAGAGCTGGAAGGTGCTCTGGTCTGAATGTGTCCTCCCCAGTTCCTGTGCTGGAAACTTAATCCCCATGCGACAGTGCTGGGAGGTGGCGCGTAGCATGGTGTTTAGGTCCTGCCCTCAGGAACGGATTAATGTTGTTATCGAGGGAGTGGGTTTGTTATAAAAGCAAGTTCAGCCCCCTCTTGCTCTATCTCAGATGAGGCAGCACCAAGGCCCTCACCAGATGCCAGCACTGTGCTCTGGGCTCCCAGCCTCCAGAACCGTGAGCCAAACAAACTTCCATTGTCTATAAGTTACTCAGTCCAGGTATTCGGTTATAGCAGCACAAACGGACCAAGACAGAAGGTTTCTGTTTTGTTTTGTTTCTTTTGGCTGATTGGGGTGATTTTTCATTCCCAGAGATAAATGGTATTAAAATGAATGTGTGCTTCAGAAATGCACAAACTTTTTGTGAGAAGTTACATGTGCTTTCTTTTTATTCTCAAAGACACTGGAGTCTGAAGTGGGAGTGGGATGTGGCACCACCCTGAGGGGGGAGCAGAGCAGAGAGGAAGGGCTGAGAACAACCTGTCCCCTCCCTTGGTCTGTCTTCTTGTGAAGAACCTTAGTCACTCATGGGGCAGAGGAGTGGCCAGGCCTGGAGACGCAGCACTTACTGGGGTGCTCCAGGGTCCCCTGGCAGGGGGCCTGCTAGGCAGAGCCTGCCTGGCTGACATCACACACGCCAGGCCAAGCCGGCTCTGTCTCCTGCTGATCTCCTGGCTTATCGTGGTAGCCGAATCCAACAGCAGAGTGTATATACAAGTCTTGATCTTGCGATCTTCGCCTTCAGATTTTACTCTACTATAATCAATAACTTATTGTATATAATTAAGATAAACGCTACATAACGGCCCTGTGTTTATTAAGTCAATACATAGCTCATAGGGAATTCCTTGGCATTGTTTGTATATGGTATAAATATTTTAAGATTCTGCCGGTAACAGGAGTTTCTGTGTATATTATGCAGAGTTCTCTTTTATCCAGTTTGAAGAAATAGTATGAAGGAGCGGATGCAAATTGTCCAAACAAACATTTGTTCTTCCTCCAGCTGGGCAGACTGTCATTACTGCCTTCTGGGGAACACTGGTGGCTCAGCATTTATTCACAAGCAAGGTACCACTGGGTTGAAACTGATTTTGAGTGGGTGGCCAAGTGGGAAGTGGTGCTGTGTGTTGTGTGAGGTGGTGTGATATTGTGTGTTGTGGTGAGTCGAGGTGTGTGCATAATGAGGTTTGTGTATTTGTGGTATAGTGTGGTCTGGCATTGTGAGTTTAGGCATGGTGTCATGTGATAAGGTATGGTATTGTGAGGTGAGGTGTGGCGTTGTCTGTTGTGGTGTTACATGTATGGTGTGTGGTGAGGTGTGGTGAAGCGAGGTGTGGTGTTGTATGGTGTGGTGTTATGAGGTGAGGTGTGCTATTTGTGTGGTGTGATGCTGTGAAGTAAAGTGTGGTGTTGTGAAGTGAGGTGTGGTATATTTGAGGTGAGGTGAGGTATTTTGTGATGAAATGTAGTTTGGTAAGGTAAGGTAAGGTAATATGGTAAGGTAAAGTGTTATACTGTGAGGTGTCATATATGTGGTGTTGTGAGGTGTGGTTTTCTGAGGTAAGGTGTACTATTTGTGGTGAAGTGTTGTATGTGTGGTGTTGTTGTATTTTATGGTGAGATGTGGTATTGTGAGGTGAGAGGTGGTGTTTTATATACAGTGTTGTGTGGTGAGGTGTGGTGTTGTGATGTGAGGTGTAGTATAGTGTGGTGAGGAGTTGTATATGCGGTGTTGTTTGGTGAGGTTGATCTGGTGCCCCTGTTGTGGGACATTTGTATGAAAGGAAATGGCCAGGCTGGCACCATGGAAAGATCCAGAAGTCCACGTGGACACAGAGAACACTGACCTGTGGGAAGTGGGAGCCAAAAGTGTGCTGCTCCTGGTGATCAAAGACCCCTCCGCCTGTCCACGAATGAGCCCTCAGTTCCAGAGAGGCCAAAGCCAACATCAGTTCTCCAGTTTTCTCATCTTTGTGTCCTGTTAAGCCAGGGAGTGCGACGTCTCACCTTAGCAGCTTGGTCTTTGACTTACCTGGACAAGGGAGGTGGGTGGGTGCTGGCAGGCCAGGGCTGGAGCCTCATGGCCTCACACCAGAGACCCTGCTGACCCAAGCCTGGGCAATCCTCTTCCCCACAGATGTGACTGGTTACAGCGAGGCTGCTAAGCCTTCTCCTTCCCTCATCCTCCAGCAAACATCTGCAGAGCACCCGCTGATGCCAGGTGCTGGGCTCAGCACTCACCTCGGTCTAAAGCCCTGGACACAGAAAGGGGAGGTGTGGCTGCAAAGCCGACGTGGTCAGAGAGATGCTAACACTTGCTCTGCCCAGCCTAGGTGGTGCTTGAGTCCACAGAAAATCTAGCTCTAGTCCGAAGGGAATCAGCAGTGGCAACTGTCAGGAAGTCAAGGAGAGAAGCAGAGGAGAGTCCACCTGCTGCTTTCTTAGGGCCAGCCGCTGTACAATAAAGGCTTGTTTAGATAGAAGAAGTTGCAAAGGCAAAGCTGTCCCACAGCTCCCCAGTGGCTCAGGAGCAGAGACACAGCATGGTGATCAGAAGAATCCTCAAAACCTGATCAGCCCAGCCAGGTGTTCACAGGGGAGGATGGAGGGACAACTCTCAGAGAACTTGGCCGTGTGAACAGTTAATTGTCCTTGCATTGTGTTAGTATGCTAATTGGCCTCTTGTTCTCTAAATAGAAGTAAAAAGAAACAAACAAGTTACAAAATGCATTAATTGTTTCCACTTGTTCTGGGGTCCACACCTCTAGCGTGCACGCCTCCTGGGTGGGTGGGAACGGTGGAAACAGTGGCTGGATCAACAAAGGACTCCAAGGCTGCGACGGGGAGTGACCCCCAAAAGTTCTGCCAGTTCAACGCAGACCTTGCAGCCCTGGCTGCCTGGGGTACCTTCGAGAGATGTGACCACAGCGGGCAGACTCCCACCCCTTTTAAAATAAGTCCTCTAAGAGGCCTAACACTTAGCAATTCTTCCCCTGGTCCTGCCCTCTGTGAGCACAGAAACCCCGGCGCTTCCCGTGGCCTGCGTGGGGCCCGGCCCGTGGAAGGTGGTTGACACGAGAGCAGTGGGCACTGCTTCCTCCTACACCACGGGAGCAACGAGCCTCCCACCTCGTGAGCCTGGGTCCTGGGCATCTGACTCCAGCGCAGCCCTAGGCCATTTCCTTAACACACTTCCTTTCATCGTCTCTTTCTCAAGCTCTGAACGTCACGGCCATTTCAAAGCTTCTCTCTGAGCACTAAATTAATCCTTTTGAGCTTATCAGAGAAGCAAATATATGCTGTCTTCTGGAATGGTCTGGGAACGGAGCTATCCCGTTGAGAATGGGGTTCTAAACACACAGGGCGAGAGCCCTGCCAGCGTGAACCGAGGGCATCCACCCGCAGAGAGGGGACAGTCGGGGACCCAGAGAAGTGGGTACAGAGATCGCACCCAGGGCACGTGGCTCAGTGCTCAGGGCAGGGGCTCAGACCCCAGATAGCCTGTGCCTCGGTTTCCCCATCTGTAAAGTGGGGATTATTATGAGGATCATGTGAGTAAAGACATACGGGAAAGTGTCTGGATGCGAGAATCATGCTGGAACACCATTGCGCAAGGGCCGACTGCTGTCCTGTCCTCCAAACAAAGCACCTTTGAATGACAGCACTCGTGGCCTGGTCGTGTATGTGCGTGTGGGTGCGTGTGTGTGCCCGCACACGTGTGTGTGAGAGACACAAAAAGGAGGAGGAGGAAACAGGTGAGCACCTATGAGTGAAATTTCGATCAGCAGCAAAGTCACTCACAGCCGTCCTTTAGAAGCAGCTCTCCGATGTCCATGTGCCGATGGAGTCACGTGAACTTCTCTTTCTTGGGAGGGGAACCACTTCATTAGCTAAAAGGAGATATGAGATTAAAGTTAAGCCTTCCGGATACAAAGAAAGAGATTTTTCTTTCCAGGGGAAAGATTAAGAGGAAAGCTGAGCCTGGCCTGGGAAGCAGCACGTCGTATCGTCCTCGTCCGCCCCAATTGGAACCTCTGCCCCAGCGGTGGCAGGACAGGCGGTGCCTCCCCTGGAATGTCCGGCTGCTCAGGACAGACCTGCGGGCTCCTTCCTAAGTGTCCAGAAAAAGCCTTTCCCCCGTTTTCAGGAATCAGAATCTGCTCCAAAGAAACGCTGGGACCCTGTGCAGATGGAAGCAGCCCAGGAAGAAAAGCAGCCGTGGACCCAAAGGTCTTTTCCTTGCAAAGCCTACATGTGCCAGGGTGCCGTGGGCGCTGGACACACGGCACAGCCTCCTGTGCAAGTATGTGTGAGTGTGTGAGTGTTGTGCATCTGTGTGAGTGCATGTGCATGCCTGTGTGTGAGTACGTGTGCACGTGCGTGTGCGAGCATGTGTCTGTATTTGTGCCTGTGTGTGTAGATATGTGTCTGTGTGTGGTGTCAGCATGTGTGTTTGTGTGATCATGTGCTTGTGTGTGCATGCGTGCGCTGGTGCTGTGGAAGCACAATGTTGTCCTGGAATCGAGCTAGAGACAGGCAGTGAGGCCAGACAAGTGGGGCAGAGCCCGCTGGGTGGCTAATTAAAGACCCAGCTACCAAGTGACCTTGCAATCTCAGCCCTGGGGACGTGTGTGTGGGCTCGGGCAGAGTGACAGCTGTCCCCCCGGCCAGCAGCCTGTGCTGCAGCCTGACCCAAGTGGGAGACTGCGGGCTGGGGGCACAGAGTGGGGAGGCCCAGCCGGAGCTCGGGGCGCAGGCAGGTGGGTGCTGGCCATGAGTGCGGCTCCAGGGACGGTGGGCCAGAGAGCAGGGGCAGGGCCGGCCCACCCAGCGCTTGCCTGCAGCTCGTGCCCACAGGGGCCCCTTGCCTACAGGGCAGCCCAGGGCAGGCAGCACAGAGCCTCACCCTCAAGCAAGCTGCGGCCCCAGGAGCCAGAACGCGCCGGGCATTTCTGTGTTGGGTTCTGTGCTCAGGCCGAGGCTCTTTCCTCTCCCTGACCTGAGAGCACGCATGTCCCACACTCCGACCTGGCACCCGCACAGCACGGAGACTGCGGCACGCACAGACCAGGCAGGAAGGGAGGACTCCGTGATCGCTGTCCGCAGGAGGCCACTTCCCAAGTCTGTGTGCGGCGGAGAGGGTGCAGACAGGAGCTTGGCCCCGGGGCTCCCCCGGCCTCTGGAGCTGCCCAGTGTCGCCCTTCAGCCTGGCCCTGGCTTGATGTCAGGGAATAAAAACGCAGCGAATGCCTGGGTTTCCCCTCATCGCAGAGACACAGAACCACGTCGACACCTCACACAGAACAGAACGGAGCACAGGGGATTCAGAGCGGAGCATCTTTGTGTGTGTGTTTTTATTGTTGCTAAAAATAAAGGAGTTAAACATAAAGGGACAAAATTATTTCCTCAGGCCACAGTGTCTACATTTAAAGCAGTTTTTCCCATAACATTGTGTTCTCTCTGTTAAATATTTAAACATGGACATGAGACAGATGGAGCCCAGAGTCTGTGTCCATGGGAACACGTGTGTGAAACGGTGCAGTAACACATTAATGTATGTAACTATATTCAATTAATGTTTACCCGAGGATAAACGGAATGGCTCACAGAAGCATTAACAGTCCATTACTGATTACACAACGTGGCACGTTGAAACCGAGAGCGTTCTCGTTCTGAGAGGAGTGTGTCACCACAGTGAAACGGAAATAACCTTCCTCGGCAATGCCCGCCGACGCCGACTGGTGCAGGGCGTGGTGGCTCCGTGAATCAAGCATGCGCTGCCCTGGGCTTTCTCCCTGCTCACCCCGACCAACTAACCACCCCACCCCGCAGGCAGCCGGGCCCGCCCATGGGCTCGTGGCTCTGAGTCCCCCTCAGGCTGTCTTCTTGCCCTGTGGCCAGTGCGGCGTTGGCCACACAGGAAGTAAATGGACACTTCCTACTCCGCGAGCAGCCGCCCATTGTCTCTCATCAGAGGTGCTGGTCTCCGCGCACTCTGGGACCCCCCAAGCCAGGAGATGCCGTAGAAAACTCCCTGGCGCCCGTGCAGGGGTGTCGCGGGTGGGCGGCCACCGTTCTCCGCACTTCCTCACTCCTGGCCCGTCTCTACTCAGCGCACAGGGAGGGGACGCCCACCGGCTCACACACTGCCCCGGCCTGTGTGTCCCACCAGCAGGACGCCGTGACTCTCGACACTCAGAAACTGCCGTCACCTTCCACAGACATCACGTAGACTTGGAGCCACCTGTGGGGAGTGAGGCAGTTCCTGCTGTCGCCTGGGACACACGTGGCCAGTGCACTTCTGGGAAGGTGGTCGACATCCTAGTCACCACTCAAGTGCCGAAGCCCCAGCCCTGCATCAGATCTGCAGCGGAGCCCAGGGTGTGCGCTGCAACAGGCGCAGGAGGCTGTGTGGGGGCAGAGTTTGGTGACCACGGCCTGGGAAGAAGCTGGTGTGACAGACAGAGACAGGCTCCACTAGAGACTCTTGAACATCGACTGTGCAGAGCCTCTCGAGATGCCAGTGGAACCTCGGATGCTGTCCTCGGAATTATCCCTTTATCAAGGTGCTTAAACTTTAATTTATGTTTTAAAACATATTAATTACCCTTAACTAATGTTAATGATATGTTGTGATATACAATGTTATGTTTTTATGCAGTTTTAGGTGGCCCCAGGAGATCAGATTTAGGCTCTGGTCTGAGAACAACCAGCTCCCAGACAGGACGCTCCTTTGCAGAGGGGGAGGTTTCAACCCTAAACGCTGGTGTCAGTCCTCGCACCTCAGTCTGCCTGTCCTCAGGGTAGAGCAGCAAAGAGGAAGGTCGTACTGGGGAATCTGTTGTAGCTCTGTGGACAGGCGGGCATGGTGGTGGCGGGCACACGGCCCCATCCTGCTGGGCCTCCTCCTTCTGACAAGACCTGTGATGGGGAGAGCCCCGCGCACAGAGGCGGTGCTGGAGGGTCCCCTTGAGGACAGACGCAGCCTCTCGGCCTTGTTCTCCACGGCAGGACACTTCCTACTCATCTGCAAAGAGCATTTTTATTTCCAGAAGGTTCTCCTCCAGGTGTGGCTCAGGGACCCAGGCCATCCTCTGAGGTCACAGCACATGGGAACACATAACAGGCAGGCGCACTGGCTGCCACCCCAGCTCTGGACACTGTGTCACCGGACTGGCCACAGCCACACCTGGCTGCCCAGGAGGCTGTGGCCAGGAGCAGACATGGTGACGGCTGCCCAGCCTCGGCCACCACAGCCGGGGACAGTGACAAGGGTGGGTGTACTAAGTGTGTGTCAACACACGCCAGGCTCCATGCACATCTCATGCAACATGGTTGTTTCCAGCCACATGGATGGGAGAGCTGGGCTCCAGTGGGCCCAGGACATGGCTCGGCTCTCGCCTGCTAACACCAGAACTGGAAGTTGGAGTGTGGTCTGCAAGAGGCCTGGAGGAGACAGCGCCTGGCCGGCCTTGCGCGCAGGGTGGGCGGTGCCGCCGCACAAGCGCAGAAGCTGGGAGGTTCCAGAGGACGGGGCAGGTCTGAAGCCGTGAGCGACAAAGATGGGTCTGGTGGCCACAGAGAGGGACCGGCTGGAACGCGACCTCGAGGCCCTGGCAGCCAGGCCGGGTGGACGCCACAGCCGAGCCAGACACCAGGCCGGGAGGGCAGGGCATGCGCAGGACCCGGGACGCTCCTGGCAGCTGCCGCAGACGGGGTTGGCCTGTGCTCTGGGGACCCTGCGGGTTAACGAGATAATAAAACTCCCGGAGCTGCGCAGACACAGGCTGTGTAAACGGGAGCACTGCGGTGTGTCGGCACAGGCCGCAGCAGATGGGCCCTGTTAGGGCCTTTTATTCCTCCCTCGCCCCGGCCCCTCCTGCAGCAGTGCGGAGGGAGGAAGAAAGCAGCCGGCATCAGAGGGTCCCCAGCCACGGGGGCGGGGGCGGGGCGCCTCTGGGTAAAGACGCTGCCTTCGCCCCAGACGGCAGCCAGCGGCCCACCAGGAAGCGGCAGGTCGTGGGAAAGGCCCCGCTAGACCCGTGGGGCTCACGCCAAACAAACGCAGCCACACGGTGCGCACACCGAAACACCGCCCCGGGGAGCATGTGCACATATGTTCTGTGTGAGCAGGAGGAGGCTGAGCCTCCATCAATCAGACGCGCTGAGAGTGCAGAGATGGAACCAGGACCGGGACATGTGCTCCAGCCCCGGCACCAGCTGCCCCGTGCGCCGCGCCGGCCCCTGCGCCTGGAGACCTGGGACCCGTCCGGCAGGACGGCAGAGCCGGCCCCTGCAGAGCGCCTGTGTCCCGGACTGGCTGCTCTCTCGTGCCCTGGGCTTAGACAGATAAGTAAATCCACTCACCAAGCCCCCGGCAGGCAGATCCCGTCGTCCACGTAAGGGGAGCAGCCCTGACCTCCTGCCTGGGAATGATGTGGCCATGGTCACTCCGGCCCCCGGGGTGCTGGGCTGGGCTCCAACAGGGTCTGCAGAGCTCAGGGCACCTGGTGCTCCTGGGCGTCTGCTCCTGGCTGTGGTCAGTGGCAGAGGGATGTTGTTGTATCAGCCCCTGGGGCTGCACTGAGGGGAGCAAGGTCCTCGCCCATGCGGGGGTGACTCTGGGCCTGCCCTGGCCACACGGCACGCAGGCCCAGGCTCCTAGAGGAGGCAGGTGCTTCCTTTCACATGAACACGAAGAGCCGCCGCACCACCAGCCTCCGATGTGCCACCCATGTGAGAGTCCAGCTCGGCTCACACGCTCGGTCCTGCACATCTGCAGGCCCTGCCCGGACAACGACACTCTGCTGCCTCGGTGAAGTCCGCACGGTCCCAAGAGGAGAGTCCAGAGGGGCTTCCTCCCTTGCTGGGTGAAGGGAGGGGGAGAGCTTAGGAGAGCTTTCTGGAAGGGGCAGCTGAACTGAGTCAAAGCCCTGCAGCCTGTCTCCCCACATGACCACTGTTTTCAAGTCACCCTCGGCCACCCAGCAGTCAAATCCAGCTGCCTGTCCTCAGCCTGCATCTAAACTCTCGTTCTCCCTGTTTCCCAACCTTCAGGTATTTGCAAACCACCACGGTGGGCTTGGTGACCCCCCGTAGACACCAATGTGACTTCTGATCCTAAACAACAGGCCTGCGACATCACAGGCGTTGCTGCTGTTCATTCTGATTTCAAATACACAGTAAAACCACTCACACAAAGCAAACGTGCACAGTCCTTTGCCCCAAACACCCCACGGCCAGCCCCACCCTGGGAGTCCCCCCCCAATCCGTGACCAAGGCAGCCTCACCACACCTGCCGCCACACAGCCCACCTGGCCGCACATCGCATCTTCCCTCGATGAGGCCTCAGCCACACCTACAGGCAGGTGATCCGTATCTGTCTCCCAAAGCCCTGCCACCGCCAACTCCTCCCCAGTTATCCGTTCCTCCCCGTCCCTCAGGGAGAGTCTCGAGCTAATTCCAGGCAAATTCCCACCCCCTTGCTGGGGCAGCTCAGCTCTGCAGGTGGAGCCCTGGCCCCACCTCTTACCGGCCCGTGACCTTGCGCAGGTGCCTGTCTCTCCCCACGGTCGGCAGACGTGCGGGAATCGTAATTGAGACGTGCATAGGAAGTTCCCAGGACACTATCAGGGCACGAGAGGTGTTCGATACGTGAAAACTAAGAGTCAAAATCCGTCTTTAAAAACTGAACCCACGTGAAGTTGTTTTCCAGATCCTTAAAAAGATATTATATCCAAGGTCTGCTGAGTCACAGAAGGCTAATTACTTCTTTTATGAGCAAATTTCAAAATCACAAAATCATAGAAAATTCATCTTTGGTGGTTTTATGTATATAATATATATTTGTATATACAAAATTAGTAGCTACTTCTATCCTTTTTGTGTAACAAAAATTTTAATATATAAATATATTTGTACAAATGTAAATAAATCTTTTTTGTTACACAGAAAGAAGTATCTACTTATGTAGAATTAGAGCCAATCAGAACATAATCACAAGTTAACTAAACACATTATTTTTCGCAACGGTTAGAGAAGGCCGATCTGTATGATTTTAAACATGTTTGTGCTATCAAAATGTTAAGTTCAAACTCGTTAATTTGAAAGCATGGAAATAATGTATTTATTGAAATATATTTGTACTTTATGCCTTTCAAGAAAGTTTTGGGTCATCTGCAAAAAGTAGACAATCAATTCAAATAGGAATTAGAAAGGATACAGATAGGGGAATATGGGAGAAATTGTTTTATAAAATAGAAAATAAACATAGTTCTTATAATTATATATACAGCTGGGCTCTGAGCTCCCTTGCAGCCAAGACAAAACTGTAAGCCTGGCTTATCTCATAACTTTCAGTTTCTGCTTCTCAGGAAAAAAAAATTATTTTCTTAACACTAATTTCTGAGAGAAATCTCTCACACAGAGCAAATATAGCGGCATCAGGCACTCTGGATAGAGCACAACCTTTTTAACAACGTTTCAAGGTAAATGGAAAACTTGAATTGTATGATTGTGTGTGAAGAAAACTGCCACTTAGGTTCAGGATGTGACGTTCACGTACAACTATTGAAAGAAATTCCATGAATGAGTGTGACGGCGAATTCTGTGTCACCCTGGTGAGCTATGGTGCCCGACAGCTCGGACCAACGCCAGCGTAAATGCCAGTGTGACCGTGTTTGTGACCAATAGCTGTCATCAGCTGGCTGAGTACACGGTGTCCCCTTCACAGTGTGGGGCCGGTCCAGGCAGTAGAAGGCGTCACACCGAGGGTGAAATGAGGTTCCAGAGGGGAAGGGGCTCTGACTCGAGGCCGTGACACAGAAACTCCAGCCTGCCACCCGCCCACAGATCTCGGGTCAGCCAGCCCCACAATCGCACACAATGCCTTAAAATGAACCCCTTAAACCCCACATCCCGCTGGCTCTGCTCCTCTGGAGAACCTGGCAGCAGGTGGTGAGGCACCCAGGGCCGTGGGCGGAAGACACGTCCCCAGTGCGAATCCCCGTCCCCGAGCACATTTCTCACGGCCAGGCCTTCTGTGGAAGCTGCAGAACAGGCAGTTGCCTCTGGCGGCTGGGTTCCGACTCAGCCACAGACCTGTGCGTGTGGCGACCAGGCCAGCAGGGTTGGCATCAGGTCATGCCAGTAAGAGCTGGTGACGGCCACTCTTCACCCCCAGCAGACCACACGACTGCCACAGGAGCTCGGACACAGCCAGAACACTCCAGCACCAGAAGCAGCTCCGGCCACTGACGTCACTCTTACTAGGTGACTTTCTGTAGGTTGAACAGTCACCCATCGGGCCATAAATGACATTTTCCCACATTGTCAACCAGAAAGAATTTGTTCAAAACATACCCCTGGGCAGCTAAACAAACAACCTGTTGTCCTTACTTAACACTGAACAATTACCTGCTTCCAGAGTCAACGTGGCCAGGACAGCCCTGCTGGTCACAGGGGCCAACGTCCACAGTGGCCAGGCCACCGCGGCCGTGAGTCTGAGAGGCATTTTCAGCATCAGCTCCTAGTCCAAGTATTGGGTATAGCGTGGACGAGACTCAGTCTTCTGGAAGCAATGCTCTTGGCTTGCACGATTTCAGCCCAGTGCATTTGTCAATGGCTTTCTGCTGGTCAGAGCAGGCACAAGGCAGACCTGGAGGTCTGAAAACGTCCCAGACCATGTGTGGGGACACACCCCGATGCTGAGAGCACCACAGGGAGCCTGGAGCTGCAGGGCTCACTCTCTCTGGCTGATCGGGAGAAGGGGCTCGCTGCGGTGCCGGGTCTGCACTGCCGGGTGGTGCAGCGAGCCACGCGGGGCGGGTGCAATAGAGAAACGAGTTGGGCTTCAGGTTCTATTCAGTTTTAATCTACTCGAATTCAGACAGCCACATGTGGTTCGTGGCTACCGCGTTGGACAGCACGGCCAGGCTCTGAAACCATCGTTTTATCGTAGGTTTTCAGGTCCAAAATGTTTATTTGATCACATCTAAAGGTGAGAGGGAAATGGATTAATGTTAGAAACCCCGTCAGGAAGAGAATAACAAAGGAGACCAAACAAAGTCGCGGCATCTGTGCTGTGCTCACTCGCTACTGCGACTCTGTTCCAGCTGGGCACACGTGTGTCCAGCTCAGGACACTGGTTGGTTGGGACTGGCCCTGCTGCCGCGTGGCGGCTGCCCCTTTCAAGAACAGCCACCCACAGACCTAACCGCCCAGGCTGCAAGGAACCCGCCAGCTTCTTCCGTCCTGCGCAGACGCTCACTGGTGACGGGAGAAGGCTGGCTCTGAAGGGTGACCACACTGTGAGGCTGCAGCCCCAGGACGGGGACCAGGAGCTGAGGGCCCTGCGAGGCCGTGAGCTCAGCTGACGGAGGCATGTGTGGGTCACCTACTGCGGCGAAGCCAGTTCCCCCGAAACATAGCAGCGTAAACAACAAACACTGGTTGCCTCGCACAGTTTCTGAAAGTCCAGGCTCTGAGAGTGCCTTCGCTCGTGGTCCTGGCTCAGGGTTATCTCGTGAGTTTGCATCACGTGAAGGCGTGGCCAGGCGGAAGGTCCAGCACCAGCGTGTGCCTGTCACGGCCGGGCAGAAGGCCTCTCCCGGAGACGCTCTCCTGTCCTGGCCACACGGCATCAGCTTCCCAGGCAGGAGACAGCACAAGAGCGAGAGCCAGCCGCACTGTCCTTTGGGACTCAGCCTCCTGCCATGTCCTGTCGGCCACGTGGGCCAGTCCTGAGCCCTGTGGAGTGGATGCCGGGAAGGGCCACCGGGTCGTCTCCGAGTCTGGCTGTGCAGGCTCAGCGCTTCCCACAGCCACCTGGCGCTGGTGTTGGCTTCTCCTCACTTCAAACCCAGCGGAGTTTCGTGACACATCGCCCACGTTTGCAATAAGGCTCTCAGCCGGTGGGGTCCTCACAGGCAGGGCAGTTAGGTCTGTGGGTGGCTGATCTCGGCAGGGGCAGCAGCACTTGGCAGGCAGCACAAGGAGCAAGTCCCTCCCGGCTTCCCGATACCCCAAACCTGCCGCCTCCTTCCCAGGCGACCTGCTCCCTCAGGGCTGCGTGCAAATTGTGGACCAGCCCGCGAATGCAACCACCCAGCCCCCCAGACCCACGCCTGCCTCCCCTTGCCCGCGTTCCACGGCAGAGTCGTTCTGTCTGGAGGGTCTGCGTGTGGACAGGCGGCGCCCTCGAGGAGCAGGGACAGACCACACTGGAGCATCCCCCGCCCTGACTCCCAGTGTCCACTTGTGCTCGCTCAGCCCATATTCGAGTATTTGCTTATTCAGCGAACACCCCAAGCCGGCCCACGCGCCAGGCAGGGTGCGAAGCCAGGGACACGGAGGTGGGCGCTGCCCCTCAAGGACCAGAGTCCTGCCCCAAGTTTGACCCAAGTCGAGTTTGATTAAGTCAGAGGAGATTAATTTTCCTCCCTTTGATTTGAATAAGCTATTTTATTTTCCAAACTATGATGTTTACTTTTAAAAAGCAGACAGAATGGCCCCTCAATGCACTTGCTCTCACCTGCCCGGAGCCCTCACTGATGCAGGAAAAGGAAGAGTGGCACAGGGGGAGACGCACACGGCCACGCCGCGTGGGCACAGCCGTGAGATTCAGCGATTCAGCTGCAAGAAGCCCGATGAGCTGATGGGTCGTGGGCACACATGAGTTCGTGGGTCCATTTTAGCCAGTACCACACCCTACAGCTGTGGGCTTTTAACACACGCAAATATTTTCTAGAGAACTAGCTTTTATTTGCATATGAAAATTTTCTTTTTATGCTTTGTCTTCGATGAGTTCCAAAACCTGTATTTGCATAATGCGCTATGTCTTCATTTCCTCGTCTGAGTTACGAACAGTTGCCGCTGCCTGATTTATCCCATGAAGCACAGGATCCCGCACACTTTGCTCCTCTTGCTGCTGTGTGTGTGTGTGTTTCAGCCGCCCTCAGAGCAGCAGACACAGATGTCGCTGTAATCCCGCGTGGTGTCATCTTCAAAGGGCCAGCCTGTCGTTCCTTCTGGTGGAAAACATCAGCCCACAGTGAAAGCTGAACCACAGAGCGTTTCACTTTCCACAACAGTCGGTTTTCCTCGCCACAGCTGCAGCCAATGGCACCCGAGTCCTCGAGGTCTCCTACGGGGCGTGGGGGAGGGACGGGAGCACAGGGAAGAGCGTGACATCGCCTTGACACCAGAGTCTCTCTCATCTGCTACCCTGTGCGTGTTCAATGATTCCACTCATGATAACTCAATTACCCTCGGCTTTTTCAGAGCTGCACAGCCACTGAGTAAGACAAGGGGCATCTGAAACAGCGAACGCAGTAACTCTCCTCAGATAAAAACATCCTCTGGGCCGGGCGTGGTGGCTCACGCCTGCAATCCTAGCACTCTGGGAGGCTGAGGCAGGTGGATCTTTTGAGCTCAGGAGTCTGAGACCAGCCTGAGCAAGAGCAAGACCCCGTCTCTACTAAAAATAGAAAGAAATTAGCTGGACAACTAAAAACATATATACAAAAAATTAGCCGGGCATAGTGGCACACGCCTGTACTCCTAGCTACTCCGGAGGCTGAGACAGGAGGATCGCTTGAGCCCAGGAGTTTGAGGTTGCTGCGAGCGAGGCTGATGCCACGGCACTCTAGCCCGGGCAACAGAGTGAGACTCTGTCTCAAAAAAAAAAAAAAAAAAAGTCCTCGGGTTTCTCAGTCGTTATCACCCCAGACCTTTCATCGACATGCTGTGTCAGGACCGTGTCAGTGGTAAAAGGCCACTGCTGGGCTCACGATCACTCGGCAGGAATGAACCTTTCCTTCGACAACGCCAGCTCTCACCAGAAATCGTGTACGACAGGCTTCGGCGCGTGGCCCCTATCTCAGGTTTGTCAATCACCTGCTCCAGGTAAAGCCAACTCACCAGGCCACAAGCCCAACTGTCACGCCCAATCTTCCTCAGACTTGGCAAAAATGTCCCCAGAGTCAGAAGCTGGGTCGTCATCACTAAGTTACAGATATTGAAATATCCCTTTATGGTTGTAAATTACAGAAGGAGCCCGACACACACCTCACGTGTCTGGAATGAAAACAACCTGGCAACACCGGTCCTTAGCCCATCACACCCACTGCGAGTGCCTAAGCCACAGGGGCCCTCGGCGGGGACAGTCCCGCTTTCCAGGCGGGAGGTGGGAGACCCAGGTTCCCTCTCCAGCCCCATCTGTTGAAAGAGGGATCGGAGGAGCTCAGGCACCCCAGAAGGGGGGACCCCACACCTCCTCCAGGGCCGAGAGGCAACTCGCTGTGAAGCTTCAGGACGGCCAGGCGGCCACAGGTGGGGACAGCACACCTTGGGACAGCACCTGCCCGTGGGGCGCAGCTGTGAGCCGAGCGTGGCTGGCACCGCACGAGTGGAAAGACGACGTGAGAACAGGTCCACCCGACAGCCAGCGCGAGGTGCAGGCTGAGCTGGGGACAGCTGGACGCAGCCGGTGGGATCAGAGACTCCATGGCCAGAGGTTCCCGCGCTCCCCTCCCTGCGTCATTCCTGGTAATGTCACCTGAGGAGCTAATATCCCATCAGGAAGAAGCAGAAAGGATCTCAACCTCAGATGAATTAAAAGAGGGAAAACGAATTAACATAGAACAGAACAGAGAGGTGGCAGGCCAAGCCTGCCGGGCCAGGGGATATGGCTGAGCGTGTGGCGCGGTGCTCCCCTCCCTGGAAGTGTGCACCTCCTCTGTCCAGCTCGGCTCACGCCAGCGGACGTCTATGGATCATCCGTTGCCCCATGTCCCACGGCACTGATCACTCTCCAGTGCAACGAGGTGACGCGGTGGGACTGTCTTGGGATTCTGCGCCTGCACCTGCAGCCCCTCCAGTCCTGCTCCGGAGCACAGAGCGGGTGGGAATGGCGGTGCCGTCCTGCAGACGCCGGTCCTCTGCGGGTCGCACCACCCTGCCCACGTGCCAGGAGGGCTCTCACCAGTGACAACCTGCTGCTTGTTTCTGAGGACCCCATGAACTCAATTGGTTGAATCCACTCAAAATATACGATGGTGTATTTCAAACACTCTGGTGGCACCTCCGATCTCTTCACCCGCACGCGCTAAGGACACCTTTCTTCCAAATCACCAAAACGTTCCCAAACATGTGACATAAAAATGGCCTCACTTGAGACTGGCTTCTGAATGTGGGTGGCTGTGGTGGGTTCGGGCCAATGCAGCCTGGTGGGGCAGGCGTCCTCAGGGACAGGACTCACAGGCTGCTCTCCACGGACATCAGGGTTTCCTTCCTCGTCAGACGAATCCGCAGGTAACGTCCACAGGTAACATCTGCAGGTAACGTCTGCAGGTAACATCCACAGGTAATATATGCAGGTAACGTCTGCAGGTAACATCCACAGGTAACGTCCGCAGGTAATATATGCAGGTAACATCCACAGGTAACGTCCGCAGGTAATGTGCCAGAAGGAGTCCAGGAGGGGCTGGCTCGGGACTGCTGGACAAGGGTGTGCTGTGGGTTTATCTCCCTGGCCCGTGTGAGCTCAGCAGCAGCTGCCTTTCTGCAGGGAGCTTGCACACAGCGCCCTTGGGCCAGTGATGAGTTGTGAACCTCCGTCGTGACCCTCGGAACTGGTGAGCGTGGGCACCGCCACATGGGGACGCTCTTCTCTTCTAGCTCCTCTGCCTGGGCCATCCCCGGCCTCAGTATTCCCGGCACTGCAGTGCGGGCCAGCTCCTCCTCTCTGTGCCGCCCACTCCAGCAGATGCCCGGAGCTCTGTGATCGCAAGTGTCCCTGTCTCCTTTTCATTTCAGTGACGTTGGACACTAAATTCCCCCAAGGACTCTTCCCAAACCTCCCGTGCCCTTTCCAGGAAAGGCCTGTTCAGAGGGAGGTGCTGACCAGCTCCTGCCCTCAGATTCGGGTGCTTCCTGCTCCTGTTTCGGGTGCAGGGACGTGGCAGCCGCCCCATGGGGCTGTCCTGTCGGCCAGGCATTTAATTAGCTAATTACAACCTGCTGACACGAACTCTCAGCACGCGGAGCTGGGACGCAGGCTTTGCCTCCCGATTCGCTTATTACGAGTCCCACATGCGCTGACGGGCTCTTCCCTGAGGGGTGGCGTGGTAATTGGTCCTTCCGAGCGAGGATCGTGGCTAATCTGTCAGAGCAGAAACCGAGTGTCACCATCTGTCAGTGCTGGCTCCAGCCGCCCCCGGCCCCGCAGTCGGGGGCACAGAGGGGCAGCGGGGAACCTGGAGCGTGTCCGTGATGTGACGAGCGCTCAGTCTCCGGTGAGCTGCCGCTGGGAGACCAGAGGACACGTGACTGTCGGGGGCAGTGGGGACCCTGCTACCCACGTCCCATCCACTCTCTCACGCAGACGCACTGATGCCAAGTCAAGACGACCATGACCACAGGCCCTGACCTGAATGATGCCGCCTTTCCAGCCAAGACGGGGAAGCAAATGCTGCCCCCGGCTCACTGATTCCCGCCCTGGAGAGCCCGCTGGCCTGAGGTGGGCTCCAGCCACGTGCTCCCAGGCTGTGGCCGGGACGGTGAGGTCCAGGAGCCTGGGGGCCTGGGAAGCACACTTCTCGCCACCACCCACGGGCCACGCTCGAGGAGCCCTGCCTGAGCACCAGCCAGGGAGACGCCTGTGTCTGCTGCCGACGGCTGCTGTGATGGGTGACACAAACACGGTGGCTTACCCCACTGTTCTGCGGGTTTTAGGTAAAAAATGGGTCTCACTGGGCTGAAGTCAAGGTGTCAGCAGGGATGGGGTCCCTTCTGGAAGCCCCAGGAGAGAATCCTTTCAATTCTTTCCAGCTTCTAGAAGTCTGTGTTCCTGGGCTCATGCCCCTTCCTCCGTTTTCAGAGCTGGTGATGCTCAGTTCAGCGTTTCTGACATTGAGTCTCTTCCGAGTTTAAGGGCCCTGTGACTACGCTGGCCCCCCAGGTAACCAGGACACCCTCCCTGTCCAGGTCAGCTGACGGCAGCATGCATCCCATCTGCCTCGATTCCCTTTGCTGCGTAAGCAAACGTGCCCAGGACCTGCGGATCGGGAGGTGAACATCTTTGGGGTCGTTGTTCTTCTCACCACACACCAAGAGGATTGTAAGGCGAAAGCTTTTAAAATTGCAAAGGAAAAGCTTTATCAGTGGCGGCAAAAAGGGTGGATTTCTCCATGCGACTGGCCCAAGAAACCTGTGCTTGTGCACAGTGGGTGCTCTGTGAAGACTTACTGTGTTGGGACAAAGTGACAACAGTCTGCAAGGAGGATACAGACTTCTTAGGTTAGTAAATGACTATAAATCAGGACACATGCTTTTGGCTCCAATAAAGCAGGTTCTTCCCAAGTTTTTTAAAATGTACTAATATACACAGTAAAATAAAACATTTTCTTTGTTTTTGGTATGGAGTTTTGAGTTTTCACACATGTGCAGACCGATGTGGCCACACAACAACAGACCCCGAACAGCCCCTCATGCCTGTGGCCTCTCCTCTCCCAACCCCTGGTGTTTCCTCTGCCCCGAAAGGTCACCATCTCTTTGTTGCTGTGGGAGCTGAGTCACGAACCTTGCAGCCTCTCACGACCAATCCGTCAGTTGGCACCACGCCCTGGGACCTGCCTGAGATGTTTGCTTTGTCTCTGCATAGCCGCCGCTCTGTCGACTAATGTTGGTGTGGTGCATCATTTCGGCCTCCACGTCGTTACATTTAAAGTAGGTTTCCTGTCAGCTGCTTAGTGTGGCCTTTGATTGTTAATCCAATCTGATAATCTGTTTTTTTGGTTGATATGTTTAAGCCGTTTATACTTAATGTGATCATTGGCCTGTCTGGATTAAGTCTACTGTTCCATTATTTGTTCTGTTTGTTCCTACATTTTCCATTTCTCGATTTCCCCTTTTCTATCTTCTTTTAAATTATTAGAATATTTTTTGATATTCCCCATTAACTTCTCTATGGGAGTCAAGTCTACATCTCTTTGATAGCTGTGCGGGTGTGTGGTTGATGTTAGAATTACGATTTACAAGTTTGACTTTTCACAGTCTGCTTGGAATTAGTGTTTAACTGTTTCCTGCAGAGCATGGACACTGTCCGTCCACAGGGGCCCTGGGCCGCCTTGTCTCGTGTCACTCCCACGTTGGCTGAAAACACCACGATGTTGCAGATTCTGCTTTCAACCACCACACACTGCAAAGAAAGTAAGAAAACCATCCACTTCACTTACCCAGATACTTAACATTTCTCTTGCTTTTCCTTCTTCCTGAACTTTCAACTTATCCTGTCGCTATTTCTTTCTGCCTGAAGAACATTCTGCAGTGTTTCTTTTAGCACAGGTATGTTGAAAATAAACTCTTAGGTGTTCTTCATCTGAGAACGTCTGTTTTTGCTTTCATGGATGGACAGTGTTTTGCTGGACGAAGAGTCCAGGTGAGCAGCTCTTTGCCTGCACACCTGAGCCCTGCCTACTTCTGTCTGGCCCCACAGCCTCCAGCGACAAGTCCATCAGGAGTGCAGCTCCCTACAGGCAACGTGCTGTTTCCTCCGGCCTACTGTAAGATTTTTTTCTTTGTCTTTAGTTTTCAGCTGTCTCATTACACCATGGCTGGGTGTGGGGTTCTGGAAGCTTATCATCTCTGGGACGGCATCGCAAATTCCACATGCAGCTCACTCACATTTTCTTAGATGGCTCACAGTGATTTTTAGCTGGCTAAAGGGAACTCTAGAGTCTTGAAGAAGTTACTATTTTCCCCAAAAACTAACTTATCAGAAAATCAAGAGTAATATACCATCCTTCCACCCCTATAAGTCCATTAGAAATAAAAAGGAAGGAGAAATGTTACTCTTTATCCTTTCAGAGAAGGGGGAAATGACAATCTCAGTTTTAATCCTGGGTCTTCCATGTTACTTTTGTGAATCAGGCTAACGGCAGAGTAAAGGCCCGTGTGAGGATCTAGTGCAAGGTGTCCAGGGAGGGTTCCCAGCGTGTCCTCACCAGTCACCACCACAGCTGACAGGCTAAGCGGCTGTATGGCCTGGGCTGTTCTCACCGCTTTACCCACACCTTCACACTGCCCTCGTAACAACCTGGGGAGATGAGTGTCAGAATCCCAACCTGCAGGTGAAGAAAACGAGGTCTGTGTAACCCGCCCAGGAACACACAACCAGCAGGTCTAGGAAACCCATGTTCTTAAACCCTAATTTCTTGTTTGGAAAAAAAACGGAGGCTTTGTATAAACTGAGCTGTCCTTGGAGACTCCCTTTGGAAGGGTATATATTGCTCCTCTTTCCACACGTTCGATCATGTTTCTAAACCCGCCGGGACAACCAGAGCTGCCACCCTGACTCTGCTGCCCAAAGAAACGGCTCCATGGTTCTGGCTTCGTCCCAACTTCCTTCCTTCAAGATCCAGAATCACCAAAGACATTGCAGACACTGGGACAGAGACTTGGAAGGTGCCAGGCATGTGCAGGGATGGCAGGTGCCCTCTGGGGCTGAAGTCTCGACGCCTGGGGGTGAAGGACGCACTGAGGCAGCTGCCCCGGCTGGGCCTTTGGCACCGTCAGCCTGAGTCTCAGGCTGGGGGAGACGTCTGGGCACCCAGGACACAGCTCTACCCGCACCATCCCGGGCAGTGAGCGTGGGCGGTCCCAGCCGTGGGACCGAGTCGCCATTCCAATGCTAACTGGTTGTCCAGTAAGTGCACTAACCATGTGCAAAGGGGCACGGTAAGACATCCACAGCAAAGTAAGATGAAGAAAAGTTCGGTCTGGACAAACTCACCAAGAATTTTGCAATCAGAAAATTTAGGGGAATTTTTAAAAATGTCATCATAGTTTAAAGTTAGTCTTATTGCCAAAAGGAAACACAAAATATTTGAATTAGATGTGGGAGAGAGCCGTAAGGTCTTTCCCGCGGTCAGGGTCCCTAAATGTCTCCATCCAGCCCTGCCTGTAACCCAGGTCAGCAGGGCCTTGCCTTCCGGAACCCACGCTCACCTCTTTGCTTTCTCAGGTCAGGGCACGAGCGCCCCACTGTCGGTACCCCAGTTTCTCAGGCCCAAACACCAGCTCACCCTCTGTCGCTCCGCTCCTCCTTCCCGCCTCACGCTCCTCATGGTCTGCCAGCTTTAACCCAGCCAGCCAACGCACCCTTCCCACCTGCAGGCTGCCTGCGCTTGTCCTCCTGGGCTGCTCCGAGGCCTTTAGGCTGCCCAGAGCAGGGCGCTCCTGCCGCAGGCCCTGCCGGCTCCTCTGCCCCCTCAGCCCAGGCGCAGGTGTCCCTGAGGTGCCTCGATGCCCAGGCGGCCCCCCACCCTGGGGGGCCTGTCCCCTCATTCCGATTTCAACTCCGCTCAGAGCCTTCCCTGAAGTCCGGCAAATTCCCTGCCACCCGCCCATTGTGCCCTGGCACTCAGGGTCTGAAGTCGTCCGTTTGCTATGTGTAAGGTCTGGGAGAGCACAGCCAGCTTTGTTCCAAGAGCCAACAATAGTGCCTGGTATACAGTCAGTGCTAAATAAAGATGTTGGACTTATGAGGGGGGAAGGGTGAGTTGCAAACTTGTGGCCAACAACCCTAATTTGGCCTACAGATGTGTTTTGGGAGCCAGAACAATGTTACCTTAAAAAAGAAAGAAAGAGAAATTTCATATTAAAGGTCAGCAGATTTTGGGCTGAAATCCCATTTGCAGACCTGAGCTGGCTGGCACCTGTCACCGCTTAGTCCCTCCTGGCGTTTGAACCGTGGGATTCCCACAGTGAGGACGCGGGGGTGGGGCAGAGTGGTGCACACCCAACTGCAGCCCCAGTGTTGGCCTCATCAGTGACACCCAACACTGGCCTCAGATTATAGTCACTGGTGTCTTTTTTTTAAAAATCACTGATGTCAAAACAAAAATCACCAACGTCAGGGCCTTAGACTGGATCAGATCAATTAAACCAGTTTCTGGAAGTGGGGTCTTCTGGATTTGGGGGTGTCGCAAAACTCCTGGGCGCTCTGGTGAGGAGTCAGGAGGGAAACCCTTGGGCCCTCGTACAGGGATGGGGTGTTTAAAAAGGAACCTCTGGTGCTGATGCGGAAGGAATTGAGGAAGCCACGATTGGAGGCTCCAGAAGAGAGAGGGCAGCTGCAGGCCTGGAGCAGTGGAGGACGGGGTGCTGCAGCCGGCACCCCGGGACCCAGCGCCCACCCTCCCCACCCTCCCCACCTGGCCTGGACCATCTGACGTGCTGGAGGTGAGGCTGCTCCCGGAGGCCGTCAGGCCCAGGACAGGGACAGTGGCGGGAGCTTAACTGGGCAGGAGGGAGGCCGTCCCACAACCGCATCCTAGCTAGTCCCGATTTATCCCGCACCCAACCTCTGCCAATGGACACCCAGTGCCGGCAGCCTCACTGGCCATCCCAGGGGAAGGGGTGTGCTGGGGGTGGGTGGGACGCCAGGCCCCGGGTTGGGACGTACTCAGCAAGGAAGGTGCCAACCCTGCCTGGACAGCCCCGGGACGTGTGGGAAGGGGACATGGAGGCCCTGACACCTACAGACTTGGGGGTCCCACGTCCTGTCGGGGCAGGGGCGGGGCAGGTGGAGGTGGGCACAGGTGGCCACCCTGGGGCAGGGCCTGGAGGTTGGACTGGGGTTTGCGCAATGTGGCTGGGCTCTGCACAAAGGGGGCCTGAGGACGGCTGAGTGACGAGGGAGGGGCTCCCTCGGACAGGGGTGGGAGAGAAGGAGGAAAGACAGACAGAAGGAAGAGGTGCTCCCCTCCTGTTTGCGAGGCCCCTTCTTCTCTGGGGGTGGCTCCGCAGGGGATGAACGGGCATCTGGCTGGGGGGCCGCTGGCCGCCGGCCGTCTGGGTGTTTCTGAACCGGGAGGAGCAGCAGAGACACCAGGTGGTTCCAGCACTTCGGGGCTTCTCCGCCCCCCCACCATCCCCCCGGGCTGGATCACCGCTGTCCTCCCAGGAGCACCGGCAGCCGGCGCCCTCCCGTCCATGTGGCGCCTGACAGGTTCCGACTTCCGTGGGCCGAGCCCAGTCCTGGCAAAGCAGTCTGAGGACCTGTCCAGAGGCACAAAGACCATGCTGGCCCAGCCCAGCCCCAACAGCACTGCAGGCTGGCACAGCCCAAGACAAAGCCACCCCTTCCCGCCAGCCCCCAGCCCTGCTGCAGGCCTTGCACTGTTAAGATTAAGACACTAATCTGTGCTTCATCTCCAGGCCTTTGAGGCCACTTTTCAAGGTAATTCAGCGCCACCCATCTGAGGACTTGAGGCACGAAACCTAAGGCAGGAATGACCTTTAATTCCCATTGGAGGCTCTAACGAATGCTTCAACAGGTGAAGCCTTTAAAGTCAGCCTTTTATTCCGTCCTGACAATACTGATTGATAACACGGAGCTAATCTCCTGTCTTTGTTCCCAGGGGGCAAAGGTTTAGCTTCCCCATTTGAATCTCGATCTTTTAACCATCCAGCCAGTAAATCATAACGTGGCCTGAGGCCCGAGGACTAATTCTCTGCGGGAAATGCTCTCCTGGGACCCCGAATGACCAAGGCCTGCCCTTGACTGAATGCTGCTTCTCCCCGGTCTTAGACATTGGGGAAGCCACGTCCAGAATGCTGTCTGTTGTACCACGGACGGGGAGACGCACATAAGAGAGCATCGTCTGCAGCGTTCAGGGGAGCTGATCTGAGCAGAGGCAGGTGAGTGACCATGTCAGAGCCTCTCGAGGGTCATCAGCTCAGCTCCAGCCGCTGCCCAGCAGAGAACAGTCCTGTGCGGGAGGCCCAGGCGCACAGCCTGCCCTGGAGGACACCATCCCAGGGAGACTGCCCAGCCGGGGGCGCTCCATGGGCCTTCTCCTCCCTCCTCTCACACACAAGGAGGGTCCCGGAGCTTCCCGCCCTGCATGGGGCCTCCCGTCCAGGAATGCTCTCTCACCCATCCTAGGCCCAGCTTCTCCAGACGGAGCTGGAGTCCAGTATAGTCCGGTGCAGATGTAATGAGAACCATATTAAAAAGATAAAAAATTGGCCGGGCGCGGTGGCTCACGCCTGTAATCCTAGCACTCTGGGAGGCCGAGGAGGGCGGATTGCTCAAGGTCAGGAGTTCAAAACCAGCCTGAGCAAGAGTGAGACCCCGTCTCTACTAAAAATAGAAATAAATTAATTGGCCAACTAAAAATAGATAGAAAAAATGAGCTGGGCATGGTGGCGCATGCCTGTAGTCCCAGCTACTCGGGAGGCTGAGGCAGGAGGATTGCTTGAGCCCAGGAGTTTGAGGTTGCTGTGAGCTAGGCTGACGCCACGACACTCTAGCCCAGGCAACAGAGTGTGACTCTGTCTCAAAAAAAAAGATAGAAAATTAAAAAAGGGAAATTAATTTTAGTAATATCATGAAACCAATGTATCCAAACTGTTACCATTTCAACATGTGACCAATATCAAACAATTATTAATGAAATACTTCACGTTCTTGTTTTCAAACTAAGTCTTTAAAGTGCAGCGAGCGTCTTAACCGTACAGCACATCCCGACTGGGACCAGAGACGTCTCCAGGCCTGGGGGCCACACAGGCGGCTTCCGCAGTCCGACTCCAGCCACTGCCCTCGCCAAGCCCATCTGTCGAGAGCCCTGATGTCACCATGCCCGGCACTCACGGAACCTTCTTGCAAGCGTCTGCGTGTGACATGGTGCTCACACCTCGGCGGAAATGTCTCCATCAGGTATCTGCCACCGAAGTTCGGCAGCAGATATATTAATACAACGCCACGTGTCAACGGAATGCGTTTCTAATGGCAGAATGCCGTCTGTGGCTGGAGACAGCTGAAAGGAAAAGGGGTTATTTTCAGAATCCCGAAACCCACGACGCGCTGCCTCCCTGCAAGGCCTGGCTGCAGCCGGCGGGAGGGAATCACTTCACCCGAAAGAGAAACGAGCGGGGACAGCCGGCCGTCAGCAAGGCGATGAGCCCTAGACACTCCGAATAACCAAGACCGTCAGAAGAGAGAAACGAATAGACGGGGGGCGCCAGAAAGCAGTTCCCTCCCTGCAAGGGAAGACGCGTTTGTACAGGCAACAGGTTTCTCAGGCCAAACGAGGACGCCTGCCGTCGTGTTTTTCCCCCTGCCCTGCCCGGCCCGGCCCGGCCAGCCGGCCTTCAGGAAGGCGCGAGTCAGCACACTCAGGTAACCCAGGTGCGATCTCCTGTGCGCGCGCACGCGGTCGGCTTGCCGGTGGCGCTGCCTCGACGGCTCGGAGCCCTGCGAGCGTGCCGTGTTCTCGGCCGCGCTTCCCCCACAGGAGAGAGAGCGTCTCACCTGCCCGCCGCCGCTCGCCTCTTCTCCCTTCCAGTTTCCCAAGCCAGCGCCGGGGCACGCACTAGCCACAGAGCGGCCTCCTCGCGCTTCCAGAACGTTCTGCGGCGGAAGCGAGGCGCCCCCGGAGCTGGCACCGGGC
>VBSM01000361.1:107856030-107879956 GCA_008086735.1 Cheirogaleus medius | reverse complement strand
GGAGTCAGGCTCAAAAACAAGACGATTTCTCTGGAGACCAGAAGTGGAGCGGAAAACACAGCGGCGGGAAGGTCTGAGGCGGCCGCCGTCAGGAGGACCGACCGGAGCGTCTGCTCTGGGCGGGAACGCGGTGCGGAAATGCGCCTGCGCGAGGGGGCGGAGTCTCGGCCGTCGCCGCCGCCGCCGGAGCAAATCGTCCTTCACCTGACGCGGCGGACGGGCCGGGGCGGCGGGAGGAGCAGAGGCGGCCCCACCGTTTGGCCGGAAGGAGGAGGGAAAGGTTCCTCACAGCAGCCCAGCAAACCGGGAGGGCCAGGAACACGCGGACGCGGAGCCGAGGAGAGACGCCGGCCAAGGCAGCGCCGGGCGCGAGGTCCCTGCGGGGAGGGCAGAGATACAAAGGAAGAAAGAGGAACCGGTTCTAAAAGCGCAGAAGTGTTAAATAAAAACAAACGCACTTTTAAAAGCAGGCGGACAGGAAAAAGTACCCATTGGAAATCTTAGAAATGAAAATGTAAGCTTTTAACATTTTTTAAAAAAACT
Organism: Cheirogaleus medius; assembly: GCA_008086735.1. Lineage (NCBI taxonomy): Eukaryota > Metazoa > Chordata > Mammalia > Primates > Cheirogaleidae > Cheirogaleus > Cheirogaleus medius. Next base: position 107,879,413 of record VBSM01000361.1, on the reverse strand, counting down.
AAATGGACAGAATAAACTTCAGGGGGAACACAGTCAGAGAGAAATGTAGTACCCTGAAAGATGGGAGGATTTAGGTTTTTAAAAATTGTGGAAGAGTGGTTGAAAGACATGGAGGAAAAGTGAGAGATTCCAACATGCATCTTAGGGAATGATAAAGTAATATTTTAAGAAATAATAGCTGGGAATGTTTAATAGTTAAAGGGGTGTCTTGGACCAACAGGACCTCAAGTACCAAGAAGAAACAGACACGGAGGCCGTCGCGGCGACACGGGGCACACGGTGAGGAGGGAGCCCGGTGGTGACACAGTGGCAGCGGGGACCGTCCGGCAGACACGTGCGGGAAAGCGCCAGTGAGGTCGCCCAGGTGTGGAAGGGAAGTAACTGTGAGCCTGACACTTCATACGCAGGCAAACTGCCATTTAAGAATGAGGACAGAGTAAAGATAGTCTCAGAAATGCAGAAAGTGAGTGTTCCCCACTTCCAAACCTCCACAGAGGATTATAAAGGGACTGTGTTCACCATTGTTCTAACATCACCTGTTTGGGACAAGAAGAAAAGCAGCACCTGAGGGTTCGCGGGTGACCCGAGGACAACAGTGAGCACAGAAACTGATCCACGGTAATAAGTCAGATCAAGTATCGAATGTAGAAAATCAGTAACCAATTTCACGTTTAAATGCAGGTACTTAAAAACGCTGAGGTCTTTTCCTGTTTGGAAGGACAGAAATACTGAGCAATTTCAGATTTGTTAAACATAAAATTATAGTGAGATGTGTGTTAAAATTTTAGGGTAAATTTTAAAAGAAAAGAAATTAAAAAGAAAGAAGAAAAGGGGAAAGTTATTTAGCTCTATTTACCAAAACCAGTAGTGTCTCCTACACACAATAATAGAAAATGCAACAGGAATAAAAGACGTCATTAGCAATTGTACAAATGCTATTTTAAAAACAGTAATAAGTCTAAAAAAGGACGTGCAAGATCTTTGAGGATGAAATGTTTAAGACATTGAAGACTATAAAGAGAGTTGAATAAATGGAGAATATACCACGTTCAAGGGTGTAAATACTAATGTTGTAAATATGGCCTGTGAGTTAAACGCCATTCCCATCAGAATTCCTGCCAGATTTATATGGAATGTGACAAGCTTATCCTGAATTTTATTAGAGCAAAGAGTTAATAATAGCACAAAACATTTTAATGGAGGAGGAGGAGGAGGAGATGTGGAGGGGACGGTGGCGCCTGCCCTGTGGGGCATGAGACGAACTCCCGAGCTGTGATGAGGGTGTCACAGGGAAAAGCAGGGAGGACAGAAGAGAATGGAGAACCCAGAAACAGACACACACGTTTCCAGAGTTTCGATACATGACAAAGGTAATGATACAAATAGGGAGGGAAAATGCACCATTAAAAAAGTAATGTTGATATAACACAAAATGCAAAGGCAACAAAAGAAATAAATATAAAAATTTGACTTGATCAAAATTAAGAGCTTTTGTGTATCAAAGGAATCTATCAAGAAAGCAAAAAGACAACCTACAGCTTGGGAGAAAATATTTACAAATCATATATCTGATAGGGGATTAATATCCAGAATATGTGAGAACTCCTACAACTCAACAACAGAAATAAAAATCAATTTTAAAATAGGCAAAGATCTTGAATAGACACTTTCCAAAAGAGGATATACAAATGGCCAATGAGCACATTAAAATATGCTCAACATCATTACTCATAAGTAAATGCAAGTCCAAACCACAATGAGATGCCATTTCACACCTAATAAGGTGGCTATAATAAAATTTTTTAAAAACAAACGGAAAGTACCACATGTTGCTGAGGATGTGTATGGGAATGTTACTTAAGGGAATGTTAGATGGTGCAGCTGTGGAAAAGTTTGGCAGTTCCTCAAAAAATTGAACATAGAATTACCACATGATCCAGCAATTAGATCCAGCAACCAAGCAACACTCACTCCTAGGTCCACCCAGAGGAACCAAAGTCAGGGACACAGGTGTTCACACACCCGTATTCACGGCGGCATTTTCAAGGTAACAGAAAAGTGGAACAACACCAAGCCCATCCGCAGACGAGAGGGTACACAGAACACAGTCTGTCCACGCAGTGGGCATTGTTCAGCCATAAAAAGGAGTGAACATCACACACCTGCTGTGAGAGGGGGAACTTCGAGGACATTGTGCTCCGTGAAATGAACCCGTCACAAAAGGACAAAAGTTGTGTGACTCCACTTAAGCGAGGTCCTGAGGTCCCCAGAGCAGGCAAATTCTCAGAGACAAGGAAGGAATAGAAGAGAGGTTGCATAGCCACGGAGCCCAGCCCGCCAGGCCCACCATCTGCGCCGAGTACGGTTCTATGAGGACACAGACATGCCCACATGCTGACACACTGTGGCTGCTCTCACAGAGGCAGAGAAGAGAGCGATCATTTGGCCCTTTGTGGGAAATGCTCGCTGGGGAGATGGAAAAGGCCCAAGTCCCTGGAGGCCACTGGCTGTGGAATCCACGTTCGATGGTGATGCAAGAGGTAAACTTTCACTGTGCTGACCCACTGAATGCAGGGGAGTCTCAGCAGTGCTGGGTGGCCCCGTGTGGCAGGACTGCCGTAAAGGCTGCATACGAGGCAGCGCCCGCCGAGAATCCCTCCAGGCAGCAGTGAGCTCTTGCCTGTCACTGCCCCGGAGCCGTGCCCTCCGCTCAGTGGAGAGGGTGGTCACTGCCTGTGGCCACCTCTGGGGTGAGGACTGAGTGTGGGGCATGGCCCTGCCTTCCTGGGGAAGGTATCACACAGGTGCGAGGCGCAGGGTGACAGCAAGCTGCCATCACTGCAGAGAGGACCTGAGTCAGCGCGACGTTGTGAGTGGGCAGGACAGTGGCCACCAGTCGCCCATGTCCTGTGGCGGGCGGCACTTACTGGAGATGGAAGCTGCCGAGAAGGAGGGACGTGCTGGGCACAGCTGAGCAGGTGACTACAGACCAAGCCACCTGGAGAGGAAGGCCCTGGGTGGGCAGGGACTGCGCGGTGCCTGGGGAGACTGACCGGAGCGTGGCAGAGCGCGACCTGCAAGGGATTCTGCCACAGAAACGCCAGCCTCGAAGCCCACCTCAAACCTCCTGCAGCCCCGAGTGTTTCTGGGGCAGCCTCTCGCCCCGCTGTGTGCAGCTGGGGGTCCACGGCCACGGGTTGGCGGGGGCTGGTCCCCGACGGCCGCCTCCTCCTGGCTGGCAGAGCAGCGGCCTGCAGGACTCGGGCAGGGCAGCTCCGTCAGCAGGAGAAAGCTTTGTGGAATCCCTCCTCCCTGGAGAACATGGGACAATTTCGAAACCAAGAGGGAGGCTGCCACAGCCGGTACAGCTGCCCTCCATTTGGGCCGGGGCGGTGGCTGTCCAGTCTGAAGACAGGCGAAACATGTGGGTCAGCGGCTCCCGCAGTCAGACCCAGCCTGTGTGCAGCCAGAGCCCCGTGGCGCCCCACGGCCTGTGGCTCTTCTCAGGAAGACCAGACCCTAAGCAAGGAGCAAGCTCCGGCCAGGACAACTGTGCGCTATTGTGCCAGCACCCCACGGCTCTGCCCGCGCTGGAAGGAGTGCATCCATCGTCTGTGTGCACGCACCACGCCGCATGTCGCCACGCGTGGAAAGCATCCTGCCTGCGCGGCCCACGAGGCGGCTTTTGTTTCTGTTTCTCTGGCCCAGCGCTAGACAAAGGTGGCCCACGGAACCAGGGTTGTGTCCTTGATGGGGGCTGAGGCGGGAGGGCGGCGTTCCCTCCACCCAGAGGAGCCACCGCCCTGAGCCCAGGAGCCACCGTGCGCCCTGCAGAGCCAGCTCAGGACGGCACTCTTGGCAAATCCTGAGGAAAGAGGAAACGCTGATGCTCGTGTGGATGACACCGGGCACCAGGCACAGCTGTGCTGCATCCCCGGCCAGAGCTGTCGTCATGAGCCGGAGGACGACACAGGATGCTGGGAGGAGTCCTTCCCCTTCCCTCGGGGGAACCGCACATGGACTAACTCCCAGGGCTGCCAAACACTCCAACCCTAAGACACTGGGAAACCCGAATGTCCACAGAGAAGAGACGGGGCCGGGTGAGCCAGATGTCCCTGGAAACCCTGGCAGTTGAGGCCACAGCGGCAAGAGGCGGGGAGATCTGCGGGCTGGAGCGCAGAGCGGGGAGCGTGAGGACTGCAGTGAGGGGACGGAGGAAAGTGGACAAGACAAACTTTAACTAGATCACAAGATTCGGATCACCTATTGCTCTGGGAGAAGTTTATCTTTGTGTGGGCCCATCTGGTCTCCCTGTAAAACCGCACCTGGGCTGTTCGGGAGTGAGTTATCAGTGCCTGTTCAAACATTCCACTGAAGAGGGACTGGGAGGCAGGGCGGTGTGGACGGCCCTTTCCAGATTAGGAAACCGCGACTTCCCTTGCTTGAGGAAGGGAGTTCCACGTTGGAAAGGTCTGCCCTGTGGCTTCCCTTAGGCATGTTCAGGAAGCCCAGGATGATTCAGGGGCAGCAGCAGCCGTTTATGGGCACAGATCTGTCAGGGAAATTGCTTTAGTTTGCAGCAAACGTTTTCAAATTCCTTTCGTACAGAGGAAGCACTCCCGTCTCATCCCAGCTTCTGCTGGGCTGAGCAGCAGTGTGTGTTCGAGAGGGGAGCTCCGTTTCCTGGGAAGGACGAATGAAATGCACCTGCTTGCACAACCTGCTGGGAAGTACATCTATAAACAGGTCCTCGAATCCTGCATGCGCATGTTCTGGTCTTGTATTATCCTTAAAGAAATTCAGGCCAAGGCAAGGACTTAGATTTCTACTGGAATTCTATATCGCAGATTGTAAAGCACAGGTGCTGCGTTCACAGGAGGGTCCTGGACGAGTGAATAGAATGTTCTGCTTGTCTGATGCTTGGCTGTTTGTATTAAAGCCTCCAGAGTGCAGGAAATCAAGGGACCTGGCTCAGCCTGATCGCATGTGTGCCCAGAGGAGCAGGTGTCACCGACACTCTTGCCCCTGACTGTCTGTGTGCCCCGCGGGCCTCCCGGGAGTAAAGGAAGCTTCGCAGGAGCGTGGAAGCGAGTGCCCGGAACAGAGCTGGGCCGTGGCATGCGGCCAATCAGATATAACACTGATCCCTCAACAGACCTGAGCCGGCCACACGTGTCCCTGCAGCCACGTCCCCTGTCAGCAACCCCTACAAAGCTCAAGTCCTCCCACGTTCAGCCTCTATCCTTTGCTCGGCCCCATGGGGAGATGCCACCCCGGGTGGGAGCTCCCCACAGTCCTCTTGCCTCCAGGGTTCCCGCTAACACGTGGCACTAGTGGGCCGAGCGAGATCCACTCCCTCGGGCGGCCCGGCCTGGCCGACAGCCAGTGTCTCGACCGCCCTGTCCCCACCCTCAGTGTGACTCTCCCGGGTGTTCGCCGTGCCACCCTGCACCCCACACACGCGTGAGCTCCTGCCAGGTGCATTGGAGCCGTGGAGAGTCAGCCCACGGGGAACCCAGGGGAGCTGGGAAACGGCTCCCTTCCCAGGACAGTCGGGTCACTGTCACCGTCAGCCACGTCCGCCCTTTTGAAACGTGGCAGCGCAGACGCTTTAAAACTCCTGCTCTCATTAACACCCACTGATCGGTTTAAACAAAAATTAACTCTGAGGCAAGACAGGCTCGGAAGCCTCGGCCGGAACACAGGCTCTGTGGCTGCAGGTCAGGTCCATGCCCCGCCGGTTCCACCCAGGGCTCGGAGGATGCGCCCGGGGCCAGCTGTCACCAACACTCAGGAGGGCAGGAAAGTCTGTGGATCCCGCAGCTCTCAACTGGGTCGTTCCTTCCCCTCCCCCAGCCCCCAGCGAGGTGTCCACGGGCTCCACCGGGCACAGGAATAAATAACCCAGACGCGGCGCCCGGGGCCACGGCAAGACCCCTTCACGGCACAAGCAACATCGTCGCCTGGATATTGGGTGTCACACGGAGATTTACAAGTCCAGACATGGTGGCTGCTCTCTTTGTGACCCTGACGTACCAGGAGATAAATGTTTGCAAAAAGCCTGAAGATTCCTCCTTCCTCTACGCAGTCAGCACCAGCCCCGTGCCGTGGAAGCGACATTTTTCCACTCTTGGTCCAGAGTGACCACAAAATCATGACGCGGTTCCGAGGGATCGAGAGGTGGTGAATGAGTTTAGGACATGACGGTGTCTCAGGAATAAATCGGACTTTCTGCCCCGTTTCCATGGAGACCCATCCTCAGGCAGCCACCTGAGAAGGATGTCTGCGGGCTTAGATTTCTTATTACTTCCCACTTATTTCTTATTTTATTTGAGAAAGGGCTTTTAAAGTGTGCCTGGTGACAATTTAAATTTACTGACAATCTGCTCTATCTACCAGTCTCTACTCATCCATCCAGATATGCCCACTCTGTTTGAGAAAGAATTTAAGAAAGGCATACTAATGAATTGCTTTCTGCGTTTTAAAAAAAAAAAAGTGTCTATTCTTTTTCAAACTCAGAGAACAACGTAAGCTTTTAAATAATGGCGCAACTGCACTAACTCAGTTTCTTCTGTCACGGTATTTTGTTAGATAAATTCAAGACGAGTGCAGCCCGTGTAGCACTCCCAGACAGGGAAGCGGCCGGCCTGGCAAGAGATGGGCGCTAACCCAGACCCAGAGTGTCTGGACACTGCACTAACCCCAGTGGCAGCTGAGGCTCTCACTCCACAGCGACCGGCCGCCGTGCCCGTGTGTCCCCGGGCGCTCGGACGTCCGGCCCACTCTGCTCTCAGGGGGAGCCGGTGCCTGGCGTGAGCCCTTCCCCACGCTGAGGCTCTGTGCCTTAGCCGGCAGCTGCCTCTCAGGCCACCGCGAGGAGGGGTTCTGACCAAGGGGGACAGAGGCCGGGGCGTTTGGCATCAGCAACATGCACGCAGTGAGACGATGTGGATGAAGGTCGGGCGGGCTGCATTTCCATCCTCATCCTGGGCTCCCCTCTGTCACCTGCAGCTGCCACCGTCCTCCCTCGTCCTTTACCTTGGCGACATGCTCCACCCTGGCCCCTGGGCTGGAACCCCTCCGCCCCCGCCGCCCCATCCTGGGATGCCGCCTGCGACCCCCGCTGTCCCCGTCTCTGGGGCTCTGGGGCTCCTTCGGCCCTCGGGCCCTGACGTCTCACTGTACGATGTTCCACTTGCCAGCCTCAGCCAGCTCCAGGGGTCGAGTTACCCGGCTTGGAGGAGACCTGCAATGATGTATGTTCTAGACAAAATGGGGGGCCTAAGACACGCACTTACACGTCTGATCTCACACCCGCACCCACTCGATGTCCGGTGGCCCAGGGAGAAGCACCTTGATCAAGGTGGGAGCATGGCCCCTCCCGGCGCCTGGAGACTCACTGGTCCTGGGCGTTTCTCCAGGGAAGTGGGAGGAACCCAGGAAGCCTCCCTGGGGCAGGGGTCATGACCTTAGGTGGTGACACCTCAGGACTGCAGAAGGGACAGCTGTCTCAGGCGTGATGTCTGACGGATTTGCTTTGTCAGGTGGTGCAAGTAACAGCACACGTTTCCATCAGTTCTCAGAGTTTGAGGTCTTGAGCTCCCGACGCTGGGATATTTCACGTCTGCTCACGGCGCAGGCGGGAGGCATGGACAGCGGCCGGGGTGGTGCTGGGCAGGGCGAGCACATCAGGGACTCGGTGGGAAGAGGGCATGGCAGGTGCTGGCACCAGGCAGGGGTCGCACACGCAGGAGGGGGCGGGGCAACGGCTGGCATTGGGTGCTCAGAGCCCCTGGACACCACGTTAAGGGAAGCAGCGTCCCAGCCGCCTGCCTGCCCGGCCCAGCCCCGAGGTGTCTGTGGCTCCCACACCTTCTGTTTTCCGCCCCCAGGCTGGAGCCCAGCGGCTGCTACGCTGCAAACACCGCAAGGCCAACCAAGTCACCGGATGCCAGCACCACCAGCCAGCCCTAAATTCCCACCAGGGACGTGACGGAGCAGAATGAAAGGTCAGTCTTAGCTTTCTCCTGTTTATAAGTGATTGAACTTTAAAACTCCTTAGAGAAAGAACAAAAAACTGGAGTTAGCTGGTTGCCTCATGTTTTGAGATGTACAAATCTGAGATTTCTTTGCAGAAAAAAAATAAAAGAAAAACCAGAACTGGCTCCACTACTCCCGAGGGCCTTGGTCTCCTGCAGCTGGGCCCTTCCAAGACCCCACGTCCAAGTTCTCCACTCTCAGCCCTGACTCTGGTTCTTCCCTCCTCGGAAACCCAGGTCCACACAGCGAGCCGTGGACAGCTCCTCCACGCCGTCCCCGTGGCCTGCCAATCCTCCGCCCTCCGCGGCGCTCCTGCCCTCCGCTGGGCTGAAAGGCGCAGCTCCCGTCTGCGCCCACCTGCTCCTCACGGCCTGGACATCCGTTCTCAGTGTTTCTCGTCCTTCCAACGCCTCCCGAAATCCACTGCGCACTCAGCTCTCCTCGACCCCAGACCGCTCTCTTAGCCCTGAGCCGCAGCCACCATCCCTTGGGTCCTGCGCCTGCCTTGTGCCGGAGTGTCCCCCCGCCAGCTGCCAAGACGGGAGACCCTCAGCGGGGGCCTGTGGCCGCCAGGGCCTCCACTGTGGTGTTTCTGGGGTCGTCTCTCTCCCAGCTCCGTTGTCCTGACACCAGGACGACCTCCGGCCTCCCTCCCACAGGCCGCCCAGTTGTCACCCTTCTTCCGCGGCTGGGCTGTCGTTTTGTTGTTTTGTTTAATGGCCGGGCCGCGCTTCTCAAGGGTCTGTCTTCTGAGGACTCCACAGCACGTGGCGCGTGGCCCAGACAGTGTGCGCAGGAAGACAGGACCCGGAGCAGGAGTGTGGCCCTGGCAGAGCAGCCACCCAAGGCAGGCCATGGCGCCTCCTTCTCCACCTGCCACGGCGCATTGGCTGCGCGTCCCCACTGGCCACTGGTGTCAGTCATGGCCGTGTCTGCCCTGCTCTCTAGACCATGAGCTCCGTGAGGCCGGGGACCTCTTCTCCAGTCTGGCGCCCTCCGGCCTCCCCAGCGGAGCTCCCTGCACTTAGTGCCGGCTCCATGAAATATTTATTTTCTGATTTGTTGTGTCTATTTATTGCATAAATTTGATGCAGGCCAAAGACATTGGAATTGCCAATTACTACAGGGAAGGAAAAGAAAAAAACAAGACCTGGAAATAGAGGAATCTGATTCCAGCAAGAGACTGGGCCTGTCCAGAGAACCAGCACCGCGGGGACACCCGCTAGCGCAGAGGGAGGGGCTCGCGCCCGGCGGTGCTGCTCCGCCATTCACAGCGGGATTGCGCCTCAGACCGGACGTGAGAGGGTCGGTATGTCTCAGAGGGGAGGGTTGTTTTTTGTTTTTTTTTGAGACAGAGTCTCACTCTGTCGCCCGGGCTAGAGTGCCGTGGCGTCAGCCGAGCTCACAGCAACCTCAAACTCCAGGGCTCAAGCAATCCTCCTGCCTCAGCCTCCCGAGTACCTGGGACTACAGGTGTGCACCACCATGCCCGGCTAAATTTCTCTATTTTTAGTAGAGACGAGGTCTCGCTCTTGCTCAGGCTGGTCTCAAACCCCTGGCCTTAAGCGATCCCCCCACCTTGACCTCCCAGAGTGCTAGGGTTACAGGTGTGAGCTACTACACCTAGCCCAAGAGTAGGTTTTTAAAAGATTTAGTTGTGGTCTGGAGTTGCCAAGTTGATTCACCACGCTGTGCTATGGGAAGGCACAGGGAAGCCCTAAAACAGTTTCACAGGCCTCTAAGTAAAACTAGCAAGCTCAGGGGTGGAGGGCAGGAGCCAGTCGGGATCTGGGCCTGCCACCCGTGGGCACCCAGCAGGCCTCGCCTGCTGCTCTGACGAAGCCACTGGACTTCTGGGGCCTGGAAGGGACCCTGCTCTCCACCACCTGCAGTGACACCGGCCACCTTCTCCCTGACCTTTCCTTTTCCCATCTATGAAATGGGGCTAATACTGCCTCCTTCGCAAGTCGCTACAAGGACTAATTTTTGAGGTAGCAGACATCGGGATGACCAGCCTGCCAAGCGCCCCCCGATGTGACTATCGGGGGGGACTGGAGCCAGCGCAGCCCTGGGAGGCAGCTTGGCTGTGTGAGACGGGGGTGGGTGCCACCAGCCAGGTCTCTGCCCAAGGGACAAGCCCGCAATCCTGGCGTCTCCTGCCCCCTCGCAGGGCAGGGAGTTATGGGGTTTCTGTGCCTCAGTTTCCTCCCTCTTAAGTGGAGCTAATAATACTGTGTCAGGAGGTGACGTGAGCGATTAATGGTTGCCAAAGTGCTTTGAAAATAAGTGCGCTTACTTACATAATGGCGGCGTTTAATGTTTACAAGAAGTCTGTGCCTGCCGGCTTCACAAACTATAATCATTGGTTCAGGGCTTAGCTTTATGACGGGGTTTTTTGAACTTAACATAAAATATTGTTATTTTAAAGTAATTAAATGACCTGTCAAAACAACGTTCTACATTCATCCAGGGTCTTATTTCAAAAAATTTAAGATTTTATTATAGATCTATTTTAAACAGTCTCAAATGAATTCACATTGATACTATTTTATCCCAGGTTCCTAGGAAATCCAGAGGCAATGAACTGTAGGAAGACCAGGATTTGGGTCTACTCAGAAACACCACGAGGCAACACAGATAATTTTATCATAATTACTTAGTGCGGCTAAAACCAACCACAGCCAGCTCCCTTTAGCCAGTGCAAAGAACTTCCCCTGATGGCCGTAACGCCCACAGACGAGCCCTCACATGTCCACAGAGGAGGCCCTGCTGTCTCCCAGATTTACGGTCACCCCAAGGTGCGAGTTCAGTCTGCACCTCGTAAAGACGAGCTGCTGGGAGACAGTTCCCACAGCAGACTGGCCCTGAACACTCCGCTCTGCAGGAGCTCTGTCCTCGCTTGGAACAAAGAGCTGCTGGCGCAAGGCAAAGCGTCCCCGGCTCAAGCAGCCTGGCGCCCCTCACGCTGCCCTGATGGCCTCTGGCCCACTGCCGCCTCCGCCCACAGGCTTCCCTCACTGATAGAAGGTTCTAGACAGCAGTTGTTCTTGTCCTTGGCAGATACGTAAGCAAACGGTGGCATCTCATTTATCAGGTGAGAGTCCCGCGGTCCCTGTTCCTAGGTTCTGTCCAACGTTTCGCTCCCGCCATCTGGTGAAGCCGCAGCCCTACCTGTGTGCAGCTAGAGGGGAGGCAGGAACAGGTTCCACCTGCATTTATGGCCCGGCAGGACTCCTCCCCTCCCCTTGAAGCTTTCATCTCGGTGACAGCCAAGGACATCCCTCCCGCCGGCTCAGCACGCCGCTGCCTTGCCCGAGGGCGCCATCGTGCGTCTGGCCAGAGACACTGCACCGCGAGGCAGGCCTGGGAAGCTACGCGATCAGAGCTCTGCAGCGGACAGCTGCGAGAAATCCAAGTTTATTCGTAAGAGTAGCTTCTTCGCCCATTGCTGAAAAAGTAAGAAGAGAAGTGAGCCTTCACCGTGGTCCTGTTTAGTCAGCGGCCAGGAGCGTGTGATAGGATCATCGGCATGTCCACCGGTGAGCCTCGTCCTGACGCCACCCTCTGCAAACACCTGACAAGCCAGCCCCGAGAGGGCCGGGGCAGCCGGGAGCTCTGCCAGGGCCACACGTCCAGACTCACGTGCGAAGGCCCGAGGGGAGGACACAGACCTGGGCGTCCGGCCCCCCCAGCTCTGCCTCACTCTGTGCAGGAATCTGAGGCTGCAGGTCGGGGAGGGGAAGCACGGACCAAGGCTGTTTCGGCTGCACTCGGAGGACGTGGGAAACATTCCCCGATCACACAAGTCAGCGTGACTTCTCAGTGGAGTGACTCCAAATCACTTCTTCCCTCCAAGAACAACCCGGGAGGAGCGGATGGCTGTGGGCGCGCTGGGTAGGGTCAGGGGCTGAGCAGGCCCAGGCATCACCTCACTGTCCTCACAGCATCTGTGGGGCAGCTGCCGTCACTGCCACGCTCCGCAGACACGGGAACCTCGCTGCCAGCGGTTGTGGACGTGCCGTGCAGCCGGGGAGCTGTGGGCCGGGCCCTGTCTCCTGGCGGTCCTGCCTGGTTGTCCCTCCCCTGGGCTGGCTCCTGAGGTGACACCTCCTGCTTGCAAGTGGCAGAGAGCCGGGTGCCCGGCCTTAGGAAGCGGAGGCTGCGGCAGCACTGGCTGCTGTTTCGGCTCCAGCTTCATGCTCCTGGGGCCTCCCTCTCTCCCATCTGCTCCATTCATTCTCTCCATGCTTCCTACTAACCCCACGAGTGGCCGCCCAGCCCGGGCCCTGCCCTCCTTCCTGCTCCAGCTGCCGCTGCTTCTCACTCAGTTCCCTGCAGAGTCCTCATGCAGCAGCAGCCGACCGCTGGACGGGTCCCCGGGCAGGAGCCACCACGGCCCAGCCTCACTGTGCACAGGGCCGGTGGGGCTCCATGCAGCGGGGAGACCTGGTGGGGACGAGAGGGGGCCAGGCCCCAAGACGTGCTTAGATCAGATCTACGCGCTAAGTGTGGACTCATTAGTTAATACCTTTGTTTCCTCTGGTTGGAGTTTTCAGAATCGTTTGAGTAGAGCAGACCCTACATGTCTATGCTCTGACTGCAGCGGGCTTCTCCTCATTCCCGCCTGCCTTGCAGAGCCAACCAGACGCCACCCACCCGGTGGAGGGCAGAGCAGGGCCACACTTGTCTCTGCACACTCAGCAACCGGCACAGTAGCTGGTGCGCGGCACACTCAGCACAGCTACTGAGATGAACGTGGACACGTGTCACCCAACGGAGCCCTTCTGGTACCGTCTAGCGGAAAGCGAGCCAGAGTCCTGTGCTGCAGCCACAGCAGCTGGCTCCGTGCCAACACCACTCTGCGTGCCCTTTACTCGTGCTGAGGGCAGAGCCTTTATTCCTGCCGGGAACACTCCAAGCAGCGTGCAACTCACTGCGAGAAAATACACCTCTTCTTTAGAGGAAAGTGACGACCAACGTAGAACTTATGACAGAAACAGAAAACGGTCGTTTAATATAAACAAAGCAAGTTAGGCAAGAACTGCCGTCACATGCTTCAAAACTGGAGAAAGGCTAACAGGAGAAGGAGGACATCACATGGGTCCAAGTATCAGGCACACCTCAGCTGCAGGTGACGGAAGGAAGAGTCACTTGTAATGAAGAGACCTGGCCTCGTCCCCCATGTCGGATGGACAAAGCTTCACATCAGTCATGGAGCAAACTGACGCCGTGTGCCTCCTGCTGTGACACACCAGAGCACGCAGCATCACATATGTGGACCCTGTGTCCTGTGATGCACCAAGAAGGATGTGGCATCACGTATGTAGACCCTGTGTGCTGATGTGATGCACCAGGGAGCACACAGCATCATGCATGTGGACCCCGTGTGCTGATGTGTTGTGTTCCTTTAAAAGTGTCACATCTGAAGAAACTATCAAATTCCAATTGATGGACATTCTGTAAAACTGACTTAAATACCTCAAAAATATCCACATAATGGGAACAAAAAAATTTAAAGGCTAGGAAACTATTCTAGACTGAAACAATAAAAAGATACAGTAACTAGAAGCAGCAGTGACCTTTGGATAAAAAACAAACAGAAGAAGGTGTAAAAGACATCATTGTATCAGCTGGGACATTTTCACGTGGACAATGCACTAGATGACGGTATCATGTCATCGCTCAATCTCTCCAGCGCGGTAATTGCAGGAGGATGGCTTCGCCCTCGGCAGGCGGACGCTCACGTGTTCGGGGTGAAACACGATAGCAGAAAACTTTCCAGGGGTTCAGTTGAAAGACTCACACGTTTACAAAGGCAGGAGAGCACGTGTGACAAAATGCAACCGGCTGAACACAGTTGATGGATCACATAGGAATCACTGCATCAGTCTAGAAACATTTCTGTAGCCTTAAAATTTTTCAAAGTGAATGTTGGGAGGCAAAGAGAACATTGAAGACAGTGCAAACATCCAGGACACAAAAAGGGGAGCAGGAGGGTGGAGCGTGGACCCCCAGCCGCAAAGAGCTTCCCGAGGAGGCAAAGACACCTGTCAGAGCCCCCGACGCGGAGGACAGAGGGCTCGCGGCCTCACGCAGGCTGTGTCCTGGCTGTGGGCGGGGCCAGGCGTCTGTAAACGGCAGATTTTAAGCCATCTGCTTAGTCCCCATTAGTGTGGACCCGAGTGAGACTCTGGAAAGCAGATCTCTGTCTATGACAGAGGCGGTGGAGGGAAGGAACGGATGTCCTAGACCTTCCTCCAGTCCCAGGTCGGGCTCTGGGCCACGTGCAGCTCCGTGTGGACGGCCACACCTTGGAGCCCCCGTGAGGAAGGAGAGCATGGAGAGCGGCAAGGATGTGGCAGGACGGGCCGCCCATCGCTTCCACCTGAAGACTCCCGTTGCCCGGGGGCCAGCAGACGGCAGGCCGGGACCTGCTGCTCCAGGAGACACGCTCTTCACATGTTGCTCAGAACACTCCTTCACACGTCTCGCAGAAACTCACAAAGGCAAGAAGACGTCTTATCCTACCTCCGTGCACATGGAAGGACCCAGAACCACCACAGGAAGCTCCACGTCACTCTCCGACCCGGTGGGTCAACGGACATGGAGTGTGGAAGGTTTCAGTGGCTCTTTTAAGAGCATCCATTTCATCGTTGCTTTTAATGGAGAACAAATTTAGCTAATCCTCAACTTTTCCCTTGTCTCCTGTGACATCTGTTTGCTGAAGTTATTCCGCCAGCGGTGGGAATAAAAAGCACACGGGAGTGTGACGAGGCCTCGCCACGCCCAGGTCTCGCGCATTCCCCGCTGCACAGTGCTCACCAGAATGAGGGCGTTTGACCCTCAGGGTTAAATTCTAAACTAAATTAAGAGCAAAGAGAGGTCACATCTAAGGAAAGACAAGGTGTTTCAGCAATAAACAACGTGGTTGTGAGCTGCGTGATGTAGTGACACGTGTGACTAAGGAAGTGTCCAACAGAAGGACGTGGGTCCACAGGGAAAACACCAAAGGGAGGGGAGAAGCCCGTGGCAGGGACCCCAGAGAGTCTGCAAGGCCCAGGCCGCTCCAGGTCCCCGAGCCTCCGAGGGGTGCGGTGCACCGAGTGCCCTGCACACCTGGCAGGATGGTTCCTTGGACTGGGAGCGCCGCACTGCCTGCAGGCACCAAGAGATACCCCTTACTCCCTCTGCAAGGCACACCCCTGGGATCTCACGGAGGCACCCTCACGGGGCCAGGCCTTTTGTGACATGCTCACAGGGAGACCGTTTCCCACCTCAGGGCCTGAGACAGACACACACACACGGCTGCCTGCATCATCCACGGGGCCTGGTGCAGAATGAAAACCCGAGGGCCCTCATGCAAGCCTTTTCCTTTCCTCCACGGTCTCTGTTAGGGCCTGTGTCCCCCAATTCAGACGCTGAGGCTCTGACCCCAGACTCTGCAGAGGCCGATGCTCAGTGAACTCTCTCCATGCACTAGAGGAAGAGACCCCAAAGTCAGGGAGGACAGGCATGTGGGAGCGTGTTTTGTTAAAGCGTGTGGCCTGCTCAGCCCCCATAAACACACTGGAGGGGAGCCCAGCAGACTCCGTGGTCTCGATGGCCACGTCCCCTGGGTGTGACGCAGTGCACGGTGCCACCATTCACGTCAGCAACTTGGCTTCACTGGGACCAATGGGACCCCCAAGTGCCAGGTCCTAGAACTAACCGGAAACATCAAAGTGCTCCTGGTTCCTGGCATGGTCAGGGCACTGGCCAGACGCCCTTGGTGGCAGCCAGCTGACCACGGGGCCCGGGCCTGAGGCAGCCGGGCAGCCGTGAGCGGCGTCCTGACTGTACGAGCAACACACTCCTGGCCTGGAGGACAAAGCCCTCGTGGTGTCGGTCACTGCTGCTGAGAACCGCGTCCTTCCCAACTCCAGGCCCAAGGAGGTTCAGACCCAGAACCTCCTGTGCAAAGAGACAGCTGGGTCCCCTTGGGAAGGGCCTGTGATGTTGCCACGATCTTCCTTTGATCCTCCCACTGAAGGAGCTTGATTATCTGCCAGTGTTGCTGTGAGTCAGGGAAAGGCGAACCCCAGACTTTTCAAGAATCTCTGGAAAGTGTCTCTAAACTGGCTCAAAATGCCCCAGAAGCAGCTTCTGGTGTCCTCTCCTCTCCAGCCCCACAGGATGGACGTCAGAGACCAGTCACACTACCTGTGCCCGTCTGGCCTGTGGTGAGTGACCACAGAATGTCACAGATTGAATCAGATGACTCCAGTCCTAGATGCTACTCCACATGTGGTTTCTTTATCAGCACAGACCAACACAGCCCCCGTGTCTGGAACCACCGACCTGCCGGCCAGCCTTCCCCATATCCTCCAGCCTCCCCTGCATCCTCCAGCTTCCCCGGCGCAGGGAGAGCAGGACGCCATCACGGTTCCTGTTGGGGCCCTGCTTCCGCTCTGGTTCCGTGGTGCAATCTGGAACCCAGTGCCACTGACGCCACTCCACAGGACACCAGGAGGGTGCGGCACAGCAGCGCCGTGACACAGACAGGGAGGGACAGATACCCTGGGGTGTGTCCGAGTGCGGGACAGAAACCTGTGACTGCAGAGGGCGCTGCCTCGAGGTTTCTCAGGTCCAGTGATCTGGCAACGTGTAGGTATGTTCTCCAAGGGGGAGGACAACTGTGCATCCTGTATCTGCTGCCACCAAGAAAGGCACAATCTTGGGTGTCTCTGGGGTTCCGGAAGCAACATTTCCCAGACTTGACCATTTCCAATTCAAGCTAGTAAGCTGTCAGTTCTGCACCAGGTCAGAGTGAGAACAGCCTCTCCCGAAGGCTGATGAGAAGCCAATCCCCCTGAGAGCACGGCGCCACCCAGCTCCGACAGGCAGTGTCTGGCAGAGCAGGTGCCCACGGAGCTACGGATGGGCCCAGAGTTCTGGGACAAAGCCCTGCTCTCTCCCACAGGTGTCGTTCTCCTTCTGAGAGCCAGCTCCCGGCCCGCCTTTGGGGCCCTGGTGGATACAACACGGAGCGGCCAATCACCACAACTTGCGAGCTGACCAACTGTTACCTGACCCATGGCGCCATCGGGCGAGGCAATGCTGTGCCCCTTGTCACACTGAGGTGATGCATACACACAAGCCTGGGCTTCCGCGAAGGCACAGACTGCATGACCAGACAGCTCAGACTGTCACGGTGCCCACACGGCTGCGCCGACGGCTCCCGCATCATCACGCACCTGCAGCCTCACGACGTTCCTGTGACCACTCAGCTACAGTAAAAAGGATCTGATTGCTGCAAAATATGCTGGCACCACTCACGGGCGACAGGTGGTAGCACAACACCCACTCGAGAGCAGCAACACCCACTCGAGAGCGACACCCACTCGAGAGCAGCGACACCCACTCGAGAGCAGCGACACCCACTCGAGAGCAGCGAGGAGCACCCGCCAGCTCCGCACGTGCAGCGTTCACTCTGGAGGGGCGACGGCCGTGGGCAGAGACCCACGCCAAGCGGCCAACGGTCAGAGTCTGGCTGGACGAGCAGCGTCTTGGAAGGAGCAGATGGGAAATCGGTGACAAGCACTCTCTGGAGCATGGCCGGGGACCGAGGAAGAGGTGAGTGGGTCTCCAGAAATGGCGGCGGGAAAGGACGCCTGTGCCCCTGGAGGGTGCACCATCCGCACGCCCTGCGAACGCCCCCAGCAACCTCTCTCCCGCCTGTCGCCCCACCCGTGTCTGGTGGTCTCATAAGCAGAGTGGCCATGGAGACGGGGACGTCACAGATGGTCTCAACCACACGGGCTTCCTCCCTCCAAGGCTGGTCTGGCCGCAGCGCACCGCTAGACGTCAAACCCACTGACAGTGCAGACCAACACCATTCCTCTCGTGAAAACACCACCCAGAAGTAACGTCCTGGTCACGCAGGCCCCCGCCTGGGAAGGGGCAGCAACGTCCTCGCACCGCTGACGGGCTCGTGGAGAGCACGCGCCAGGGCTGCTCACAGCGCTGCTTCCCGGAGCCCCGGCTCACGGCAATGCGGAACGAGGCCACGGACTGCGCAGGCTCAGAGCGCCAGCAGGGGCGAGCAGACGGCCCTGAGACTAGCGCAGCGGTGCAGAGGCTGACGCACCTGTGCTGGGCGTCCACGGGGTGTGGCGTGGCTGCCCCACGGGATGCACGTGGAGTGGGACGGCCACTGGCCACCTTCTGGGCTCTCACCACACGGCCCTGGGCTCTGGTTTGGACATCTTCATTCCCAGAGCAGGAACGTCTCCACAGAGCGACGCGAGGAGCGTCCCACCACCCTGCAGCTGAGGCCGCCACCTGCCTGCACTGTGTGCCTCGTGCCAATGAGCCACGGCACAGAAGCGTCCACTGCTGGCGTCCCGGGTGACTGCCCCCGACTGTCTCGGGAAACAGGGCAGCCCGGCAGAGGGGGTGGGGGCGTGTCTGGGGCTCCACCTGCCAGGGCGGGGATGGTGGAGAAGGGCAGCCCACAGAGGGCGTGGACAAATGCACAGCAGACCTGGGGTCGGGACAGCTGCCCGGGGTCCTGGAGAACCCGCGACTCCCTGGAGACTTGGGAATCCCGGGTCAGTGGCTGTGACCCTTCCTGCCCAGCCTACTGCTGGAAGCTTCCCGGGCCCTCTTTCCTCGAACTCGCCCAGCTCCTGTACTTAACCCCCCACATCTAGAAACAGAGGCTCTGAGCTCCCCACCAACGCCGACTGTAGACTGCGGCCGGCACCCGCCACCTGCCATGCCCCCTCAGGAGCTGCTGGCCTCAGTGCTGACGCAGGAGGCTTGAGCTGCACCAGCCTCGCCCTGTGCTCCAGGTGCACCATGACCTGCCCATGCCGGCCACCCCAGCCCACGCTCCCCGCCCCGGGGGCCGGTGCAGGGTGGACGTCCACCCTTGCCTGACCCGTGAGTGCAAGGCAGGGTAATGGGTGAAGAACGCCTCTCCCTTCCCCTGGACAGTGTGTATGGGAGACCAAGCCAGAAATGCCGCAGCCGTCTGGCTCCACAGGAGAAGCCACCCTGAGGGTCACACCAGCACCTCAGGAGGAGCAAACCAGAACACTGCAGAGACAGTGAACTTGCACCCTGATCAAACAGACCCTGAAATCCGCCCTATCTTTGGATTTTCAATTTACACTGTTAAAGTCTATTCAAGCTGGGTTTTCTGTTATAACCCAAAGCATCCTGACTTATAGGTGTTTTCATAAGGCTACTTTACTTGTGGATTTCTTGGCTAAGTGTACTAACATTTGTTTCTTCTCACTAAAAGTCAAAATTTTCAACAAAGCTGTATGTGTAAGACTGATGGTTTCATTCCATTTGTTCTTTTCGCAGCTGGTGTAAGCCACTAGGTTCTCAGTGTACTGCAAGATCGACTTTAAGAACCTGTTAAAAAAATAAAAAAAGAAATTAATTTCTTTATCCATTCCATGATAAAACATAGTAACAATTTCAACGTCTTCTCTTCATTCTTGGAATTATTCCTAAATGCTGATTAGTTTTTGTCTGAGGATTCAAGAAAAATAAATACATATAAAACTAAAATAAGAGAAAACAAATTAGAGGAAAGAGAAAAATGCTGGAATGTAAATGCCACTGTGCACTTGGACGGGCTCCCCAAAATCTTACAAAACTCAAGTACCTTTTTAAATATACTCTCTCAAATCCAGAAGTTATGTTTATAGGCGGCAGAACGTAATTCCAGACAGGATCTTAGAGGCCGCCTGCTCGAGCCGACACCCGATACACGTAAACACACGACGCACAGTCGTCCCCCCAGGGTAACAAAATCCGCACGAGTCGAGTCCCAGCTGGCCCTGGGCACCTCGGCTACGAAAAGCTCTCTGCGCTCGCAGGTTTTGCGCTGAGTGGTTTTCTTTCTCCTCGCAGTGTTCTGCAGTCCGCAAACACTGTATTTTCGATCGTGTTGGGATGGGACCCACTGATACAGTGGGCAGACAGTGTTTATTGAAAAAATCCTCGTATAAGTGGATCCACAGAGTCCAAACCACGTTAGTGCAACGAAAGTCTGCAGATACTTCATTTAGGGAAGCGGCTCTCAACTGGGGAGATTCTGCCCCCCAGGCGACATGACGATGTCTGAGCCACTTCTGACTGTCACCAGTGGGGAGGGGCCGGGGCGCTGCTGCACGTCCTACGATGAGCAGCGCGGGCCCCACCGGCCCAAACGCCACAGCGCTGAGACACACTGACTGACCCAGAGTCACCAGCGGCAAACACATGCTACCCGCACGCTCCGAGGAATTCTGCGCTACTTCCCATAAAACGCCACAGGCGCGTCTTCATGTTCATTTTAAACACACACTGAGGTGCCCACCACCTGCAAAGCACTAGCCTGAAACCAGCGAGACAACCACAAACTTCCTGGGCAACAGGACAGAGGCCGACGCCGCGGCCGCACCCAAGCCCGGACTGCAGCTCGGGTGGCCCTTTTCCCAGAGGCCTCCTCAGCTCTGGGATCTGCCACGTGACGTGGGGACACGGTGTTTTCCTACTTTCAGATCCCTAGATCTGGACGGTCCTAAAAGGCGGACTTGCGAATTTGAAACTGTCGGTTACACACAACACATTTGGTTGTGAGCCGTCTGGACAGGGAAGAACCCATCTCGCAGGCCGGACCCCAGACCCTCTGCTGGGACAGCTGTGGGCCCACCGAGGGGACAGATGGCGCCTGGAGCTCCTCCCGAGATGCTGTTCCTAGAGTCCTCGCCTAGGTGTTCCAAGACACGCCTATGGGGTGGCCGTCTTGCACACTCACAGACTTAATAGCACCAAACTGCACAGGGAAGAACAGGTGCGCCCCTCAGAGTCTGTGGGAGTCAATAACAATCACCACAGACAACGACCAATGGCACGCAGTTACTCGGAACGACCAGCGGTCCGTTTCTGACGCAGGACACACTTACTTCAGGTACTGCTGACACTCGCAAGCGGATTTCCCACAAACGGCGTGAATGTTGACCAATTCCAGCGCAACGAGCAACAGAATCAGGTAAAGCACAGGAGACAGGAGCCTGACGCTGAAAATGGGTAAAGGGAGATCAAAATCAACAAACAAGCATCTGCACTTCCATAAAGAAAAGCCGTTACACGCAGCCAACACCGTTTTCAACCACCCCAGTCACCAGGGCCCTTGGCCCAGGCCCTCAGTGCGGCCACGCCCCGCGCCCTTGCCCTCTGCGGCCAGGTGCACCCAGCCACCTCCCGACAGCACCTCCCCCGCCCGGCCGGCCTGGCTCCGCCCTCTGCACAGCGCAGGCGGCCCCAGAGCGGCCACGCCCCGCAGCACCTCTCCCTCGGTCAGGGCTGACGGTGAGAATTCACAGGAGACAGAACAAACAGCGTGGTCTGAGAATGTGCTCAACGTCACTGGACTCAAAGAAATCCCAACTATAAAGTAAGATTTTTTTCTCATGAAACCAGTTGAGCCGTTTAAAAATATTCCATTTTGGGAGGAAGGTGAGAGAACGACATTGTCTCACACACCATCACTGGCGAGAGTGTAAACCAAGAATCACCTTCCTGGAGAGCAACCCAGCAGCACAGAGCACAAGCTTCAGAAACATAAATGCCACTCAACCCAAAAACCCTAGAAGTTGTTCCAAAATGGTCACTTCTTAAGGATGTGGCCCGTTCTAAAACACACACTGTAAGTGAAGAAACCACAACGCCACATGCCCAAGTTCATCCCCTGCCACATTTACATCCAAACATTCACAAAGTCTGCAAGGATCGTACAAACACCTGACAATGAGTGACGCAGCAAGCAACCGCTCCGCCAGCCTGTGGTGTTTCTGAACCGCGTGGTGGGAGCAGACGCTTGCTCTGTGGTCTGACCCACCACCCTGACGGCCACAGGTAAGAGCGCGCGCTGCATCCAGAGAGAACTTCTGCCCCGCGGGGCCTTCTCCAGACCGGGGCGTGAGCCGCACACCTACTCAGCATGCGCAGGTAGTTCTGCCGCTGGCGCGACCGCAGTGTCCTCTCCACCCACTGCCTGTGCCTCAGCTCCGAGGCGGCGATGACCTGGCCGGACACGCGCTGGCACTGCGTGCTGATGCTCCGGAGCACAGCCACCACTTCCAGGACGACCCTCGGGCAGAAGAGAGTGGGGACGGGGACGCTGCAGAGTTCTCCCAGCACCTGGGGCCACCTACAAATCAGAGAATGACTCCTGTGGGACGTGGTTACCACTGACCCCTTGCTACATCTGCACCTGGGCATGCTGGACGGCGAACCACTGCTGAGGGTGGCCCGCAGTGCGTCACTGGTAGGTCTGCGGCTATAACTGCGACACATGGCAGGTGTCAACTACGTAAAGTTTCGTTGTGATGGGCACAACAGGGCATTTATAACTCCCATCAGACAGGCCCACACTCGCACAAAGCTTATCTGATAGTTCCTCCTGGGGCAGGAACATTGGGTTCCAACACCACTACCAACCTGATGCAATTTAAAACAGAAAATAGCTGAGTTTGCTAATTTGCTTAATCGATGTTTTAACAATTCTCAAGATGTCCTGGAACTTACCTCCCAGTGGGGAGTTTATCCATGTCATTAAAAACACCGTGGCTCTCAGGAACGTGGTGACAGAGCTCACGCAGAATCTTTGTGATTAAGGAGCGGCAGGCATCTATTTCAGAATTATCTTCTAATCTAAAAAACAGAAATTATTTAGACACATGACAGTAACTAAAATGCCCACATTAGTGCCTATGCAAAATAATGTTTAAGTTAACAGTTCACTGAGTAAAGAGCTTAATCTGAAACTTACTTTCCCCAGAAATAATTAAAACAGCCACCATCACAGAGACGGGAAAAATAAGTGACACAATATGCTAAAGAAAACGCACAACACTGAGAAAAGATGCTGTTACACCACCCTGAATGACCGTGTCTGCTGTATCCCACGGTTCAGAAACTGGTATCTACAGCCCCACTTCTCTGCCGAGCTTCAGACTCATCTTTTTAATTATCTGCTCTTTCTCAGTGGACCCCATTAGGTTCCCCATAAAACCTGCCCCTCTTTCCGTGTTCTGCCTCCGTAAGTGCCCTCCCAGCCAGCCGGGGCCACATGCAGCACCACCTCCCGCTGGGCTCTGCCTGCACTGGCCACCAGCCGCAAGTCCCCCTTCCCAGCCCACCTTCCAACAGCCCAGCTGGAAGTATTGTTGAAACTAACTGGAACTGAGAACAACTAGATGTGCAGGCCCCAGGTGACAGACCCTGGGCTGTCCCCGAGTGGGTTCTGCCCCTAGGTCTGCAGGATGACAGATACCCAGCTGTCCCCGAGTGGGTTCTACCC
>VBSM01000361.1:107835370-107855930 GCA_008086735.1 Cheirogaleus medius | reverse complement strand
ACCCGGCTGTCCCCGAGTGGGTTCTACCCCTAGGTCTGCAGGATGACAGACACCTGGCTGCCCCCGAGTGGGTTCTACCCCTAGGTTTGCAGGATGACACATACCTGGCTGTCCCCGAGTGGGTTCTACCCCTTGGTCTGCAGGATGACAGACACCCGGCTGTCCCGAGTGGGTTCTACCCCTAGGTCTGCAGGATGACAGACACCCGGCTGCCCCCGAGTGGGTTCTACCCCTAGGTGCACGGAAGCCCAGGATGGCACGCACCTGACTGCTTCCTGAACAGGCTCCTCAGGCAAAGGCAGCAGAGGCCAAGCCCCAATGGTCTTCTCACAGCTCAGCACCTGCAGCGAAACGTTTAACTGCTTATAGAGATTGTATAACGACATCCTAGAAAATTTATTTATACTGTTAGGGACGTTAAATCACTTCCTAGAAAGTACACATTTGTAAAATTGTTACAGATCCTACAACATTTTAAAGCCAGGTGGTGCGTCTCACTCAATTCATTCAGACGGGCAGAGGCTGGTGAACCCCCGGGGTCAGCAGGCAGGTAACGTGTGGGGTGCTGTGAGCATGTTGGCAAATCTTTCTGCTTCCTAAGTGGGAGGGACCCATGTCTCCTCCCGTGAACCTGGACCAGTGCTGGTGACTGCCCCGCACCCAACAGAACTCAGTGCCAGTGTGGGTGCCACACAGCTTCCAGAGCCAGGTCCAAGATGGGGGCGCCTCCCCCCTTCTCCCGGCACGTGCTCAGGGTGAAGCCAGCCGTCACCTAGGATTGCCTCTGCGGGGCCCTATGAGGTCGTGGCCACCCTCGGGCTTCTCGGATGGGACCGCAGCCTGTCAACACCGTGGAGGCCACAGTAAGATCCCTCAGCAGACTGTCCCCAGGTTTCTGATGCACTAAAGTATGAGCAAATTAAATGGTGGCTGCTGCCGTCCTGAACGGGGGCAGCTGGGCCCAGCAGCAATCTCCAGAGTGAGGCCTCAAAAGCAGAGATGCGAGACTGCTGCCAGGCAGAAACTGCGCACTCGGTGGATGGCAGGGGTCGAAAGGAACAGGAAGCCGCAGGGAGCCCAGATGGCCCCCAGGGTGGGGAAGGGAGAGGACACTGCCCAGGGACACAGGGGGCCTGAGAGGCTGGACATGCAGCCACTTAGGTTGGAAGGTAGAACTTGCCTTCCAGAAGCTTCCCTCCTCCCTCCCTGTCTCTCTCAACACTGGTTCCCTGCAGGCGAGTTCTGGTTCTTCTCTCTTGGTGAAAAGCAATGTTAGCCCGAATGGTCCCAGGCCAGCACGGCCCGCGGCGTCCGCCTCCAAACCAGAACCACACAAAGCCGTCGCTGGAGCCAGTCTCTGCGTGGGCCTGTGACCCTCAGACCTCCTCGCCCTGCTCTGCTGCGGCCGCACCCCTCTAACTCACGCTGTTCCTCCCGAGACAGCATCACCTAAGCAGGTCCTCTCGAGGCACTGCTCCCTTACGCTGCCTTTGCAGATCTCTCCCACCTCATTACCTGCTGATTCTGTCACAGAGCCTCCCTTGAGGCAACCCTTTCCTGAACTTCCGCTGAGCCACGCCATGCGTGATGCTTTTGTTCTGCCCCTTGCTCTGCCCTCGTCCTACCGATCAGCACCTTCACTGATTCCCACATTGGCACTTCCTGGCAGGAATGCTTAAAAGTTTCTCGTTTGTTTTAATTAACAAGTTAACCAAAGCCCATCTTGTGCCGCAGAAGACATTCCTCACCACTGACAAACGAAAACTGCTACTGGGTTAATGGCAGTAGCAACAGCAGCCTGCAGGGGCACCGAGCAGACCCGCCCCCAGTCCCTGGTGAGCACAGCGCGGCTGGGGAAGTGAGCTTGACCACACCTTCAACCGTCAGACGCAGAAGCCGTGGGGAGAAAGCCTGAGCAACGTGGCCAAAGCCACACAGCAGGCGACGCTGGGGACATCCCACAGGCGGGCCTGGCAGGCACACTGCACCCCCAGGGCTTCCACAGGTGAACGGTGCCAGAGACATGCACCCCCGCCCCAACACCTGCCTCTGGCGTACCTGCTTTCTGAGGTGAGACACTGGGTGGCAGCGGGAGCCATAGCCTTCTGCAAGATCAAGGAGCAGCTTTATGGCTGCTTTCTCCTAGTTTAGAGAAAACGACATTAGTTACTACAACTCTTTGTTTAGGCTTTTAGTTTTTTCCTACTGAATCAACAGTTAGATGTTTAGGGTCCCAATTTCTCATTATCTTCCTTCAAATAACTATTCAGCTGTAACAAGGCAAAACTCTTTATTAAAATAGGTTTGACACCTAAAATAGGTCTGATAATAGCCAACAAGATGATTTTAAATGAAGACGATTAACCAAGATAAACATCCACTCTGTCCACAGTGCAACAAAATGAACTGAAAGAAGAAGATGGCAAACAATTGGGAAATTTAAGAGATTCTACTACAAAACTAGGAAATAGTAATTTAAACACTAAAAATCAATACAACTGAAAAAGAATTACATAGCTATAAAACATTTGTTTAACATATAAATATTGAAAAAAAGTAAAAATAACATTATTTGCAGCTGATATGACTGTATAACTAGAAAATCCAAGTGAGTCAACTGAAAACTATTAGAAACAGTAAAAAGCCACTGAGTTGATAGTTGACAAATTTAATAAGCAGTAACTACCTACAATTCTCAATAGTACAACACAAGCAACTGCAATAGCTGGGAGTTAACTACAGAAGACACCTGCAGCCTTGCTCGCCCAGATGTCTGAGAGCCCTACTGTGGGAACAAGGGGACAGAAACGAGTGCCTCACAGGTGACATCCCAGCAGAGCAGACAGAGGCACATGCAGCCTGCGGGCCTGTGATGAGTCCCGGGAGACACAGGGTGGCCTGCAGGCACCTGGCTTGTCCTCGGACGTGAGCCCACAGGCGTGAGTTTGAGCAGACGGGTGAGATGTGTGCATCGCTCTGGCTGCTGTGCTGGCATGGGGACCAAGGTGTCACAGGATGCAGCGGCAGACCAGTGGCACCACTGGTCTTTAGCGGAGAGCTGCGATGGTCTGGCCCAGCGGCCCGCGAGAGAGGAAGTAACAGACCTGGGACATAGTTTTAAGACAGAGGACTGAGTAGACTGAGAAGAGAGCCCAGGACCCTGAGGACGGCAGCACTGGGAGGCCCAGGGCGCAAGGAGTGCTTTGGTTGTGAGGATGGAGCCAGGCCGCGTCACTGGCCGGGTCCAATACAGTAAAAATGCAACATCCATCAGGAGCTCACTCCTCTCTGTTTGCTTTTGGGGTTTTGTGTTTAACTACTCGAGTTCCCACCGAATAGTAACAAGTAGAGAACAGGTGGGAAAATTCTGAGAAGAGTAATGAGGAACTAATCTTACTAAACTGTGTCATGAGGCTGTTAGCAAAGAGAGCCCAGCGCACCCCACAAAAGATGGCGATTCTCTGAGTGGCACTAAGACACCCGGTTGCATCGTAGGACAGAGGCGGTGCCCACAGCCCACCTGTTCTCCACCTCACGCCCAAGATGCAAAAAATTCCGGATGGGTCAAAAGATGCAAATGGAAAAAAAAGAAATTATAAAAGTACCAGGGGAAATATACAAATACATTTATAATTCTGAAAAGCAAAGAGTCTTTCCAGGATGATTCCTGATGCACAAGCCAACGAGAAAAACCAAAACCTAACAATGAGGAACCGCAACGTGCTCGGCGGAAACAGCGAACAGGCTGATGCCGGCAAACACAGTAAAACTGAGCAAAATGCAGCAAAAGACAGTAATGAGTTCACAAAAGAATCACAAACATTTAGTAAACACAAAAACAGTAGCAGAATATCACAAAAAAGAAATGGAAATAAAAACAAAACCCTGTTGATAACTTCTGTCTGGGAACAGCAGCTCTCTGTTTTGCAGATTTACCTACACAAGTCCTCACACGAACGGCCATTCATTTCAGCATCATAATTAGTAATTTTCCACATCAGGAAAAACCACACTCACCCATCAATGAAGGACCACTTAGATAAGTAATGATATGTTGATAAAACGGAACGTCAAACAGCTGGTAAGGAGAACAAGGCAGAAGAAAGATGCCACCCACGCGCTGCTGAAGAATGGCAGCCGCAAAGCAGTGCGTGTCTTCCCGTGAACCACGCGGGTTTGCGCACTCAGAAAAAGTATGAACACAAAGACGCCCGATCATTCACAGCAATTTCTGGGAGATAGAATTCCTAAGAGCTTTCACTTTTCACATTAATTTTCTATATTGTGTGAACTTTTAAACAATTTTAAAAATCACTGTCCCACATATAATCTAGAAAAAAGATTAAAATGTCAATAACAAATATTCTAACCTAAATTTTTTATTTTAAAATAATAAAAGAACTACAACTTATTGATGATGCAAATATCCCACTCCGTACATTTGTAAAAATTTCCTGATATCTGGTTAATTCTGTTTTATAATTTGTTCTTTGGTTTTCGATACCCCGTTGCTGTTACATATGAATGAAAATGAGTTTAAGAAATGAATTAAATTGTCATAAATCAAGTAATATTGATTATCTGTTACATAGAAAATATGCATACAGGGGATCAATTCACATTTGTTCTGACGTAGGACACCGTAACTCACATATAGGAAAACAAAAGATGATTAACAGTTAATTACATTTGAGAAATAAACTATACTCTTTCATGGCTGAATGAGAGAGAATCTAATCAATGATTTTCCTCCCTATACATTACCTTAAAACCTGATAGCAGATCTTCATCGATGAATCTGAGTAAAAGTACCAGGGAAAACGCAAGCAACTGATTGGTCATCTCCTTTGGAAATTCACATAAATTGATCTCCCCGTGGCTTAAGCGGTCTCTTACACGGGGACCCGTCTGATGGTTCAGGAAATCCCAGAGAAATTCCTTCCAGAAAATAAGCAGAGCAGATGTTTTGTCAGTATTCCCAGCAGAGGGAAGAGCGGTGCCCAGGCCCAGGGCGGGGCCGTTCCTGGTGTGTCTGCGGAGCAGAGGAAACGGTGACACTGGGACCCTCGGGGGGCCACACAGCTGTGGAGCCCGCGGCTGGCACCCCTGGAGGCCTCGTCCTCTCTGAACGCCACGCAGCACTGACCAGAGCCTGAGCCACTCCGAGGGGGCAGAGCCACCCGGATGGTGCCGGCACCTCCTAAACTCAGATCTGTCTTATTCTCACCCTCCTCTAAGGCAGGGCCTGAGCTGTCCACATCTGGAAACTACCCTTCAAGGCAATAAAAGAAACCGCTGCTCTCACTTGAATGAGCACGGCCCTTGCACTGTCATCTCCTCGTTTCCTCCGTCCTTGCCCGTGTGCCTTCTCAGACCACTCCCCGCCCCTGCGGCCTGGTGAGGACAGTCGCTGTTCCTCTCAACCACCAGCCCCCGGCCTCCCCACAGGTTCCGGGGAAAAGAGGTCAGGAAACCGCTGACCGAGTCGCAGGGACTCCAGGCAGAAATGAGCACCAGATAAACTACTGTAGCCACCTTTCTTCTGATGGCAGAAATGGACACCCAAAGGGGACAAGGAATCTGACTAATGTCACAGAACAGGAACAAGAATCTTTTCATCCAATGCTCAATCCTATTAGTCACATTTCACAAAGAAAGCAGTCGCTTCCACAGCACAAACACACATAAACAACAAGTTCAGGTACTGTGTAGGGACAGGGCAGCTGCTCCTACACATCCCTGCCCTCACCAGGGACATTCGAACAACCAGCACACAGCACAGGGCCCGCGGGGTCACAGTGCAGCAGGCGTCTGCTGAGGGCGCGCGAACGGTTCCCAAGTATGTTCTTAGCATCACGAGCCAAAACAACGTCCATGTTTGGAGACGTGCCCGCCACACCCCCACACACGAGAACACTGGACTAGAAAACACCTCATACTGACCATGGCAGGCTCTCCGAGGAAGAGAGGAAGTTGATTGATTTTACCGTCGTTCAAGTGTTTTGCCAAAACCTAAAACACCAAAAATAAATTACGTGGTCCACACACTTAAAGGACATAGTACCTTTAGTATAACATGTTATACGTTCCAAGGAAATTAAATGACAGTCTTTAAAACACAGCAACCACCTGTTCAGGAAAATTTTTCTTAGTCAGTATAATGACTTTACGAATATATATATTCTTAATTGTATGTGTGTCTGTGTGTAGGTATGTGTGGTATGTGTGTGTGTGTGTGCATACGTGGTGGTGCGTGTGTGCATACGTGGTGTGGGGGTGTCTGTGTGTGCTTGTGTGTACACGTCAGAGTCACTTCATTAGTCACTTCCTAACTCACCATGGACTCTGGGACCCAACCACTCTGACCCAATCCTACAGACCTAACCCTACACAGATTTGGCTATACTATCTAACCTGGTCCTCACATTTTGAAATGCTTTATATACTAAAATAATAGCAAATTATTGACCTACTAGATCTGCAGGTAAGCAGACACATTTTTAATTCACCCACCACATGTTCATTTAGGAATCTACTAGTTAAGGCACAGTAGTCAGAATGCCCAAACCTCTACAGGTATATTCCTCTGGTTTCCCAGAGGCGGTCGCCCTTCAGGTGCACAAGAATACAAGACTCCAGGACTACACACATAAAAGCCTCTGTGCTCTAAGGATGATAAAAGACATTTCCAACTGTAATTTTTACTACTTCGAATTGGCACCTTTGGAATCATACCCCCAATACACAGATTAAATAAATCAATATATACTAGACACTCGTAACAGCAGTTAAGGAATATTTCATGTGCAAAAAAGATAAACGTAAAACGTAAACCTAAATCTAAAATGTAAGCTTCCAAACAATTTCAGTGAAGAATGTTAGTATCCCTTGGCATTTTCTAACTTTGAGCTTTGTACAACTGTAGGAACTAGATTAGTAATATTGTGCCTCAAAATTAATGTGAAAACTATATTTAAATCTATTAGCGCCGGGCGCGGTGGCTCACGCCTGTAATCCTAGCACTCTGGGAGGCCGAGGTGGGCGGATCGTTTGAGCTCAGGAGTTGGAAAGCAGCCTGAGCAAGAGCGAGACCCCATCTCTACTAAAAAATAGAAAGAAATTAATTGGCCAACTAAAATATAGAAAAAATTAGCCAGGCATGGTGGTGCATGCCTGTAGTCCCGGCTACTTGGGAGGCTGAGGCAGAAGGATCGCCTGAGCCTAGGAGTTTGAGGTTGCTGTGAGCAAGGCTGACGCCACGGCACTCTAGCCCGGGCAACAGAGTGAGACTCTGTCTCAAAAAAAAAAAAAAAAAAAAATCTATTAGAAGCTTTTGGGGGGCTTACGTAACTACTGACATTTTCCTGTAAGCACATGATCTATGGCCGATCTTTAATCTTGTATCTTAATTTGTATTTCGAAACAAGACAATGTTTTTTGCTTGCTTAAGTTACCTTATAAGCTTAACTACTTACTTCATCAAAAGTGGTGTAAAGAGCTGTTGACTTCAGAAAAGGAAAGAAACAAAAAGAAACAATTAAAACAAAATACAAATATTATTCAAAGTAGGAAAAAAATATGGTACACAGCCACAAATCTGAAACCTTCTTGTAAAAATAAACATTTGCCTAGCAACACTCTGGGAAGAATGTTATTGACAAAATAAACACATTATATTAACAAAAGGAAAATACAGTGAACCCAACAATCAAGGTGAAGCACTGCCCTTGCAACTACTTTAGCCCAGTTATTTCTGAAATTTGAGACCCCAGACTTTAGAAATGGCTACTCACAAAATAGAATATTTCTATGGGTATTTGTGCACGAGTGAGCACGATTTAACAGCTTCTCCGACAGATAGCCTTTGCTTTTTTTACACTTTATTTATGTGCTTCTTGGCATAATCAACACAGTCTGCAGACACGGCTGCCTCAGAGCTCTGATGCCAACTTCAACATCGTCCAGACATGAAGCCCTGTGCCCCTTACGCAGCTCCACAGACTGAGGCCTATCTCAAAGGGCTTCTGGGGGGATTCAGTGAGATTTTACACATATGAAGAAATCAGTGTTTTGTGTAAACTAGCTCTCAACAAATGTTTTCTTATTTATTAATGCTTAATAACCTTTTTCAATATTACCAGTGTTCGTCAACATTTAATACTATGTAGATACCTCTAAAATCTTTATCTTTAGCTCTCAAACCTGTCTTGTCAGCCCTGAAATTCTTCCTGAGCTCTGTTCTAAATATTGAATTGCCAACCACATATCCCCACTTTTTCTAAAAAGCTGAATATTTCATTTATCTCCATAAACTACATGTGCTAATACAATTAGTATAAATGTCTTCTCTCCCCTAATATATAAGCTTGTTAAAGGTCAGAAAATCTTACTCGTATTCATATTTTCCATTATCTTGAAGAGACTTTATGCCATAAAAAGTGTTCAGTAAACAACACTAACATTTGCATGGCATTTGGTAATTTACAAAACATCCTCACATGCATGTTACCTTACACACTGATCCTGCTTACTCTGGATGAAAGCCTGAGCTAAACCTTAAGATATTCTTTGATAAATGACGCGCTCAGTGGAAACTTTCGTGTTATTTGTGCAGTCAGATGACAAGTAAATCACCAAGTTTACTTACACCATGTGGCGCCACATGGCTGAGCCAGCGCACAGCTCCAAGTGCCATGGAGTGAGCTCTGAGGAGCAGCCCTAGCCCCCTCTGCCAGACCGCGCCGCACAACCGAGCTGAGCAAAGCCTTCACCTGAGGCACCGAGCATGGGCACCGGGGGCATCTCTCAAGAACCGGTGAAGACCTCTACAAAAACGCACACCTCTATGAAAAAGCAACCCGGACCGTCTCGGAGAGTAAGCAAAGGCAGACTGCAGAGAGAAGCAGCCGCCACGGCGAGTGGGCGAGGCCCGCGATACCCCTGTGGGGAGCCTGGGGACAGGCGTGTTCCTCACCTGGTGCAGAGCCTACCTTAGGCTGCTGGAGTGGAACGGGAACGGGACGGAAGGGGAGGGCGGGGCCAGGACAGCGAGGTCCCGACGTGCCCACACACAGTGGAAACTGTACTCGGTAGGCGCCGGACGCCACTACAGGTGCTCAAGCAAATGCGACCCACGAATGACACAGGAATATTGGTTTAGAAAGTAACTGGCGGCAGCGCGAGGACGGATCAGAGGAGGAGGAGAGCCGTGAGGACCAGCGGGGAGAGCACCTCGTGGAGAGGGTCACAGGCGCAGCAGCAGGACCCGGAGGACGCGCCCTGTGCTGAGGCCGGCGTGACGCGGGTGCGGGGCGCGTGAGGAGGACGGTGGGGGAGCAAAGCGCTGCTCTAGTCTGGTGCCAGAGAGACTATGAGGATGAAGACAACGGGACAGGAATCTCAGAGAGCGAACGTGAGGGAGAAAAAACACGCCTTTGTGAAATCTGAGATGCCGAGGGAAACACAGGTGAGGATCTGCAGTGAACAGATGCAATCCTGACTCTGGAGACCAAAGACGTGCCAGTGAGGCAACGCCACGGGGACCCCGCGGTCCCAGCACTGCTTAGCCGTGTCCAACTCTGTGACACGCTAGGTTTTCATCGCCACGGGGTTCACAATATTAATACTCTCTAATAACTGTTCCCACAGAGGCAAGAACTGGAGGCGTGGGATTGTGTGAGATCTCCCGGACAGAACAGAAAGACAGGACGGGGCTGAACATGGAGTTCTGAGGAACGCCTGCATGACGCGGCAACAAGAGAAGGCTGAGCTGCGGGAGGAGGCAGGAGCCCCAGGTGTGGCAGACGCTGCCGACTGTCCCTGGACGCCCTCCCCTTCCTCTACCGACAGATCTCCCGCGGTGGGCTGGGCACCCGCCACCCAGAAACATGCGCCGGCCTCCAGATGGGCGTGACCAAGCGTGGGTTGAGAGGAAGCGGCGTGTGCCACCTCCAGGAAGTGTCCTTAAAGAGGGGCACGCCCTTCCCCCCTCCCTCCTCTGCTGGTGGGGATGCAGTGTGACCTGGCACACCCCTCAGGGGCCGTGAGCGAGAGTCCTCCGCTGCGGCAGGTGTGACCACGTCCCTGCAGGAAGACACAGATGGGGACGGCCCGTGCCGAGACGGGGCAGCCACCTCCTGCGTGGGAGAGGCAGAAACACATGTCCATCCTGTGTAAGTCCTTGCCGCCATTCTGTTTTGAGACCTCTGTTGCTAGCAGCAGAATCGAACCAGGGATATTATTACATGGGCAGAAATGAGAGATTCTAGGAGCCAGAGGAGGTAGGTTGGAACCTGAACGAGACACTTGCCTCAGACAGGGCGACCGGGCTCACATGGGGACCCCAAACAACAGACGTGTGTGTGACAACAGCTCCCACGATCTACGTGTGGCAGGCACTGCACTAAAGCACCTACAAACTCTACAACTTCCTAGCAAGGAACTACGACCCACTTTCAAGCCCAGTGGGTTTTGGTTACTTTCCCAAGGTCAGTTTCAACCCAGGTCTGCCTCAGTCTCTCTCATCACACTGCCCCAGGTGTGACGGGCACCGTGGCACTCCTCGTGGTCTGCACAGCCATCACACACGGTCAGAACCTCGACGTGGCTGGAAGGAAGCAGCAAGTGCCTGACGCTGTCGTGGCATCACTCAGTTTAAAAGGCTACTTGGAAATATTATGGAACTATCGAAAACAAGTATAAATAACAAACAAATCCTACAATCATGATAACAAGAAGCCACAAAAAATGATAGTGAAGGCTTCCAAAGAAAGTTCTTAGCTAAATAGTTCATTTCATCAGTAAATAAGATAACTTTCTTTTAAAACTTTCAATTTGTCACAGAAAACTGTCAATAAGCAACAACAGTCAATAGCAAAAGCACGTGTACCTCAGCAGTCAGGAGTCTCTTTGGGCATTTGTTGACTGTGGCAAAAACTTTCCTAAGTCCAGTCTCCAGCTGGGTCAGTAACAATATGGCACAGTCGGCAAACCTGCAGAATCGGAGAGAAAGAGGCAAAACTCCACGTTGTGAAGATAAGCATTGGCCCCGACATCACGGTGACTCCGCTGCAGTCCAGATACGGCCAGCACGGCGAGAAAGGCAAGGAGAAGTGACATTACTCTTACTCGCTAATATGAGAAACAAAAACAGTCAAAGTTTCATTAACTAGCAATCTTAAAACTGTTTTCCAGTGTTTTAATGTTTGATGAGCCATTTTTAGTAGCTTCAGTAGAATAAAATGTCATCAAAGATCTCCCTGACTCATTTGATCACTTCTTAAGAAAACTCAAATACCAGAATATTAGTGGGTTTTCAAGGCTTAAAAACGTATCAGGGTAATGTCCCCTGTATGGCGTTATGGTGACTCATCCGACCTCTGACACCACCACACACATCTGCTCTCGAGTGAGCAGAATGGAAACAGGGACAGAGCTGACTTGTCTTGGTGCCATGGTTCTCTAACACTACCTCACTCGCAGTAAGAACTTAACAACCTATTAAAAAGTGAATTCTGAAAAATAATTATAGCCACTGTACCAAAAGGATGACACACAAAGTTTAAAACACAACTACCAGCTGTCTCATAAGTAATTACATGAAGGTATTTTATGCTCAGGTCCACGAGTCAGCCCACCTTTCCTTCCTTCTACTCCACGGCAAAGCGTGGGAGGTACGGGCAGCAAGGACTGGCTCCCACAATCAGAAACCGCTCTGCGACACACCCTGCCTTTACCTGTGAGCCTTGAACTTGGCCAGTGCAGTTTCCCAGTAGGGTAACATGATTTCCAATATAAAAGTAGACTTCACCATCACTTCTTCTAATACTGAAAGCATCTCATGAGTAACATCTGCAAAACAGCAAAGGGTTTCAACACCATCACACAAGGCAGGAGCGCACTTGGGGAGTGCTGCCAGTGAGCCAACCCCTGCAGGTGGGTGGGCCACACCCTGCAGCAGGGATCCCAACGAAGGGTACGATCGCCCTGACCAGAGCCAGAGGCACTGCTGACTGCGCGTACCTGGGAGAATGGGGGACCTGGAAAACTGCCCATCTTTGGCGATTTGGGTGAAAACAACTCTACAGGGAGTTGAGGGCGGACTAGCTGAGCACACTGATCAAAGAAAGTAAAATGTACTCTCAGGAGGCACAGAAGACCCTTCACACCTGCAGTCCCAATCCCCCTACCACAGACCAGTCCATGGCCTGCTAGGGACCAGACTGCAGAGCTCCGCCCCCCACTCCATCCATGGAAAAACTGTCTTCCATGAAACTGGTCCCTGGTGCCAAAGGGTTGGGGACCGCCGCTTTACACCACAGGCACTTTTGGCATAATGACTGTGAGTACAAAGGAACAAAAGGTGAAAGGAGAAGGAAATTATTCAGTAATTCCATAATTACTTAACTATTTAATGACCTTCTGTTATGAAACAGCCCTAAGCCATTTTTATATGTCAACACATCTGAGGAATAAACCAGCTCTAAACCGACGTGGATTCACACGGCTGTGACTCCCACATCAGCCCTGGGGGCATGGCGGGAAGAGGTAGAGTTCCCTACGGCAAAGTGGAGAGATCTTTCCGGCAACTGTGAAAGCCATCTCGACACAGGAGAATAACTTCTTTATTTCACCTCAAGAGTCTGGGTCTAACAGTTATTTATTGACTTTACAAATATCTTTGCAAAGGGATATTATGGGAGCAAATGTGAAATGTAGTACTTGCCAGGAAAAACGATCAAATCTTCTAAGTTTGTGAAAGTCAGGAAAGACCGGTGCGTCAATGTAAACTGAGTTTGCTCAAGGTACCTCTTCAGTAATTGGCCCAATCCTGCCGTCAGCAATACCATCATCGCGCAGTATCTAGGGGAAAGCACCACAGATCTGTCAGAAAATGGACTCCACCATACACTTTCACAACAAAAAGTTTAAAATTCAAAGCAGAGCAATATTAAATTTCATAAAACTCTGCCTAGACGTAGGGATTAAGCTGTGCAGCGAATGGCCGGGAGGAACGACATCATCTCTGAAACTCCTGAGCCGAAGCCTCAGGGTCTCCCCTCCCCGGGAAGCGTCCGGCATCACTTCATTCCAGGGCAGCCCCTGCACTTGGGTTTAGGTCACTGGAACCATAATCCTGTCCCCACCCTGGTTACTAAGCTGGTAAGATTCCCTTTTATCTTCAAAATTCTATCTCAAAACTCTCTCATCTTTCACAAAACACATCTTTCCTTCCCATGAAATTCAAGATAAAACAAACTCTTTAGCAGATGCAAAAGAGGAGGAACATGACTTACTTCACTGGCAACTTACTTTGGAGAAATTTCTCGTGGCGACGCAAACCCGTGCCATAAGATGTTTCGCAGGTTGAGACCACGCGGAGAGCCCAGGAAGACTTTGAGTACATTCATCTAATCCCGGTAAGGACAGAAGATCATTAAATAGTTAAGTAATTATGGAATTACTGCATAAACCCATTAATACCAAGATGTGTGTTTTCATCTTTAGAAATAACAGAGCCAACAGTTTGGGCTGGTATATAGCAGTAATAATAACAATAAAACCAACATTTATTGAGTGCTTAATACATGCCAGACACATTTTCGTGTATTCACCAACTCACTCACTCTCAGCACAACCTATCAGGAAGGTACTACCATTATCCCAGTAAGCAGATGAGAAAAACACAAGCGCGGGAAGGTGAAACCACGGTTTCAAAGGCTACAAAGTCGGTAAAGAGGGGTCAGATCTGCCCTAGGCTGTACAGCTGTAACACTGTGCAAGGAACATGCCTAACATCTAAGCACAATAAAACAAAAGATGATGGACAGCAACTCAGTATCAGGCAGTATGTGCTGTGTGAAACAGAGGGCGCAGGGCCACGGCCGGACAGCGAGGCTCCCGCCCACCCCACCTCCTGGCCGTCCGACTGGAGGCTCCTCTCACCTGCTTCCATCTCTCTACCTGCAAAGTGAGGAACAAACTCACACGGGTCCCCCTACGGGACCGCAGCCATCATGCTGAGTGCAGTAACTGCGTCTGTTTGGAGCACCAATCACACTTTAGAAGAGATTCAGAAAAAACGGAAGATGCCCAGAGACTGAGACAAGTTAAAGCCATGTCACAGGGGAAAGAACAGCTAAGCCTCCAGAAGACTCAGGGAAGACATGCAAGCTGTCTTCACGCACGTGAACGACTGCTACTGAGAGGGAAAGCAGACACACTCTGAAATTCCCTCAGCGGGGAGACCACAGCCACAGGCGGAGACAGCAAAGCGGGATTCGACTCGACATAAGGATGTTTACCCACTAGTTCCTCAGTGAGTCTTCAGGAAGTCTTTCCGCTGCCCCATTAATTTTTTAACCCTCTTTGCTCACACCAGCTGGGCAATCAGAAATATACATGCCAGTGACCTCGTAAGATCACCTGGGGGCTGACAGTGGCTGCGGCAGGCAGGCGAAAGGCTGACAGCACACAGGCAGATCACAAAGAGCAGAGCAAAGAAACGGAATTTAAGAGCTCAGTGTCACAAGAAATGTGCATGTTTCTTCATTCCACGCCCTCCACAAACGAGAACAACCTCTGAGCTGACGAGGGGCCCGCATCCACAGGAAAGCATCGCCCAAGACAGATCTCTTATCCAAACCGCTTGGCGAGCACAGCCTCTGTCCGAGGCTCTCCTGGCTGCTGCTTCACCTCCCCCACCTCACCCGCTGCCGAAAGGCCCTCGCTGGTCTTAAGGCTCCTGGCCGGGTGCTCTCAAGGAGATTCTGGTAACTAGTGTGCAGCTCTGCGTGATTTTTTAACGTTTCAATTTTTTCCTCTGTAAGTTTAAATGGCTGCAAAGGTATAATTTTGCATGTTAAAAATACTGATATCTTAGGATAAAACTGTAATATCACCCTTTTAAAGGGTTAAAGTTTTGTTCTGGATTGAGTTAGTATTAGAATTGTTAACACATGATTGACTAAAGCAACATGCTCAGACTGCCCCTGCGGCAGCCCAGCGGCTGCTCTCGCTCAGGACACGGAAGCCACCTGAGCACTGGGAGAGGGAGACTGAGAGAGAAGGTGGTAAGGAGGAACATGCTTGAGTCACTGATACTATCACAAAACCACAGCTAACTCCGACTGTTTTGCACTGCGCTGGCTCCGTAAGTTTTAGACAAACTAGCTTACCACGGGCTGCCCAAAGACTCCCGCAAGCTCCTCAGAGGCGAGCAGATCTCTTAAAAGAAAGGGGCATTCCTTCCCAACCAGTAAAAATACCTGAAATTCAAACAAAACTGGGTAACAATTGCATTATGATGAGCCAATAAATGTTAAGAAAAAACATTATCCATGAAGCCACTGTTTGTACAAATGAAGGGAGAAAATACTCGACACCAATGCTTTGGTTTCAAAATCATTAAAAAATATTAATATTAAAAATCCATACCAAATGATTGTATTTTATAGGAAAAAAATACTTAAAATCAAGAAATCTGAGAGCAACTCTAAAATATTTAATGTTCATTCTGATAATTTAATGGACCAGTAACGAAGGAGTTCTCACACTTACATCACCCAAGGCTCGTTCCAGACATGACGTCAGTTTCATTAAGCCAAGAGAAATGGCAGGAGACTGCAGACTTTCCAAATCATCAAATATTTCAGGGAATAACTGTTCAGAAGAAGACACATATTAGAATTCACACTCAGGAAATATTTCTCAGAGTTAACAATATTGAACATTTATTGAAATTCTAACCTCTAAAGATTTCAACTGCTGTCGCTTAATTATTTTTTTGGTATAAGTAAATATTTTGTATATAAATATTACAAAGCCTCAAGAACCAAGAAAAATATTTTAATATCTAAGGAATTCTTTGAAAGTTCTTTATTTCAATGTTTATTGAAAGCAATAAATCTAGCATAATTATGAATTGAAAAGTCAAATATTTTGACCTGCATCTTATTTCCTCCTTAGATTTAGCTTAGTTCTTAGAAACACACACAGGGCAGCTCACCCTGCTACTCAGAAGAGCCCTTACAGAGGGAGCAGCAGTGAGTTAGACTTGTTATAGCTACTACTTTACTGTGGTCATTTAACACGCTGAATGAAATGAAAAACTAACAAAAATAAAAACCAAAACAAGATTTGGATCGGGCCCCAAACTATCCTTCCCCTCTTCAATTCACCGTTAACAAACCACACAACCCTGTCTACAGTCCCAGTAAGAAGAGCATGTGGCCTGGCACGGTGGCTCTCACCTGTAGTCCCAACACTCTGAGAGGCCGAGGTGGGAGGATCACTTGAGCTCAGGAGTTCGAGATCAGCCTGAGCAAGAGCGAGAACCCGTCTCTACCAAACATAGAAAAACTAGCCAGGTGTGGTGGTGTGAGCCTATAGTCCCAGCTACTCGGGAGGCTGAGGCAGGAGCATCGCCTGAGCCCAGAAGTTTGAGGTTGCAGTGAGCTACGATGATGCCACCACACTCTAGCCGGGGAAACAGAGCAAGACACTGTCTCCAAAAAAAAAAAAAGGACAAAAAGAACACCTTGCTAACTCCGCAACTCTCCTTGCAGCCTCTTTTATTCTGGAGGGTCCATTTTCCTCTGCCCCAGGATGAGCACCCATGGACGGAATGCTCCCTCTCCAACCCCTAATCCTCTGATACTGAATCCAGAAACCGCCTTTGTTCAAATGGGCACATTTCTAAGCTCAGGCTTTGGAGACTGTGAATAATAGCTCAGATTTCTCTTGCACCTCAAGATTTCTTCACAGTTAGAAGGAACGCCTAGGAATGGTAGAGTCTTCTTTAAAATTGGCAAGTAGTAAGGGCCTGTAAGTAGTATTTGCAAAGTCTTTTATTCTTAAAGATTATTCAACAGCCAAACCTCTGGAAAACATGTCCACTGGAGCCACGGTACGTATCGCATTTCGAACTGCCCCTTGCTCAGAGCCAGGAAGTGGGAATGGACGGCTTCACACACAGGGCCCAGCCGCTGCACACTGCCCTGGTAATCCAGACTCTGGTCTTAGAGGATAAGAAAATTCAGTACCCAGCTCCATACCACGTGATTAAAAATGTTTAACTCACCAAAGAAAAAGTACTTCAATTATAGAATTTTCACAAAATCAACAATTAGTTTACAATTGAACATATGATATACTTACATATTGTTGAAAATAAATTATTTATCTGATTATAAAAGAGAATTACACTATCAGTAGAGAGTTTGGAAAATACAGAAAGGTTCAAACAGGAGAAAAATATTTTTTTCAATGCCTTTACCTGTCCATAAGTATGTAGGAAACCAGACTCACACTGTAGATGTAATTTTGTGAGCTGATATTTTTTTACTTAACAGCATTAGGCTGTGAAATTTCCAATGACAATGAATTATTCTAGAACATTTTTATAATATGAATTTTTAAAATAAGTTTAGGGTTGAACATCCACATGGTTCATGATCAAAACCTACAAAAAGGGTAAATACAGACGCAAACATACGTTCCTCCTATTTTTTCTCACTCAGCCCAGAGATTTCTGTATCAGATGCTCCCCTTCACTCTTTCCAGGCATGTGTAACATTCCCTGTGTGCATTTATCACATTTACTGGGCCAATCCCCAACTGCTTGAAATTTGGCTGTTTCCAGATTACTTATTTTTTAATTTAGCTATTACAAACCGTGCTGCAAAGAATAACCTTGCGAATGTCCCTACCCGTAACACACCTGTCTTACACATTCCTGGAAATGGAATTGCTGGGCTAGAGTAGTTCATTTGTAACTTGCATAACTATTATTAAATTTCCCTAACAATATCCATTCCTGCTCCAAAAATATGTACAAGAATACCTAAAAGACATTTAAAATGACTATATAATCTGTCACTGGTCATTTCGTGCCCTTAATTCACAGGACTTCTATGGGAAATCACCTTTAGGGTCTGAGACCTAAGCCATCAGCGGCCTGCCAGCACCCACCGCCTTGTGACCCCTCCTGAGGCTGTCCCTCTTTTCATGCTGATTCCTTGTCTCCTTTGAGTTAGGCCTGCATTATAATATCCTCTCAGAACAGGATGCAATGATCAGAAGGGATTTCCAGAGTCAAGACACAGTCAACAGAACACTACTAACAAGAAGAGTGCAAACCTGATTCGTAGCTCACACAGTCGGTGATTTTTCTCCAGTACACTTCGCCATTCTGAGCTACAACACTACTGATATCACAGTAATCTCTGTGTTCAAACCCAAGTTTACAGACCATTTCATGTACTGAGGGAGAGAGACATGTGGTGACAGGGTCCACTATTAATGGCTAGAAAATAAGACATAAAAGGCACTGTTTAACAGAGAAGAAAATAGGAATATTAATCATATATTTACGTCACAAGAGAATTCTACCTATCTTAAGTACACAATGTTCTGGTACAGTTGGTGTTAACTAACATGAGAGCTGAATGATTAAAACACTGCGATAAAATGTTAACTAATCTATGTCAATGTTTTCAAATATGAGAAACGTTTAAGGACTTACAATTATTTTACTGATCATTTTTGTTAAGATGAGTTCACAGAAGCTCAACGTGTTTTATGAATGGGGAGTTATTCTTTTCAGCATTCCTTTACTATCCCAGAGCGACCAAAATAGGCAACTTTCTAATGGGAAACAGGAAAGCAGAATGAAGCATGATGAAAAAAAAAAGCGAAAAAGCCCAGACCTCTGGCTCCCTATATGGTGTTGAAGAAAACCATAACGTCCCCCCAAAATATGCCTCTTTGAAATAAAAAAAAAAATTCAGCAGAAGACAAGAGATAGCAAATGAAGGAAAAGCTCTTTTCTGCCTAAAGACAGGATATAAAATACACTTTTTTGGAAACACCTTTGGACTCTTAGAAGCCTAGAGAGGGCACCGGAGCAACCTGCAAACGAACCTTCCTCTGTTAAGTTTCACAACTTTCCTCTGTTAGTTTCATGGATAGGCAAACATCCCAGCCTCCCCAGCTCCCTAATCCCCCCCTTGCCCCTCCTACCAGGCAAAGCTTTTCTGTACCCTGTCATGACTCTGCAAATACACTGTTCTTCGTGGAAGATTCTCTATCAGTGCAGTTCTAAGCCACCGTTTCAAGCTACTTTTCACTGTGGTTTACCCCTCACGGTGTGCACTCCATGCATTAATAAGCTCGTTTTTTCTCTTTTTGATCTGTCTTTTGTTAAAGGGGTCTGTCCCAACTAAGAATTAAGATGGGTGAAGTTAAGCCTCCCCTACAGTGTGAAAAACATCAAAGAAACCATACTGCTTTTCCATGGAGGATTCAGTAAAATCAAAATCCTCATAATTATCCCACATTACACTAGGGTCACTGTATAAACCTACAAAGAAGTCACATTTCTGGGTCCAAAACCGAACTTGGGGCTCTTTGTTCTGATGCGTCCAAGGTAACGGTGATGGTGTTGTAACAGTGATGATCCAGTCTTGGCAGCTTCCTGATTTGGAAGCTGCCCAGTTTAACTTCCCCAACCCTGCTCGGTGCCATCCTGTTACCCTGTTCACTCTTCCTGTCCCCTAGAAGTTTCACTTTCCACTCTCAGCCCTGGTTTTTAAATACTCCTAGCAGGTCCTAACAGACAGTTAAGGCATTCCTCAAGAAAATTATGTCAACTGTTAAGCAACTGTCTCTGGCATCCTCTATTTGGCTCTGTGATCCTGGGGCTGGGACTCTGCAGACCACCCTGGGCTGAGCCAGGTGGAGCACTAGAGGGAGGACAGGACAGCAGGAGGAAGCAGGCACTTGCTTCTGCCTGTCTGCATCCTGGGGGCTCCCTGTCCACATGCTACTCCTTTCAGAGTCACCCAGTGCCTCCTGCTGCAGCAGCTGAATCCAGTCTGCAGATTTTCCAACACTTGAATGAGCAGCACCATCCCCTCCTCAGAAATGTGAGTTTCAGCTAAGCAGGAACTCTCCTCTAAGTTTCAGTCTTTTAATTTCAACCACTTCCCTTAGTTCCCTCAGGCCTAGGGGTAGCAACTGTTTCCCACAGCTGCCACCTCCATCACACCTTCAGAGGTCTCTTTTTATCCTTTCAAGTACGGAGTTAACAATCTTATACATAGTCAACTCTTTAAATTCTCTCAATTAAAAAACTAGTGTTCTTTTTCTCCTGACTGAAACACAAATAGTGTCAAGGGTAATTTTCACATCAAAACGGACTTACTGCATTTTTAAAAAGCATTCAAACTCTAAAGGAATGAGCTGTTGTTCTGGGGTGGCAGGTGACAGGCAGAATCAAAGCCCATCTACCCTACTACTAAAGCTGGCCATGGATATGGCAACTCAGACTGTAAGAAAGGTCTTCTGATTGTAGATGCCCTACCAATATAATAGTCCC
This sequence comes from Cheirogaleus medius, assembly GCA_008086735.1. Lineage (NCBI taxonomy): Eukaryota > Metazoa > Chordata > Mammalia > Primates > Cheirogaleidae > Cheirogaleus > Cheirogaleus medius. Next base: position 107,835,553 of record VBSM01000361.1, on the reverse strand, counting down.
TCAACCTCAACCAAACTGTAAGATCCTAGGGCACAGATCGTGTCTTACACAACCCTGTTACCACCAAGACATGCCTCTGCCACACAATAACTGAGTAAGAGTTTGCTGAATGACTGGCTCTTTCTACCCTGATCTGAAATACACTCTCCGGTCTCCTCGACCTTCAGCTTTCAGGGTGATAGT
>VBSM01000361.1:107810883-107826381 GCA_008086735.1 Cheirogaleus medius | reverse complement strand
TGGTGTGATCTAGCCCTAGTCCAAAGATCTGAGCGCTAGGGAAGCCAGTGGTGTAAGTCCCGGTCTGGGTCTAAAGGCCGAAGAACCTGGAGTGCTGATGTCCAAGGGCAGGAAAAGATGGATGTCCTCGCTCAAGCAAAAAGCACATTCTCCCTCTTTGCACCTTTGCGTTAGATTCAGGCCCTCAGTGGCTTGGGTAGTGCCCATCTGCATTGGTAAGGGTATCTTTACGTAGTCTACTGATTGAAATGTTAAGTGTTCCAGAAAGACTCTTGCAGACATGCCTAGGAATAATGTTTTACTAGCTCTCTGGGCATCCCTTAGCCCAGTCTAGTTGACACATAAAATTATGACAATTATCCTAGTTTTCGGGGCTTGATAAACTGTATTAAGAATGATGGCAGTACAATTACCCTGACTGATTTTTTGTAGCATTTACCTTTGAAAATACCAAACGTAAGTTATAGTCGTACTCAATGGTCTTCACGTTGGTGATACGAGCTAGATTAAAGGGAATTTGCTTTTGTTATCTTAATTATCCACAAGTTATTTATCCCTCAGATCTTATGTTTCTCTCATATTTGGAAAACTTAATTTAAAAAACATATTCAATATGTATATATATGTGAGAAATTTCTTCCAGAATATATTTTTATGCCTTATGTTTACTGTATCTGATATTTTTAAAAATCTTAGAAACAGTTCCCAACTTTAATCTGGAATCTAAAGTCCATTTATAACAGTTGTTTGAAACTCAGACATGTGTTTCCAGGCTGGCCTAAAAAAGCTTCTTCAATTTTGCATAACTAATACTATAAAACTAATACTCATACCAACAGTATTTATACCATTTTTGGTATCTAAAGGCCACATTTTTCAGGTGGAAAGAGTTCCCTCACCATCCTGCCTAATAAGGGATTGATTACATGAGGCACTTTTTAGTTATGAAAAGTTTGTTTGGAGGACTCTGTTTCTGGATCCCCTGTTCACCTTTGGTCCTTAGTTCTGGGAACCAGGCACTCAGGAGTTTGCTGATGACCAGGTTCTCTTTGTGGGACTCCACCCAGCCTAATCACACTTGAGACGTGTTCATTGTTTTAAAATTACTGACACCCCGGACACACACACTTTACAAGGTTCCTTCAGTAACAACTGATGTGCACTAGCTGTTGGAGAGAAAGCATGCTATTTTGTGTAAATGATTAAATGCCCTTTTAATCATATCAAAAGCAATTTAAATGAGAATGCTTATTAATACAAATTATATTCTACTTGGTATAAGTTAAGATGGTGTAACAAGTGAGTGAGCAGTCTAGGAAAGGAGAGAAACGTGGGGTCGTAGATTCACTCATTAGGTGGACTTCAACCCTTTCTGGGAAGTTTTCCCCTAGTGTGGATTCTCTCAGTGCCTCCTGTTCTCCACAGACTTTTCTTTCCCTATCCTTCTGGATCTGCACACTCAGTAAAAGTTCCTAACTTTGTCGACATCTCTCAAGAAAGAATCAGCTAGGGCACTGGGTAGGAGCACAGCTGCTGTGAGGAAGATAATGATCGGTTGGCATCATTTGCTAGGTGGAGACTGCTCATGCTTCATTTTTAAATTGTCTTTGTTCTAGAATTCTTCATTTCTACTCATCATATTGGGGATAATGGGAACTTAGTTCTAAGAATCCATTTTTCAGATATGTAAATTAAGGTAGCTTTTGAAAATGTAACAGGCAAATGACACTGTCTGCAAAAGTACCTACAAAAGTATTATATGAACTTAGACTTTGGTTTAAATAAACAAACAATTAAAACTTATTCTTGGGACAATTGGGGAAATTTGAATATGAATGTAAACAATACTAGATGTTATTAATTGAATTGTTAATTTCCTTGGTGTGATTTTATGTATTGTGATTTTGTAAGAGATCGCCCTTGTTAGGAAACCGTGTGAACGGGAATTGACCATGATACATTTTCTCAAATGGTGCAGCAAATAATATGTATGTTAAATAGAGATAAATTAGCAAAGCATTCTTAACCATTTGTTCATTGTACTATTATTTCTATTTTTCTGTATTTTTGTATATTTTTATAACAAAAAATTGGGGAAAATAAAATGCACAGCAGTTTCTATCCTAAAGGTGGTTTAAAAGTGTTGACTTTATCTGATCACTTAAACATACTGTCTTGTGTTGTTAAATTATGGACACTTAAAGTCTTTTTACTGGAAGGCTAAGATACAGGGACAGAGGCATAGTTAGAAGAATATTTAGTTGGGAGGTAAAAGTTCTCCTCTGCCTGACCAAATTAAACTGACATAAAATAGATTAACAGGAAAAAAGCATACAAACTTTATTTAGTAATTTCTACATGTCTGCAGAATCCTTCACAAGAAAATGAAGGTACAGCGAAGCAGTTAGAGACAAAAGTGTGTATACTAGTTTGACAAAGGGCAGTAGAGGGTGAACATGTGATAAGACAGCTGGGTTTGGACTAGGGCAGATAATTGTGGAAAAGTGACTAGGAAGATAAGGGTTTGTTTAACAAGGTTTGTTTATGCAGATTTCTCTCTGTCTCCACTCCCCACCCCTCATCATAAAATGTTTTTCCTCCTCGTACAGGGAGGGCATATTTCACATGGGAGTTTTATCTCCTGTTTTCAGGAAGAAGAAGGAAGGTCAGAGGGCATTTGCTGGGCTTCTAGCATTTGCTGATTTTCAAGGGTCTTTAACTCAAAAATAATACACCAAAGCAGCATATTGGGGTGGCATATTTAGACCCTCTGTACCACCTTGCACCCACCACCTACTACTGTGGACAGAGATACATTTCTAAACTGAACTATTAATTGTCAGATGCTATTTGGCAACGGTATTATGGCTCATGGTTTCAGAAAATAAACAAATTCAACTCAATGTCATACAGTAATCATTTATTACATTTATTACCTGCTTCTCTGATCTAAACACCAATGGCAAGCATTTGTGATGTAAGAGTATGCATTTTGGTATTTCTCTCACTTGACCCTACCTCATAGGCTGAATTCAGATTTATTGAATATAGTAGGATTTCAAGTTACATTTAACATTATAATTTATAGACTTGCATTGAGAATAACGGGGCCTGGAACTGCTTATGCAGGTGAATTGCTAAGGATTTTTACCTTGGGTTCAGGGAACAGTGCATATAGTTTTAGACATTAAAATAGTATATGTGGATGGAGCTTGCGGGTATCTTGCTGTAGCAAGTGTACATTATTTATTAAAAAGGGGGACTTAGGTAGATACAGCCTGGCTTCTGTTAGGCAAGCAGAAGAGCCTGGTGAGTGGGGATGAGCAGGAACAAAGGGGTGGGCAGAGGAAGATGATCCTTCTGGCTTGGAGAAGGTGGAAAAGTCCTCCATGACCTTTTCATTTCAATTAAAAGCCTTCAAGGCTTTACGTGGGGCTCTCTGGGCAACTCATACCTGACCTCAGGAATCCAGGTAAGTGCCAGTAGGATAGGGCCATGAGCACCCAGCCCCAAGAGGTATTTGGGGTATGAGTTGGAGCTTTGGCATCTATAAGGTGTGGGGGAGTCACATAAAAGGAAGTTTGGGAAAACCTGGAAGTAGCTAGGATCATCCCTTGGGTTTTTAGGAATTTATTCTCTAGTTTTAGTTCCTAAAATGATGTACTTAGGCTTAATCTCCAATTCATGTGCTTAAAGCTGTCAGACAACTAACATGAATAAATGAAGTGGCTGTGGTAATTGCCAACCAAAGATAAACATGCCCAATTTGATCATCTTTTTAAAATACAAGAAAGGAGCAGAGTTGTCATGCAAATTTTGCTGGCTGTAGATAACCCAAGAGATGCCATTTTTTAGAACTCAAGTTTAAGGAAACACCCACAGGGCTCTGCTGGTCAAGGTTGTAAGTCAGAGGTCGGAGTGGTTCCTACAGACAAGCAGTGGGTTGAATTTATTCTCAGAAAAGACTGGAATTTGAGCTTGAGTGAGAGTCAGATGCGAGCACAGATGCTGCTGAGTGTCAGGGAGATAGAGCCACAGCCAAATGCCTGCAGGAAATCAATGCTTTTAGACCCAGCTTTAGATCCAGAAGCATTCTAGAAGGTAACAAAAAAAGAAAAAAAAAAGACAATTTCTTTGGTTTTACGTTTCTATGAAGTTAGCTGCTATGGGGTCCATGTGTTATCACTAGAACCAGAGCAAGCACGGTGTCACTGGTCCCCGCACCACGCCCATCAATCAGAGGCGCGCATGGTCTGCCACTGTGGTCCAGGGCTGCTCACGGTTTGTAAGAAAGAGTAATAGCCTGTGAGCCACATCCATCCCCTCCAAGCTGTACATTATGTTCACTAATAAACATGATTAGAAATCTTTGATTTCCTTTTCATTTTCTTGGCGGTCAAAGAAGAGAAGCAGTGGAATGAGAAGCCGCAGGGAGGCCGGAAAGAAGTGGCTCTGTGCAGGCCACTGACAGGCTTGGGGCAGCGGCCCTGGTTTTAGGAAAACCCAAATCCGGATTTTGACATGTATGAATTTTAAAAGGTGTCTTTGCCTAAGAATTTCTAGAAGCCTTTTAAAATTCCCCTTGTGTCTCTCTAGTGACTGTTTAGAAGAGTGGTCTAGTAAATATGACTTATCGCGTAAGTGTTGATAATGAAGAGCAAACATTATTTAAAAACCAAAATGAACTTTTTCTTTAAAATTGTTATTGAAATCAGTTGGTAAGCATAAGATTTATTTAATATTTGGTAGGAACATATGTATTTTCTAAACAGTTATATGTATCATTTAAACATGTTTTCTACTTGAATTTTTATATAGAAAATATTTGCTTTGAAAATTAAAATATTTTTCTCAAATTTTTTTAAAGGACAGTCTTAAAGATGTCATATATGATGATAAAGCCTTCTCTCATTTGTCGCTTGAATTGGCAGACCGCATATTGTTAGTGGTCAAAGAATTTGGGTACACCCGTTATAAGTACATTGTAAAAGTATTATTCATTCAAAAGACCGGTCAAGCAATAAATGTAAGTACCCCACTGATCCAGAATCTAGCAGTTAGAACTGTAAAGTATCTTCTCCTTACTGATCTGATCTTTATCAAGGCACTCCAAGGAGTCTGAGGTAACCTGAATAAAAGGATCATTTTGTTCAAGATATTTTATGTAATTATAAATAAATTACAACATATGATTACATTGTAAATTATGATATGATTATGTTATGAATGTATATTAATAATATACATAAAACATGTATATGTTGTATTATATATAATTGGATTATAAATTTAATTATAAATAAATTTCAAATTATTTAAAAAGTACTAACCTACAAATAGCAATTTGCTATTAATAATTTATTAAACTGCATGGTTATTCTGTTCCTTGATCATACCAGTTTTGACAGTTTTTTGTCATATAAGTTAATTAACCAGTAAATGTCTTTTGGGCTCTACTGGGCGTCAGGTCCTGAGGAAAGTACAAAGAATGAAGAGACGCAGACCCTGACTCTTAAGGGGTGTCACTGTAGTGAAGGAAATAAAGCAGCACAGTGTAGGATTTAAGAAACAAAGTGACGAGGACGATGTAAACAGCCTGGGTTTGGGGTCAGACGCACTGGCCGGGATCGTGGCGACACTCTGCAGCTCTGGCCTTGGCAGTCTTTTCATCTATAAAATGGTGATGATAAAACTGAGATTTTAGAGCTGTCACGAGGATCCTTAACATAGTCACTAGCACGGCACCCTTCATAAACAGTAAGGCTGCCATTAACAGGACTTACAAATAAAAAGATGACGTGTCCAGGGAGCTGACAGGTAATACGTGGGAGCTGGAGAGAAAGGGAGAGAAACTCTGGATCCATCGTAGAGGCTTCAGGGCGGGGTGGGGGCATGGCGGGACGCAGAGGGGAGCTGGGCAGAGGCGTCAGTGGTGCCACAGGCAGCGGGGCGGCGGCCAGCTCCGCGAGAGGTCACCACATGTGACACACACTCGAGTAACAGGGAAATTCCAGATGGTGCTAAGTGCCCTGGATATGACAGAGGGACAGAGTGGCTACTTACGGTTGTCTAGAGAAGGGAAGACCCTCTGATGTCCGAGTGGCAAGAAGGGACCAGCTGTACCGAAGATGAGGGAGGACGTTTCCAGCACAGACAAGTCTAGGGCAGAGATCCTAAGGCAGGGATGGACTTGGGGTGTTTGGTAAGCCAGTGGAGCTGGTGAGGCGTGGCATACGGCAGAGTGGGGGAACGTGTCGGCTAACGTCACCGCGCTACAAACTACCTTGAAACGTAGTAGCTCAAAACGACAGCCATGTATCTGCTCACAGTCTGTGGGTCAGCCCGGCCTGCGTCAGCTGCTTGGTTTTCCGCAGGTCTCCGGTGAGGCAGCTGGGCCCGGAGGTCCAGGATGGCTCCTGTCACAGCTCTGGCGGTTGGTCTGGCTGTCGGCAGGGGCACCTGGGTTCCCCCACATGTGCCACCACCCTCCAGCAGGTCGAGTGGGCTCTCGGGCAGGGGGGTCTCAGCACAGTGTTCCACGAGGGGGAAAGTGGAAGCTGCAAGACCTCTGAAGTCCTTGCTTTGAAGTCGCACAGTGTCACACTGGTCAAAGCAAGTCACAAGTCCAACTGACATTCAAGAGAGAGGTGAGGAAGTAAAGTCAACTCCTTGTTAGGAGAAGCCACGAAGAATTTGTGGCCATTTTAAATCCCCCACAGAGATTGTGCTGTAGTCAGATCACGTATGTCTTTGTAAGTGGAGAAAAGAAGTTAGGATTTTCTACAATCACCTACTTGTGGACTCAATGCCATTTCTTCATCCCAACACAAAGTCCTGACAAACTGTAGTTGTAGATCTTTCAGCAGTGGGAGAAGAATTCCTTGTGGACTGTGCCGCAGAGCAGGGCGGTACACAGAGCTAGGAGACCCATCGCGGAGGTGTCTGTCCCTGCCCTGGACTCTCTCTAGGAGGGTCTCTCTGCTAGAGACCTGCCAGCCTCCAGACAGCAAGAGCGGTGACCGAGGTGGCATCACTCTCGAGTCTTTTCATGAAATGGAAAATTTGACAAATTACTTCTTAAATATAACTTAAATATTAAACTAGTGTAGATTTGAAAAGAAATTCTTAACATGTTCAATCTAAATGTGGTTTTTTAAAACTCTTTCTCACAGGTTGCCAGCAGAGGGATCTGGGACGTCGCGTGGGACAGCTGGGTCGCAGCTAAACACGAAACTGAGTCCTATGTGGCCTTGGCCTTGGTGTTTGCTCTTTACTGTGAATAGCTTGTTACGGGGACTCCACAGTGTCTACTTCCCAACTTTTCAAATATAAATGAAACTCATAGATTTAAAGCTCACAATAGTTTTGATTAGCTATATTCTTAATTCCAATTGAGGCCTTTTAATTGTATTCTTGTAACAACAGAGTAAAAGCTAGATTTTTACATTTACACTCATTCGTTACATTTATTAGCATTCTATTTCCCCAAAGTATTATAAAAGGTGTGTGTATATGTATGTATATGTGAATTCTTATAGTGGATTATAATATAGGGAAAATATTTATCATTCTTTTTAGATTTAAGAAAATTAGAATTTTCTATAGGAAATTAAGATGCAACCTTGTAAAATATCTAATTATGTAGATATTAAGATAGATTTTGGAAACTTTTAAGGGCAGATGCGTTTTGGATAATATCGTAATACTTTGTATTCATTTTTGGAAAGGGATTACCAAGTTTGAAACGAAGATAGTAATATATTTAATACTTCCCTAATATCCTCCATCTCCAGTCAAAATGTTTACAAATGTGTGGTCTATTTGTTAGTTTGTTAATGGGCTCATTTTAGATGCAAGAATTGAAAAACCCAACATAACTGTTTAAAGAAATAAGGGAGGCCAGGCGCAGTGGCTCACGCCTGTAATCCTAGCACTCTGGGAGGCCGAGGCGGGCGGATCGCTCAAGGTCAGGAGTTCGAAACCAGCCTGAGCAAGAGCAAGACCCCGTCTCTACTAAAAATAGAAAGAAATTAATTGGACAACTAAAATATATAGAAAAAATTAGCCGGGCATGGTGGTGCATGCCTGTAGTCCCAGCTACTTGGGAGGCTGAGGCAGGAGGATCGCTTGAGCCCAGGAGTTTGAGGTTGCTGTGAGCTAGGCTGATGCCATGGCACTCACTCTAGCTTGGGCAACAAAGTGAGACTTTGTCTCAAGAAAAAAAAAAAAGAAATAAGGGAAGTTATATTTCTCCAGGTACTTTCCCACTCTGCCCACAGGCTTCCACATAGATTTGTTTAACTTGATAGAATTTAATCACATTCCCATGATTAGACCAGCCTTACCTCACCCCTTAGGGTTGGGGCTGGAGCCCACCTTCCCTGAAGCACACGGCCATGTGAAGATTGTGGGAACAGTGCACAAACTAAAACCCTTCTAGCAAGGAAGCAGGGGTGGACTTGGGGAGGCAAGCCGTGGTGCCCCCGATAATCAGTGTGATTTTCAGAGTCACAACCAGAACTGGAAAGACCACATCGAACTTGCTGACCAGTAAAAATAACCAGGAGTTGAATTTCCTATAAACACGAAGATAAAAAAGGTAGCGGAGGGTTTTCTTTTCACTTATGTTTTATACTGAGTTGGTGTTGCTACTTCCGTTGACGAGAGTTAGGGAGCCGAACCACGATTCCTGCCTGAACAGAGCCAAATGGAGTTCGGCTGAGGGGAGCGTACAACAGTTTGGCCAAGATTACTCTTAGAAAACCATTCCACACGTGCTCTAACATTTGTAGCAGAACGAGCGGATAATCAGTCCAGGGCTAACGATTCCATACTACAGAGCGTAGACATGATAGCTGTAGCCCAGAGAAACTTCCAAAATGGAGCCACCAATGTTAACCTTGGCCACAGAAAAAATTAGTAATAGCAAACCTATGAAATACGTCATGTTACGGAATGTGCCTTCCTGATGAACTTGTCAAGGACCAATTAGTTGCAAAGTATACTGTCTGCTAATAGTGTTGACTGCCTCATAGACAGACTTGTTTGTAAAATGAGAATTATATCTATCACCTAAGGTTAGCATGTGAATTAAATTAGAGACTATGTAACCAAGCACTTACGCGCAAAGCATACAGAGTCCTAAAATGTTACCTCTGTTCTATTAGGTCTGACGTTTCTGAATGACCTTCAGCTCTGTTCTTTCTCTTGCCCTTCTCTCAACCCCCCTTGCCATTCCTTTAGTCTGAGTGTCCACTTTCCTCATGTCTATTTCAACAGCCCTTTCCTTTCATTTATCCATTTGTTAGTTTTTGGTTCGTGTACAAAACATGTACCATGTACCATGTTCCAGGCACTGTGCAAGATGTAGATTTCGTGAACAAAGACAAAGCCCTTGCCCTCACTGAACTTCTGTTGTACTGGGGGGCTGGTATTAAGCAACTAACCCCCTCCTAGTATGATCAGTGCTTCTAAGGATGAACCCGGGAGAAGAATCAATGGACCCACTGACTTTGCCTCAAGTCTCCTCCCCATACCTCACACATAAAACTGACAGTGCCATCACCTTGGAAGCACAGTTCTGACAACGCCACTCCCTGCCTCGACCCCTCAGTGCTCCTGATTGCCTGTGGCGTGAAGGCAAACTCTTCCGCCCCTCCTGAGGCCCTACACTCTCCAGAATGTAAAACTATGCCATTTTCTGGGGTTCAGTGGATCCCAGGCACACCACAGACACCTCAGACCCTAGCAGCACTGCTCACTGCCAGCCCCACCTCTCCCACCGCTGCTCCGGCTCGGGTTGGATGCCCTCGTCTGTGCTCACTTCTGTTACCGCCTCTCCCCACCATAAGAACCCCTCTCCGATTCTTCTTCCCCAAACACGCTATGCTGAGGCCGAACCAAGAAAGCCCCTCCCCCAGCCCCCCGTGGCAGCACTGCGCCGCGGGCCCACAGAAGGGTGCAGTCACCTACGGCCACCAGAACGCCATGCTAAGGGTTCAGGACTATAACTTCTGGACCAATTGCCCACTGGCCTTAGGGACCCGTAAAGATCACTCCCATCAAACGTCACATAAACTTCTGTCACCACCAGAAATCTGATCGTCCACTACTCCGACTCCTTGCTCCTCTAAGCTTTTGATGGTGCATGTGGAACTCCCTTTACATGGTCATCAAACACCAGATCCACAGCCTCTCTGCCACGTGTGTACTGAGTCCCTTTCCTTAACAGCAGCCTGGCTTTTCCCTGAGGACGAGTCCCACGGTAGCCTTCTCCAGGGGAGCCCGTTATTTCTCTCAGTCTCTGATACCCTGGAGCCAGGGACAGGGTGGGCAACCCCTTGGACCCTAAAAGGATTCTACCTCCTGGAAGTTACGCTACCTGGATATATGATCCTTTACTTCTGCTAGCCGCCTGCAGTCCCTGCCTCGTTCCCTTTCTTATTGGAGGCATGAGCTGCTGGACTGCAATCTTCATCTCCACCCAACTCCTGCCTTCCTTCCTTGTGACTTCAATATCCACACGAATGAACCATCCAGAAGGCAGTCTTCACCGTGCACAGGGCTGGGACGCACAATCTCAGCTGCCCAACAACATGGCTCAAATGTTAGTTATGATGTGAAACTGACTGCAAGTAGTTGCATAAAGAACAAGCTTCACAGCTAACCCTTCAGTCCACAAATTGCCAGATAATAACAGACAGGCACCGTCTCAGCCTGGTCTGCTATAATGAAATGCCATGGACTGGGATGCTTACGCAACACACATTTTTATGAAGGTTCTGGAGGCTGGAAGGCTGAGGTCAGGGTGCCAGCACAGTGGCGTTCTTGGCAAGGACCCTCTTCCTGATTATGTCCTTACATACGAGTCACGGGAGATTGTTTCTCTTCCTCTCTTTATTAGGATATTAATCCACATGATGGGGGCTTCTACCCTCATGGCCTCATATAAACCTAATTACTTCCAAGGCTGCACTTCCACGTACCATCACAGTGGGGGTCGGGGCTTCAACACATGAATTCTGGGGAGAAACATTCAGCCCACAGCAGGCATCACGACACTTCTTTCAGAGTCGGTCAGTCCTTGGGCACCTGCAACTCGGGTCTTCAGTTTATACACAGACAGCAAAGTGTGCGGTTGTGTCGTCCCCTTGTTTCCCCGTGATAAACTCACGTGCTGTTTTACAGAAAGGAATCATCAAAAGAGGAAACTGGCCAACGAAGATGAAAGTACGGCAAACAAATACAAAGTAACAACGCTGGAAGTGAAATTAGATATGATTAGGAAATTTGAAAAGAATGACAGCAAAGCAAAGCCAAACAAAAACAGGAGAGACCTCGGCACCGTAGAAATCAGAGAAAAAGTCTGGTAAGTAGAGAAAACAAGGTCAAGCTGCTTCAGCATCTTTTAGTTTAAATTGCACTAGAAACAGAAAGCCAATGATGGCTGAGATAGAGACTTTCTCCTACTTTTGATTGAAGGCTGTAATAAATAAAAAAAAAATACCCATCAGCTTGGCCGAAGTGCTGGAATTAGTTGCCAGGTTGAAAGAAGATGATAATCACAAAGAGACTTGAAAATAACCTTTTACTGCCAGTAAGGTCTGTTTTCATCACTCTGTAAGCTGACGTGACCTGATGCATATTAAGCTCTCTGGAGAAGATGCTGCCGCAGTTGAGGGTGCTGCTGTGAAGTCTGTACCCAGATTCCTCATGTTAATTAAGACAGCCGTGACAAAGGGGGGAAGACGTCCCCAGGAAGTGATGCTGATAAAACACTTTATGTTAAAGAAATTTCTGAGGATATTTCACAACATTAAAAATGCAAAGATAAAGTGTTGGAAGCCAATCCAAACTTAGGAGTATGACAATTTAGCCAGATGGAAGAGACAAATTATAGGATGAGAAGAGGAAAGCACAGTTCAAACTACTATTGGTAAGGTGTTTTTTTTTTTTTTTTTTTTTTACAAAGACTAAAGCACTGATTCCTCATGTTTCTCATGTTTTAAGTTACAGTGTACTAAATACTAGTTTCATAATTTTCTAAAAAATTCCCTATATAACTATCGAAGAGCTTTTAATGTTCCAACAAAAACAAAAAGTGCCTAAATGTCACAGACAGTGGCAATTTTTCTCTTTGATTATTACGATCACTTTGCACGATTTCAGCTTCCGTGGTCATGTTTACAGTCCTGTTCCACCAAGCAAAGCTAGGACTAGCTGCACTCTAGCTTCTCAATTCCTTGACCAATTCTCATTCAGTGGCATTTTCCTGCAGCCCACCTCGGTTCGCCCTCTAGCCCCTGCTGTCACCAATATTAGTATGACCTATGAAATCTTGATTTCAAGCAAGTTACTCTCACGCAATCATTTCCTGTCCTTCCACCTCTAGTATCGTGAAGATGGCTGCCCTTCGGTCTTCCGGGAATCTCCAGTTCCTCCACCTGTTCCACCGTTTACAGCCCTCTCGTTTTCTTCCTTGTTTAGCTTAGACTGCGTAGCCCACCACTGTAATCACTTCTGCACAAGAGGGACACCCTCCCGATGCTTTTGCCTCCATTCCTCACCTGGGAAAACCCCTTACTGCGGGAACCCCTTTATCCACTTTGTCCGAGCCTAAATGCAAGTAGCTAAACCTGACCGAGAACGTCACAAAACCAGACTCACTAGTTTCACTTTAAATTCATGACCACAAGCTTCAAGTAGGCAAAACCACGTGGCATCCTAGAGACGTTGCTTTCCTACTCTCTGACACACCTTCTCTTTCTTCAAACCTTCTACGTTTCCCTCCTCTACTCACGCTCAGCGATCTCACCTTACGTTTCATTAAGGAAAGAAAAGGTATCTGAGGGAAAATGTTTCAAGCTTTCCTGCCACCTACTTGCAGCTGCAGCCACCTGTCTTCCCTGTTCCAGTGGATTTTGCTTTTTCTGCCGAGGGCCCACGCCTGCCTGCGGCATCTCCTCCCTCCGCTCAGCCGTGGCAGCCCTGCTGTGAGTCCCTCTTGTCGGTGCACAGCATGTGCTAGCGTCTTCTGTCTTAACAGCACAACAGCAACACTGCTCCAACCACCCTCTTTCTCTGTTACTTTTCACAATAAAACCTCTCAGAAGAGCTGTCTATACTCTGGCTCCAATCCCTAGCCTCCCAGCCCTCCCTCAATCCACTTCAGTTTAGCTTATGAAACCATCGCTCCACTGAAACAGCTTGAGACAGTCAAGACAGCTAATTACCCCCAAGTTGCTAAATACAACAGGCACTTCTCTGTCATCTTCCTCCACTTCTCCACTGAGATAGTTGGCCGGTCCCTCTTTTTGAAACACTCTTATCTTTTCAGTTTCCAATACTTGACCCTTAGTTTTCTGCCTTCTCTAAATTGAGTATCTTTGGACTTGGTCTTGGTCCCTTTTTCACCTATATCTACATATTCCAAGTAACGGAATGTTATAGTTTTTTTTCCCTTCGCCACTGTATTGCCAGGGCCTAACTCAGGGCCTAATTTAGGACACAGTAAGGCAGCATTTGATGAGCGAGTGAATGGTCCCTTACATCCCCATGACCTAACACAGTTCTGAGCTCATAGTTGGCTTGCCATAAAGCGTGTGGGAAATGAATGACATCCTTATTCTCATCTTCCAAATGCGGAAGTGGAGAAGTCAGAGATTAAACAGTTACCTGTGGTGACACAGCTGGCAAGTGGCACAGCTGGGACTGAAATCAGTCTTCACTCTGTTCCCTCCACTGCCCTGCACGGTGCCTCCCTTTGCGTCACCTGCTTTCACCCTATTCTCATGCAGGACTGGAATGATCAATGCACCTGAACATGCCACCAGCAGTTCCCACCTCTCAGCCTTTGTTGGGCCTGAAACACAATTTCCACTTCCAATTGCACATCTACCTATATACTACCTGTCTTTTAAGGCACTTTTCAAAATCTATGTCAACCTTGAAATCTTCATTTTTTAAGTTGCTAATAAATTTTCTAGCATCTAAACTGCCTTTAAATACAATTATATTTTTGTATCATTTTTTTTTAGCATTTAGCCTACCGGCAGGGATCCTAATCCACATAGTGCCTCCTTAAATACTCTGCCTGGCCTTGCATGTTGGAAGACTGAATTGGTATTTGTTGACTTGCAATGAAATGATTTAAATTCACATTTGATCTTCTCAACCTAAATAACAAAGATGATAAACTTATGTGGGAGTGGGCACTGCACTGTGGATATGGTGCCCTAGTAAACTACGGGCATATTCAGGGAGGTGAAAGAAGGCTAGGGTGTTAAAAATAAAAAGGAGGATGATGACATAAGAAACAATTATCCTTAGCTACAAAGATCACTAACGTTGTGATCAGTCCAAAGGTGCAGTCAGTTGCTGGACAGATGTCCTTGCGAAAGTATTTTTTTTTGTGTGTACTGCTTTGGTGGCCTTTGTGCAAGGCTGTGGGTTTGGCAGTCTTTTGTGAGGTTCTTGTTATCAGGCAATAGTGAGTGAGGACCTCCCTCCAGGGCCTTCCCAGCTCATTCCAGGGTTTGACACGAGTGACTCCATTTTGATTGTGACAACTTTCACAACCTAGAGGCAGAATACCCAAGGGAGAAGAGAAGTACAGACGACAAATCAAATAGACTTTTCCCTTAAATGTTAAACTCTACCCAGAGAAGCTGACTGAGGGTCCTGGTCAGCGAAGAGAATTTGGGCGGAAGATGTCATTTCTTCCCGGCAGACGCAGACGGGGACGAGGGGAGCCTGCCATACACACTGGGGCACAGGGCGACTTTCATTCCTGCCTTTCTCCTGTGGGGTCCAGGGGGTTTCCTCAGTGGTCCGAGTTAGCAGCACGTCCGGAGCCCGAGTATTTGCGATGCCACCTCCTGTCCGATGCAAGGGAGAGTCAGGCATGCAGGCCAGGAGGATCCAGGGTGTCTGTACAAGACGGAGGGCTGGAAATAATCCCTTTATTGTTCCCAACTCTGACCTGCTGAGTGGAGGCAACGCCAACGCACGGAAAGGAAGCCATGCCGTGCTTTGCATCCAGAACATTCTCTCTGCCCTCACTCAGGCGGGGGCTGCCACGGGTCGACCTCAACACCTGGCACCCTGTCGTCGTAACGCGCCGCCCGCCGCGGTCCTTGCACGGTTGGGCTCCCGGCGGGGCAGTTTTCGGTGAGGTCCTAGGAGGGGCCTGGCGGAGCCCGAGGCGGCGGCTCGGGAGCCAGCTGGGCGCAAGACACGGCGCGCGTCTCCTCCGGCCCGCCGGGCCCCGCCGTGCGGCCCGCGCTCGCCCCGGAGGTCCGGCTCTCCCACCCGCGGCCGCGGCGGCCCCGCGCAGGCCGCGTCCCTCCTGCCACGCGGCGGGATGTCCCCTCGCACCGCGGACGCCGCGGCCCCTCCGGGCGGCGGGCGGGGATGCCCTGGGCGGCCCACGCCCGCGGCAGGTGGTTCCGCCCGCGGCGGCGAACAAAGGCGGCTCGGGGGGGCGGGGACCCCGGGGGG
>VBSM01000361.1:107791149-107810783 GCA_008086735.1 Cheirogaleus medius | reverse complement strand
CGGCCCGCGCGGCGGCGGCGGCGGCGGCGGCGGCAGCGGCGGCGGCCGGGACGAAGCGGCGGCGGCGGCGACGGCGACGGCGCGGGGCGCTCGGGCTGATGGCGGCGGCGGCCGGGCCCGGCGCGGCGCTGTCCCCGCGGCCGTGCGACAGCGACCCGGCCAGCCCCGGAGCGCAGTCCCCGAAGGTGAGCAGGCGGCCGGCGCGGCCCGGCTCGACCCGGCGGCGCCCGCGGGCCCCCGCTGCCCGCCCGGCCCTGCCCGGCCCGGCCCGCCGGCCTCGAGGCAACAAGTGCGAGCTGGGCCGGGCCGGGCAGGGCGCCCCGGGGAGCCGCCGGTGGTGTCCGCGGAGACCCGCTTCCCGGGTCCGCCCCGCAGCGCTGGGGCTGCCGCGGAAAGCCGCGGTGCGGGACAGTGGCGGTCGGGAGCGTGGTGCGCGCGTCCACACGGCCGCCCGCACGCCTTCGGGGAAACTTTTCCTCAACTTTGCGGCGTCGCGGGTCGGGAGGGCTGGGCGTTTCGGAGCCGGTCGTGAGGCGGGCGGGACGGCGGGAGAGTCGCGCCCCCGCCGCGTCTCGCGCGGGCGGAAGTTTGTGGGAAGGTGGGAGCGGGGTGCGGACGCTCCGCCGGGCCGGGCCGCGCGTCTCCGCCGGCGTGCGGGGCTCGGAGCGGGGCCGCCGGGCCGCGACGGCGGAACCAACGGCCAGTCCCGCCGCCCAGCCCGGCGGGTGCGGCGGCCGCTGTCGCCGCCCGGAAGGGTCCGCACCGCCCCGGCTCTGGGGCCACCGGCTGAGAGCACCTGATGTGCGAGATCGCGGTCTCAGCTTTTTTGAGGACTTTCCATTTTAACTTTTTATCTTTGTCTGTTTTTTGAGTGTCTCAATTTTTAGCCAATCAAAAGGAAATGAACTTAAATTGACATGAAAATTCTTAAATTGCTCCCAAGTAAAATAGAAAACAGAGTACTTGAATGCTTAGAATGAGTTACGTCTTAAGTAGTGAATATGAAGTGTTGCAGTTGTGATACTTACCATGAAACATAAATTTTCAGCGAGCAGATTTAGGCTACTCTCCAGCTCTTGTCTGGTTGCTAGTCTTAGTAGGAATATACAGAGCTCTTTAATTAAATACCTACAAGGACTGAAAAAGGATATTTTGTATATTTTACTATTTGTAAAACAATCAGTAAATTCCTAGGAGCTACAGACATTTGAGATGTCATTATCATAATCATAATTTTAACTAACATCAGATAATGCTAGCCATTGCTGTAAGTGCTTTTCATATATTAACTCATTTAATCCTTGCATTAATCACATAGTAAGGAGAGGTTTAGAGAGAATGACTGCTTAGCCAGCTAGTGAGGAGTAATGCCCAGCCAGATGCTGCCTGGCCATTGTATCACACTGCCTCTTTACATTCTTTTGCTTTCATTTTAATATCTTGCAAGAGGACCATGTGTTTAACAAAATTGTAGTACTGTTAGAAGCTATAGTACCTTGATTTAAAAAACAACGTGATTTTTAGACCTTAAGCCTTGGCTAATATATAAATAAATCAATTTCCTAATGTCTGGTACTTAATTTTCTCAGTGGAATGGTTAAATTTACAGCCTTGATATTCTTGTCGTATAATGGATTACATTAAAAGTATGTCTTTCTTTTTGGAGGGGATACAACTGATTGATGACCCTTACTAGGGTATATTTTTGCAATGTAAGAAAAAAGAATAGTTAGGATTGGTAACCTGTTTTTCGTCCTTGGATGTCCACTTTTCACAGGTATACCTAAGTAGTCAATTAGAATAGTTCTATGAACCAGCTCTAAGTTGAATTAAACCCTGTAAATGATCCATACGTTTTTTTCCTCCAGCAGTAGTTTTATGTGTTTATTAAAGGCAGGAGGCATTTTAACCCCAGTTGGTGAGAAAGTAAAAGTAGATTTAGAATTACAGGTTAATTGAAAATTTTCTTATTTTGATTGGATTGAAGATCAGTTTTTAATTTTGTTCCAGGTCTTGCACATGGTAAATTCTTGGTCCCTTTTAATATAGGATGTTAACATTTGTGTAACTAATTGTCTTTAGCCTTTCACTTGTTGAGACTCTTAGCAAGTCTGAGAAGATACATATTCAGTCTTATTATTTGTACTCTTATTGTTTCTCTAATTATTATTTTTTAATCTTTTAAATGTATAGGATGATAATGAAGATAATTCAAATGATGGGACCCAGCCACCCAAAAGGAGGCGAATGGGCTCGGGAGATAGCTCTAGGAGTTGTGAAACTTCAAGTCAAGATCTTGGGTATTGTTATTTTACTGCTTAATATTTTTTGTGGTATGTTTCTCTTTTCTGCATTGGCATCCTCTTCCTCTCCGCCCCAGTCCTGACAGTTATTAAAATTGTAGAATATTTTCTTCCTGTTTTATAATGTGACACCAAAGTTGGTCTTACTACTGAGTATAATTTAAAAAAATGTATCATGGTGAAATACATAAAATTCACCATTTTAACTCTGGTTAAGTGTGCAATTCAGTGGCATCAATTACATTCACAGTGTTGTGCAGCTATCACCACCATCCATTTCCAAAACTTTGTCACTACCCTAAACAAACTTCATAATCATTAAGTAGTAACTTCCATTTCTCCCTCCCCCCATCCCCCTGCAACCACCATTCCACTTTTTGTTTCTATGAAATTGACTACCCTAGGTACCTCATATAAATGGAATCATACAATATTTGTCCTTTTGTGTTTGGCTTATTTGACTTAGTGTGTTGTTTTCAACGTTCATCTATGTTGTGTCGTATTTCAGAATTTTTTTTTTTTTGTTTTTAAGGCTGAGTAATATTCCGTTGTATGTATATGCTGCATTTTGTTCATTCATGTTGGTGGACATTGGGCTATTTCCATCTTTTGGCTAGGTTGACTAATGCTGCAATGAACATTGGTGTTCAGAGTTCCTGTTTTTAATTTTTTTGGGTGTATACCCAGGAGTGGAATAGCTGGGTCATATGGTAATTCTGTGTTCAGCTTTTTGAGGAACCACCAGTTTTCCACAGCAGCTGCACCAATGCACCAATTTACATTCCCACCAGCAATGCACAGTTTTCAGTTTCTTCACATCCGTGGCAATTTGTTATTTTCCTATTTTTTTGGATAATAGTTATCCTAAAGAGTATGATGGGACATTTTACTGTGATTCTCATTTTCATTTCCATAATGATTTGTGATGTTGAACATCTTTTCATGTGTTTATTGGTCATTTATGTATCTTTGGAGAAATGTCTGTCCAAGTTCTTTGCCCATTTTTTATTTGGGTGGTTTTAGTTGTTGAGTTGTGGAAGTTTGTTATATATTCTAGCTATTAAGCCTTTATTATTATAGATGATTTGCAAATATTTACTTCCATTCTGTGGGTTGTCTCTTTACTCTCTTGATAGTATTCTTTGTTGCACAAATTTTCTTTTTATTTTGAAGTCCAAATTCTTGATCTGTTTTTTCTTTTGTTTCTTGTGCTTTTCATGTCATATCTAAGAATCCATTGCCAAATCTGAGGTCACGAACGTTTCTGTATTTTCTTCTAAGGGTTTTCTAGTTAGCTCTTATATATAGGTTGGTCCATTTTGGGTTAATTTTTGTATGTGATACGAGGTAAAGGTCCAGTTTCATACTTTTGCGTGTGTAAGTTTCCCGGCACCATTTTCGATAATACTCTTCTTTTCCTCAGTTACTTTTTAAATGCATAAAAGAGTGTTAGATTCCTGCTTCTAATTTAGAGGTTGAATTGGCCCAGATCCTAAAATCTGTACTCTTCACTATTCAGGGTAGAGGTTGACTGCAGTACACTGAAACTGTCAAACTAGGTCCATTCTTTGCTTCTGGGTTTGTGAAGTGTATGAGAACACACAATTATGGTTTATGGTCCATTTCATTGAGAAATAAGTTTTTCGAGTTCTGTTTTCTCAGTAGTTTGTGACTCACTGAACAGCAGACAAAACACAGAAGCTAATTACTTTATACTTTGGGTGGATGAAATACTGGCTATGTGTGTTAAGCCTAAGAGAAAGAATTCAGAGCTTTGAATTCAGAATTCAAAGAATCAGCTTGCTTTGGCCTCTCTTAAGCTAAAAAATGCCTTTGTTACTAGCAGTTCGTGAGTCTTGGTTCTCTCTGGTGTATAGAAAATTTTATTTTCAATGTACCTTTTGGATTTGATATTCTAGATGATTATTTTTCTTCCTTCTACTTGTGTTATAATTTTCTTTGATGCACATGAAATCGCGTCATAGCGAAGGATTTAAATACATAAAATAGCTTTCAAAATATCCTCAAAAATAAAAGTCATTAAAATTTAATAAAAACCACACTTAAGGCATAATATATATTTCTGTGCTTAGCTTTAGTTACTATCCAGCAGAAAACTTGATAGAGTACAAATGGCCACCTGATGAAACAGGAGAATACTATATGCTTCAAGAACAAGTCAGTGAATATTTGGGTGTGACCTCCTTTAAACGGAAATATCCAGGTACTTAAGTCTTAGTTATGTAACAGATTAAGGCTAACTTTTAACTAATAGTAATTCTTTATGATAGGCTGTCAACTTCTGAATTCTTGTATGTGGATCATTTATAATATATTTTATGTTCTTTTGCTCACTGATTTTCATTTACTACTGTCATTTAGCATCTCTTTCCACTATTGATATA
This sequence comes from Cheirogaleus medius, assembly GCA_008086735.1. Lineage (NCBI taxonomy): Eukaryota > Metazoa > Chordata > Mammalia > Primates > Cheirogaleidae > Cheirogaleus > Cheirogaleus medius. Next base: position 107,806,075 of record VBSM01000361.1, on the reverse strand, counting down.
TTCTTATGACTCATAAACTGATTTAAAAGCAAAATGAGAAAGGTGAATTTCCTGGTGAAAATTTTAGAAAAAATCATAGTCAAGAGTTTACCAGCTATATAAGCCATGTTTGAATAGGAGAAAGGCTATTCCTGATGAACAAGTTAATGTAGTTATTTATGTTGCTTTCTTGTTTTGGATTATTCTATTTTCAATTTTATTTTAATTTTTATTTCAGAATTTATAAGATTTTTGTGTAGTCTTTTAAATAACATTTGGAATATGTAATATGAGGCACTAAAAATCAAAATTTTTAAGCTTTTTAAAGTTTTACAAATGCATAATGTTTTATTTTTAATAGCTTTTTGTTCTTTTTTTTGGAGATTTAGAGCGACGAGATTTGTCTCACAAGGAGAAACTCTACCTAAGAGAGTTAAATGTCATTACAGAAACTCAATGCACTCTAGGTAATAAAAACTTATAATGTACATTTTTCAACCTGATCTTTTATGACATGATAATGTATAAGTATTTATCTCCTTCCTGAAATAATTTTACAAAATGAACTATTTAAATGGTAAACTATTTACTTCATTTTTGATTATTGTTAAAATGCAAAGGAGAAAGACACTTATACAGATGATTCCCAGCTTGGCAATGGTTCGACTTATGATTTTTCTGCTTGACAGTGGTGTGAAAGTAATGCATATTCTGTAGAAACCATACTTCGAATATCTATATAGCCATTCTGTTTTTCATTTAACATATTACATGAGATACTCAACACTTTATTATAAAATAGGCTTTGTGTTAGATGATTTTGCCCAACTGTAGGCCAATGTAAATGTCCTGAGAACAATTAAAGCAGGCTAGGCTGAGCTATGATGTTTGGTAGGTTAGGTGTATTAAATTCAGTTTTGATTTATGATACCTGGTAGTTTCAACTTACGATAGGCTTATCAGATGTAACCCCATCATAAGTCAAGGACTACCCGTATTCTATAACAGAGTATAATTTTCCAATAACTTTCATAGAGTTGTCAAAGTGTGTGTGTTGTGATATATTCGTACAGTAGTTTTTAAAAGTTACGGGTCTTTTGTTGGGCCCAGTGGTTCACGCTTGTTGTCTCAGCTACTTGGGAGGCTGAGGCAGGAGGATCACCGGAGTGCAGGAGTTCAGGGCTGTCCATGCATTGTGATCGCACCTGTGAATAGCACTGTACTCCAGCCTGGGCAGCATAGCAAGACTCTGTCTTTAAAAAAAAAAGGCAAGTTTTGTTCTGTTTTTAGTTCTGCATAATTATCTCTATGCTTTTTACTTTCATAAAAATTTTAATATATGGATGGTTTTTATATAATATAAATTCATGGGAGTTCATTTCAGCAATTGGCGAAATCTGATACTGTTTTGAAAATCATCTACAATGTGCTGATGATTTTGGTGAAATTTGAATTGATTGATATTTCTAGTATATGGAATTTGAAGACTAGAAACTGTAATGTGTTGAAAAAAAATTTTTTTTAACTCAACTAATTTTCTGTATTACTTATTAGTAGTTAGTATATATCATTATTTAACAGTTGTTTGTAAGAAAAGGGATATATGTTTATACAATGTAGAATCTTAAAAATAACATGGGTTGAAAAATTGATTTTTTTGCCTTTCAAGATAATATTTTAATTCCTTGACTTTATACTAGGAATACTAAGTTTTATTATTTTCAAATGTATTCAAATATTTTGCTTTGACTATTGGAAAACCTTTTAAATGTGGAGTAGTTTGAAGAAGAAGCCAATTTTGAAGAATATTTTGTTCACTTAGCCTTAAAAGAACTTCTTTACGTTTTTTGCCTAACATAGGTTTAACAGCATTGCGCAGTGATGAAGTGATAGATTTAATGATAAAAGAATATCCAGCCAAACATGCTGAATATTCTGTTATTCTACAAGAAAAAGAACGTCAGCGAATCACAGACCATTATAAAGAGTATTCTGTAAGTAACCGAGGTGACTAGCATGTGTCATTTGAGTTGGAGAGAACGAAATTTTATAAACTTATATATGATTTCCAACTGTAATGTTTTTCTTTCAGCAAATGCAACAACAGAATACTCAGAAAGTTGAAGCCAGCAAAGTGCCTGAGTATATTAAGAAAGCTGCCAAAAAAGCAGCTGAATTTAACAGCAATTTAAACCGGGAACGAATGGAAGAAAGAAGAGCTTATTTTGACTTGCAGACACATGTAGGATGACTTGAATGTAGTAGTCCCTGAACCTGGCTTTATTACTTGCTATTTGCAGAATGCTCATTACCTCCTTCATTATTATTTTTGTACCACCTATGTATTCCTTTCCACCCCAGAACTTAAGATACTATTTTTAATGACGTGCCTAATAATACTCAATTTACTTCTTTTTTTCTGTGAGGTGCTTTTTGCTTTATGGTTGATATTCTACTGAAAAAGACTAATAATAGCTACATGTCATACTTTCTCTGTGTCTCAAAGGGTATTTTGAGAGATTTCCATATTATTAACCATGTGAGGTTGGAACTAGTATTATTTCCATTTCATAGATGAGGAAATTGAGCTACAGAGAGGTTGTATAAGCTTCCTAGGTCATACTGCTCTTAAGTGGTGCGCAGGAAATACACCGCCTTTCCTCAGAAATTATGCTTGTAGTGAATAGGCGGTAGAACTATCACACACAGAACTGAAAGCACCAACTGCCCTCAGGTTACAGCTCCCAATGTCTCTTATATTTCTAGCTTTTTTTGAGGGGGGGTGTGTGCAGTGGGGAGCACACGGTGATTCTTGTCCTAAAGCCTTGGTTCCTCTCACACTATCAGTTTTGTGTTTTTCTCTGTGTTAACATAGGTTATACAGGTGCCTCGAGGGAAGTACAAAGTTTTGCCGACAGAGCGAACAAAGGTCAGTTCTTACCCAGTGGCTCTCATCCCCGGACAGTTCCAGGAATATTACAAGAGGTATTTAGTAGTTTTAGTTACTCTTGGTATCAGCTATTGGTAAGGGGTTTCAGAGCCACCTGAACTTGTCTCCTAACAGTTTTTACATCTATAAATATCATGCCATAAGATGTTGTGTAGGATTTGTGTTGATATTCCTCATCTTCTCTGGTCCTTGGTGCACAGCACCCTTCAACCAGAATTGGAACATGTAGGGGTGAAACCTGGACTGCCCACGCCTGGAGGTCTCTGCCCCTCCCTGCTCAGACTGTGTCTGTGTCCAGCAGTGCTAGCACTACTCCAAAGCTTGCCGGAAATGCAGAATGTCTAGCTCAGCCCCAGACCTGCTGACTCAGAGCCTGCATTTTAACAGATGCTTCCACGATTCATGTGTTGATTAGAATGTGAGAAGCTGCAGAGATGAGAGAAGGAGCAGAGAGGCCGCTGGGGCGTGAACAGGCGCCTGGCACTCTAGCCACGTTGCTGGCCTGGCCTGGCTGCTGCTTCCAGTCTGTGGACCAAGAATGCCACTTTTCTCCTATCCCAACCTGTGTGTAACTGAAAAAACAGGGCTGACAGGTTCATTTTGTTTCAAAACCTCAGCTTTTACTTCAGCTTTAAACCTTACTCTGGAACCATATGTTCTTTCAAGTAGAGACTGTTCTTTAGAGCTGCGGTCCCCAACCCCTGGGCCTCGAACCGGTACTGGTCCACGGCCTCTTAGGAACCGCAGCAGGAGGTGAGCGAGGGCAAGGGAGGGAAGCTTCGTCTGTGCTTACAGATTCATAGCCGCTCCTGTCACTCGCATCACTACCTGAGCTCCGCCTCTTGTCAGATCAGCGGGGGCATTAGTTGCAGGAAAGCAAGCTCAGGGCTCCCACTGATTCCGCGTTATGGTGAGTTGTGTGATCATTTCATTATATATTACAATGTAATAATAATAGAAATAAAGTGCACGATAAATGTAATGTGCTTGAACCATACCCTGTCCCCCACCCTAGCCTGTGGGAAAATTGTCTTTCATGAAACCGGTCCCTGGTGCCAAAAAGGTTGGGGACCGCTGCTTTAGAGAACAGAATTTAAAGTAGAGTATAGAATCATACCATTTGAAAGTCAGATTTAAGACATGGGCAGAAATTTTTATTTTTAAATTCTTTTGTTTTGGCATCAGCAAATTATTAACAGTGTACCAACCCCTTTCCTTTTTGGGGTGTTGTCGTAGTTGAGGGAGACCCTAATCCAGGGTCCCTTCCTGAATAGGGGCTCTCCTGAGGCTGAGAATGGAGGTGAGGCACTGTCTGACTAGGGGAGGGGTTGCCAGTCTCTAGTTTCAGACAAAATTGATGATGGAATGTGTTAGGATACACACTTCCAGATTCGTTTAAAATAATTTGTTACTGAAAATTTTGTTTCTTAAGTTATATCTTAGGTAATATCATGTACCATGCACTATTGAGATTTACAGGTGCTAACTTACTTAATCCACACTGGGGCTCCGTGAGGGGGGCTCTGTTGTCAGACCTGTGTTGCAAGCGAAAGACTGACTGACAGCGAGAGGGGCTGCAGCGACCTGGGATGGGGTGGCAGGCCTGGGCCTTGCTCTTCAGTTTCACCCTTATCTGCTGACATTTTATTTATTTTTTTCTTTTTTGAGTTGAGGTTAAAGAGGAGAGGCATTATCTTTTTATAGTAAGAGTCAAATGCTATTTTACATGTTCAATCTAGTGAAAAAGTAAGTGTTCAGCCTTTTTATTTATTACTTATCCCTACTTTATGGCCAAAATGAAAAATTAGTTATCTTTAATCATTTTGTAAAAGTATTTGGGGATAGTTGAGAAGATTAAGGCTATCTTCATAGTCAGAGTTTAGTCTATTCATATTTAATAATAAAGGAAAACTGAAAATAGTATCTGCATCCAGGTACTCACCAGATGAGCTGCGGTATTTGCCGCTGAACACAGCCCTGTACGAGCCCCCTCTGGATCCCGAGCTACCTGCTCTGGACAGCGATGGTGATTCAGACGATGTGGAAGATGGTCGCGGTGATGAGAAACGGAAAAGTAAAGGCACATCGGTGAGAACGTTTATCTTTACTGGGAAGCATTCCTTTCACTTGAAGTTTTGCTGGTTGCTTTCCTGGAATATTGAATTGAACTTGTGTCACCACCTGTTTGAAAAAGGACAGTTGCATGTAATTTCCAGAGAGCTTTCATCAAGAAAAGTTCTTTATTGTGTGTGTTGATATAAACAAGCAGTGCATGGCCTTTGGTAAGTTCTGTATTTAAAATCTCGCCTTTGTAGTTATCGTGTGCACACTGGGCAAGGGTATGGAGCATTAGTTTACAGTCTTTATTCACCTTGCTGTCTATTTAGCTTAAAATGTTGAACAAAACAAACTTTGATCTCTTGCCACAGAGGATTGTATTTTTCTAGGTTTGAGTGAGTCCATTAACTTGTGTTCCTGTTGCTTAATTAATCTTAGACTTATACAGGCAAAAATATGCTAACTAATAAGTTGTTCTATTGGTCAGGTTTTCCTGTATGACATTTTTTGGTAGCAAAATGCAGTTGCAAGACAGTGGGCAGTTGTACTTTGTGGACAGGAAGGAGAACAAAAGCCCAATGTCGATGTTGGGTTTTGATCCCACTGGTGAGCCAGGGTTTTTGGTTTCTTTAGCATTGTGTTTTAAGTAACTTTTCACTGTAGCCAACCTGAACTTGAGAGTGTGCTACCATTGAATGGGCATTATATTTCCTTGTCATGAACAGCTTCAAAAATGTACTTAATAAATTGGGTTATGTAAAATACGATGCTATTCAAGTATTAAAGTGGTGATCCCGCTCTTCTGTCATGTTGCTAAAAGAGGGGAGGCTATGGTTTTGAGGGTGCTGAAGCTGACTTCCTCTCTCACTGCTAGGAAGAATGTTCTCTTTATATTTAAATTAACAAAACTTTAAAACTTTTTTTTGAGTATTTTCCATAGTTATCAGAATTCAGACTCAAATCTGTCTTAATTCCAAGGAATCGTTGTTTTTGCCTTTTGAACTCCAGGACAGCTCCTCTGGCAATGTATCCGAAGGGGAAAGCCCTCCCGACAGCCAGGAGGATTCCTTCCAGGGAAGACAGAAATCTAAAGACAAAGCTGCTACTCCGAGAAAAGATGGTTCCAAACGCTCTGTACTGTCCAAATCAGTTCCTGGGTACAAGGTAGAAGAAAAAAGCCCCTGACTCAGCTTCTTTACTGACCAGCCTCTCTCCCTGACATGTTTAACTTTGACCTTCACCAGTGTGGAGCTTCTGCCTGCTGTAGCCCTGCTGTCCTCTGCGGTGTGCCCTCTGGCAGCTGCTTCCTGTTTCGCTTTGTTCCCTGGGGGCTTTCCTGTCACTTTGGCTATGGTTTTTAGCTTCTGTTTTCTGTATATGTATAATTTGAGTCTTTTTTTTCTTTTATATCATAACCAGGCAAGTATGGGTTTTTAAAACATTCTTTCATAGGCAGAACTTTATACTTCTTTCCTTGGAGTAGAGATGATAATTATCTGTCATTTTAAACATCCCAGCATTTAGTATGGCTAAACCTGCTGAGCAGCTAAGCACGGGTGGATAACTGCTAGAATAAGTTGCCTTTCTGTAGTGCCTTTCACTAAGAAAGATAGGGGTTTAACCTAAGGATTATGTGATCCATCTGCCAAATTCAGCTTACTCTGGGATAGAAAATAGTAAAACCTGTTATTTACATTGTGGTGAGTTTTAGCATAACCTTGGCAAATACCCTATATGATTCTATGACAAGTATTAAAACTTATTTGTTAACTTTTTGATCTGATTATTCTCAGAGTAAAGTAGTAGGTTGTCAGCAACTATCAACATTATTTTTAATGTTTTCCTCCCTCTGTCTGCCCTCCCTTTTCTTTTGAAGAAAAGGTGAGGTGAGTAGCCTTACTTGCGTATAGGCATTTCAGAAGATCATAAAAGGAATAGAATTAGCTGTACAATTTTATGTTTTGGATGGTGATAGTAAAATATATAGTTCTTTTGGTTTGGAATGTATTAGAATATGCTTTTTATTATGCTTTATGAAGGTGTATTGAGGGAAAGTTTTAGAGTAAGGTGATGAGAAAGTTTTGCCAAGTGAAACTGCTGAACACCGTGTTGTATGTCAGAATCGTGGTAAATAAGCCACAGGAACATATTGATGTGAGCTGTTAGTCAGCTTCCCTCAACCTAACCAGAACACTTTCTAACAGTTCATTTACCTTTCTTTTCTTGAAGTAAAAAAAAGCGACCTAATAAATGAGCATATTCCATATTTTATTAGAAAATGCCTTTATGGGCAAGCAGATTTTAAGATTCATTCAGCAAGGGTTGGCTTCCAAGGGTGGCTTCAACAGGCTGCAGCTGTGTGGTTTTGTGCTTGTTTTTACATATATAGCTTATTTAATTTCTTTAAACTAAAGATTTAAATTAATGCTTAATGATCGAAAGCAAATGAACTCCAAAGATTAAATCTTGGAAACAGCCCACATGAATGAGTGTGTGCTGCTGGTCTGTCTGCGCTTTGTGGGGAGTGGCAGCTCAGAGCACACTGCCCTGTGACTCCTCAGTGTCCAGTAGGTCTTTCTAACTGCAAGCCTGATAGATCATGGGTTGGAAAAGAGAGAATATTGAAATAGGTGTTTTTATACAGGCTGAAAATGAAAACTACTCGACTATCATTGATTTTAGTATATAAGAAATTAAATAGATTAACATAAATTAATAGTACTCAAGGGAGTCTGATATGCAAAATATACATTTTATAATCTGTGTACATTTTTAGTACTTAAAAGAATAAAGCGCAGGTATTTCAAAGATGGGAACTAGCAGTATCTAGATGTAATACATTAATGTGAACATGTTTATTAGAAGTTAACCTCTATGAAAAGTATTAATAAGCCAAGATGTGCCTAAATATTAGGGTACTTCAAGCTGAAGGTCATATATATAAATATGTTTTAAAATATGGGAGTTAAGAATGATGATATATCTGATGTCTTGCTTAGTAAGATTGACTAGTGCTTGCCCTTAATTTGTAGGACAGTATTGTTTAGGTTACATTAACCTGAAATTTAAAGCATAATTGTTAGAATTCAGGCCCATAAGTGTATAATTAAAATCTATACTATATTAGTGCTACCATGAAAGTCTCACTTACGTTTGGCTGGTTTTCAGGCAGAAAAATAAGTCTACTATGAGCCTTTTATTTGAGATTCTGAGAACTATTAGGATGGTGTTTTACTTTTCTTGTCAGTAGTGAAACTCTGGTGTCATTGCAGTTGTTGGAAATAGAACCGATTGTGTCAGACACATGTAAGGTTCTGTCCCATTAGTTTTCAGGGGGTTCTGCACATCATTCCCTTTCCTCCTCCCCCAGCTCTACAGCCCACAGTTGCCAATTGATGTGTAAAGTCTTGGATGCAAGCATTGTGGTTTCTTAGAGGTCAGGGGCTTGAATACACAAAGTAATTTTGTAAACTGAGCTGCAGCTTCACTGCAGAAAATGCTACACAGCTGTCTCTTTCTTCCCCTTCTCCCCTGTCTCTCCCTCTTTTCATCAAGATGAAGAATACTGGGTAAGAATAATTTTAAGTGATTTAACAAAACGTTACGATTTAAGCTTTGAAGGAAAACTAGAGTTTTCTTGGTGTCCCTTTTATCATAGGTGTTTAATGTATATTTTAATGATTATAGAACTTGAATTGCTGTAGAATGTGAATGACTAGCCTTGTGTTTTATTCCTTTTGACTTTTGTTTGTAAAGGATCTCCTGTGAGTTCTCTTTTTATGATTTAATATGTGTGGTTACTTTCCTGACTTTAGTGAAAAGGTATTAGAGTACTTACTCTGCCATTATCTAACTTCAACTGCAAGTATTAAATAAGTATATCTTTTACATTTAGTACAGGTCCCATAACCAAAAGAGATTTCTTAGTTTTGGTAGATTGAGAGGTAGCTTTCTGCTGTATATTATGGCAGCTAAAGATCTGATCATAACTGACCCAGAACTTGGATCATAGAAGTGCACTTCGTAGCTGCTTGTATCTAGGTGTAGGAACACACAATGAGAACCTTATGCTTAGAATGTAGCAGTATCAACAGAGGGTAACTGCACTGCAAGACTTAAAAGGTTTAAGCGTGTGACACTATCCTTTTGTTGGGGGGAGCAGGGTATAAAAATATACACATAGGAGATGTAGAATAGTTAACAGTAAAATTTTATATGTTATGTTTAACTTCCTTGATATTTATTATTTTGTAGAGACATTTGTGAATGTTTAGAGTTGTTTTTATTATATTTATGTATAAGGTTGACTTTTTTTTAATAAATAAGCCAAAAATTCTTTTTGAATGCCTCTGTCATCTTTTGCAAAGAAAGATAACTTAAAAAGTAAAAACCTTAGAAGAATTAAGAACAAATTCTTTAGGCCTAACAAGTTAGGCAGGTGGCAGTGAGACATTTCAAAGCTGGAATACTGTACACAAAGTTTGAGTTTTCTTTAGGTTCCTCTTGGGATCAGTAACTTAGGAAAGGCAAATACAAGATGCATTTGGATGGGCTGGAATAAAATAGAAGTATAACAGTTCTACTTAAAATAAGCTTTCCCCCAGTTTTTTATGTATGTGTCTTTATATCCATGCTCCTGCCCCCATTTCATTCTTGGCCCACGTGTCCTCTTCTCTGCCACTGTCACGTATTCCTACAGCACGAGTGAACATCACTTTGGAGTGGTCACAGCTGTGACTTTGGGATGCCCTCCTTCTGGTTGCTTTGGGTACAGTGAACCCTTTTTTCTTTGTCCTTTTCCATGTGTTGCCAAATATATTTAAAGTCCAAATACTTTCATTGGACTATGCATATTTTTATTCTGAAAGATGAGCAATACTCAAAAAACGTGTTTTATTAAGTGACGGCCATTGTTTTTTGCTTCTGAAAATGTATTTTTCCCTTTTATGTTTTACATTTCATAGCGAATTCTTTTTTCCTTAAGCTTAGGTTCTTTTAATTTATTACATATGCAAAGGGAATAATCACAGGACTGTTTTCTGCAAACATTTACACATGACAACGTATGCACGAGACATCTTTCAATTAAAAATGTTAAAACTGATTTTTTTAACTTAGATTTCATAGATCTAGTTTTATAACTTTTGAAAACATCAATTTTTAAACAAAATCAACATATAAGCTGCTTAAAACTTAGTTATCTCTTTTATAATAAGCCTAATTTACATGTAATAGTCATTTGGGACTTGGATTTTCTCTTCCAATTAATAGGGACATGACATTATGTTGAGTTTTTCCTTCCAGTTCATTATGCAGATTTTACTGTGCATGTAGGAAGTATAGAATGCTACATTTTAATCTTAACGTGAGATCATGCTGTTTACAAAGTTTTAAAATGAAAGCTAAGGCTTTTGTCAGTAGACTGTCTTATGTCCTGAGCAGACTCAATGTCAAATTACGTCTTTCAGAAAGGTTTGAACATAAAGGGAACAGCAAGTTATCAAAAGTAAAGTTAAGGAAGTAGAGTAACAGAATTCCTTTTGAACCCATAGTAAGCTCTTCTGGCATGAATTTTATAGCCCTCTTCTACCCTTCCAGCCAAAGGTCATTCCAAATGCTATATGTGGAATTTGTCTGAAGGGTAAGGAGTCCAACAAGAAAGGAAAGGCTGAATCACTTATACACTGCTCCCAATGTGATAACAGCGGTAAGTACTGAAATGTCTTCTTAAAATTTTAACCACCCTATATATTGCTTCAAAAACTAGGATTTATAGTTTGAGCTAGACGTCAACCAAAGACTCATCAAATACACAGGATAACTTCTGCGGCATAGACAGGGCCCATGTTATTTTCTTTTACAATGTATTTTCATTTCTCTTTGACAATTAAACCTAACAGCCATTCTTGGGAAGTCCTAGAGAAAACTAGTATTTTATATGCCATAGTAAGATAAAAATTGTTGTGTGAAATACTACTAATACTGGTTTTGATTTAGGCCATCCTTCTTGCCTGGATATGACCATGGAGCTTGTTTCTATGATTAAGACCTACCCATGGCAATGTATGGAATGTAAAACATGCATTATATGTGGACAACCCCACCATGAAGAAGAAATGATGTTCTGTGATGTGTGTGACAGAGGTTATCATACTTTTTGTGTGGGCCTTGGTGCTATTCCATCAGGTAAAGATTTAAAACAGAAAGAACACTATCTTTGAGTGGTGAGACTTGGCCAGCATCTCCTTAGGCTGCATAAGCACTCTGACGACATGAAGAGCCTAAAGACCTTATGTTCAGATGTGACTGAAGCTGTGACTGCCCAGGTCACGAACACAGCTCTTCATCCCTAGGCAGCCCAACTACAGGGCAAATAAGATGTCAGAATGCCTAGGCTAAGTTTTAGAAGTACAGTTCAATTTATAAGATGAGCCTGGTATTTTTCTACTGATAAACATGAAGTAACAGATCATTAATTTGTTTCAAAGCTTTGATTTTATTTTTATACATCATCTATTTAGAAATTTAACAAAATGATTGCTGTATCTTTATACATATTAGACCAGATTTTTATAAATTGAGGCAGCATGACAATCCCAGATAACTTTAGAATAAACACAGAATCGAATAAATCACAGTAACTGGACTAAAACATTACACAGATAATTGTGTAAATTTAGAACTTATTTGCATAGTTAACACCATATAATACTCTATAAAATATACGCCTGAAACTAAATTTCCTGGGAGTCATTAAGAAGCAAGCAACTTAAATAATGATTTAAGGTTATGCAGTAATTCAGATCAAGTAAGTATGTAGTAGTTTATCATTGTGCTTTAAAAACTTGAAATTTTAAAGTGCTACGTCAGCACAGTATATCAGGACTTCAGAGAATGCTGTTAGACACACAACTGCCAGTAAACAGCCAAAAAAGGCTTTTAAAAGCTAAATTCAGTAATGGGTTTTATATTGGGATTTGTATTAAACTTTTGAAGTTTGATAGTGTTTGAATTTCAGGGAAGATTACAGTAATTTTGTAAAGGTCAGAAACATTGTGTAGCATTGCTTTCTCCGCCAACCCCATTAATTTGCACTGAATCTCACATGGCATTGATTGCATTGGTAATTTTAGGGGAAGTTTACATTTTCCCCCTTAAATTAAGAAATTTCTTTAGGGCCCTTCTCAATGCAAATCCAGAGAGGAACATCATTATTGACAGCTAAGGAAGGATAGCTTAAATGGGCTTATAATTCAGTCCTGTAAAAATAAAGTTTCATTTTCTATTAACAATTTTTCTCCTAGGTCGCTGGATTTGTGACTGTTGTCAGCGAGCCCCCCCAACACCCAGGAAAGTGGGCAGAAGGGGGAAAAACAGCAAAGAGGGATAAAATAGGTTTTTGACCCTAATATTGTATATGCATTTAAGTGGAATATTTGGTGCCAATTTATTTACATTTTCATTTTTATGTCAATAAAAGAATTTTGAAATTAAATACAGGCTTAAAATCTGCAGTTGATTTGTTGTAACCTACTCTTACCCTCGAAACTAATTCCAAGTAGAGAAATAATTCATCTTCCAAAAGAGTTTTATCTCTTAGTACTTGGCTCTTCAAAAATGCAGTCGAAATATTTAGCAACTTAATTAAAAATACTTAACTATTCCTCCAGTAGCCTGAAAAGTTACTGTTATTTTCATGAAAATTTCCTAATATGCACTGTTGTTTCTGGCCTACCATAGGCAGTATAACAAAGTTATTTAACAACTAAAAAATTTTAATTGACAGGTAGCCCAAGATTAAAATGACAAACGGCCTATTAAGATTTGGTGCAGCTGGATTTAAAATTGCAAGTATTGGCACAGGAACAAAAAGTTTGTAAATACCTGCCTGTCAGGAAATCCTGTTTGGATAGAAAGTACCATCCCTACCTGGGGTACGGGCTTGGGGCTTTAGTCCCGGCCCAGGGGAATGTAAATAAATCATTACATTTCTGACGTGATTTTAGTTACTCTTGAAAACTTACACATTGAACTTCGTTTAGAATCTCTAGAATAAAATTATAATGGTATCAACCTTTAATATGATCTGTGTAACTGCACGAAAGGTTGCTCTATTTGGATTTCTTTTATATAATAAACCTAAGTCACTGTAGTAATCTTTTTCTTCACCTGACAAACTCATCAAAATGGAGTTTGAACATTTTATTGTGTATATTCCTTTTATAGGAGTTTTTATCTTGAAAACAATGTGCTTGCTGCTTTTCCAATTTAGGGGTTTTGGGGTAACTGAGGTAAAAAAAAAAAAAAACTGTGTATGGCTTTATTTTTCCATTCCTCGACTAGAAACGGTAACCATTACTTCAACCAGGCGAAAGTAGCAAGGTTCACAGCAAACTGCAATCAACGTCACAGATTAGGGGTATTATACTCCAGCGTATGCTAAATGACTCAGAAAAGAATTTCAAGTACCAGTTTCAAAATACTAATTAATATTGTCCAAAGAACAGATTCCTCCTCTTGAGGCGCGTCTTCCGGAGCATAAGCGTGCTTCTGACTTGGGTCTGCGCCGTCTGAGGAGTAAGCGGGCTCACCAAGTGGGTACTGATCGATTGTTTTATCATAATATACTTTCATTTCAAATTCGCTCTCGTGGTGAGATGGGTGTCCATAGATCCCTATTCCCACAGGGCGTTGGAAATGTGCGGGTATAAAAACAATGTCCTGGCCACAAGTGACTGACTGTAACTCATAGTCATCGAAACTCGGATGGAGCGTGCTATCGGATACGTACAGGTCTGCATCTCCTTTTAAGCTCTGCATCTTAAGGATGATCTTTCCCTCATGATTTAACCTCAAGTAACTATAATTCCCAGCTCCTATCTGACCCTGAACAACATGCAGAAGGATCCATTCTTCTGGGACTTCCTCCTCTTCGGAGCAGTTCGCTAAGGACAAGGCCTGCGATGCCAGAAGCATCAGCAGAGCTCTCCTCCAGGGAGCTGCCGTCCTCCGGGGAGCGGCCATGGCTGGTGGGCTCAGCGCATGGGCTTCCTCATCTGTCAGTGCTCTGTGGGCAAAACCACAGGTGACACGCTTAGCCACAGTGCCTGGCTCCACGGGCGCCCCGCCACGCCGGCCGGGGGCGTCTCCGGGCCCCGGGAGTCTTCAAGCCGGGCGAATCCATTTCGGGCCCACCCCGGGGCCCCCGCCACCAGCCTAGGAGGGGGACAGCAGGGGAGAGGAGAGGACAGCAGGAGACGGGAGGGGACAGCAGGGGAGAGGCGAGCAGGAGAGGAAAGGGGAGTAGGGGAGAGGAGAGCGCAGGGGAGAGGAGGGGACCGCAGGGGAGGGAAGAGGGAAGAGGAGAGGAGGGAAGGGCCGCCGAGCCTCCCCCAACAGCGCCGCGTCCACCAGGCGCCGGGCAGGGCCACCATCGCACCTCCCGGACTCACCACCGCTCCCCGCAGGGCGCCCAGCGGCCCCAGGAGCATCCCGACCCGGGTCCGGACCAGGCCGGAAGAGGCGGAAGTGAAGTCGCGACCCGGAAGTGAGACAATACGGAAGCGAGGAGCCTCTCGGAAGTGAGAACTGCCCGGAAGGGAGGTGCCAGACGGAAGTAAGGCAGATAAGGGAATTGAGGTGCAGCTTGGATATCGCGAGAATGCCGAAGAGGGCGTGGTCGCTAAGGGGCGGTAGGTTCGTAACCATAGCGACGAGGACGCGGACGGGGGCTGGGCGGAAGGGGCTGGGATCCTGAAGAGGGCGCTGAGCCCAGGCGGGACCCCACCACACCGAACCTGACTGCGGGTGAGGGACGCGACTGTCGGCACGCCGGACCGGCACCGGTTCTCTGCTCCCCTGTATGAGCGCCCGGGTCCCTCTCCCTTCCTCCACACCAGAGAGTCCGGGTCCCCGTCCCCCCTACACGAGAGACTCCGG
>VBSM01000361.1:107775869-107791049 GCA_008086735.1 Cheirogaleus medius | reverse complement strand
CAACACAGGAGCGACTCCGGGTCCCTGTTCCCCCTACACACGAGAGATTCCGGGTCCCCGTCCTCCCCCCACACGAGCGACTCCAGGTCCCTGTACCACGCCCCCATGGGTCCCTGTCTGCAGTGGGGAGTCTGGCCCGCTGCACCTGGGGTCAGGCAGGGAGGGCTGTGGGTGAGGGTCCCAGCGCCGGTTTATGTTACTTTCAAGAACTGTGCAATTTGTGAAATGCTCCTTAAGGAAGCGTCACAATGGAGCTATATTTAGATTCGGGGTTTACTTTGTTAATTTCGAATACGGTGCTAGGGGATTCCTATGGCTATTTGAAAACGATCCCAGTGGTAACGATTTTGTGACTTTAGTGTCACGCCTTCAATTGTGTTGATTCCAAACCTTGTGCTTCAGTTTAGAACCTGCCAAATCACTTTTGTGGAAACAGGTGCAGAGTAAATTTGAAAGCCTGTGCTCACCACTTCAGCTTCTTTCTTTGGATCCAGAACTCTGCCAGCCAGCTACAAAACGTTTGCCTTGGTCAGGATGCTAAGGGAGTTTACCTGGACTCAGCATCTGTTGGGTTAAAAGAAAGCATATGTCGAAACACTGAATTGTTACATTTGCAGTCACTTACGGTTTTGTGGCATGACAGTCTTAAAACAGATGATTTTCCCTGAGTTGGTTTTACTGAGGTTGGGAGAAGCTGCATCCAGATGGGTAGTGACCACTGATGTTTGGACCAGTGATGGATGTGGCACCGGTGAACTTCGGCATCTCTCAGGTGCAATGAGGGCATTTCTTGCAGGAGGAAATGCCGAGGTTCACCGGTGCCACATCCATTACTGGTCCAAACAGCCAAGAGTCCATTTGCTGACTAGGGCTCACACAGGTACTCCGAGTTAACTGAAAGCCCACACCTCCATTCCTCTTTGGCACTGCCACAGCTCACCTGAACCAGCCAATCAGAGCTCAGCTGCCTTGACCAATCAGAACTAAGCAAATTTGAATCCTTAATTTGTGTAAACAGAACTGCTTGGGCACTTGGGCTGGAGCTTTCTCTATAAAACCATTAATTTTTCATGGAAGTTTACATCTTCCTGGTTTGCAAACTGCTGGAGCAAAATCTCTTTCCTCTAAAGTCCTTTTGGAAAGCTTTTGTTCTCACTGCTCACCTGTTGCTGCTGCCCTGGGCAGAATTCAGCCACAGGGTTGCACCTAATTGCATAGGAAGGTAGGGACTGTAGTCCAGACGGAGAGGGACATGGTTTAGTGAAAAACGAGCAGTAGCTGCCACAGACTCTCTTCTGGTAACCAAACACCTGTTTTGCTCTTAGTGCCACATGGACAACACAGTCACTTCTCCCAAGGGACACAGCTGGCCAGGGTGCCCAGCACAATGTGGAGATCCCCCAGGGTTGCAGTTGTGGATCCTAGTGGTCCAGAGGCCTATGAAGTAAAAAGACTCTTTGCTCCCCCCACCAAAATACAATGCTTCTGTGTGACCAGGGTTATAGTGACAAGAATCTCCCTCTCAGGAACGGGAGACACCTAGCAGACACAGTCACAGCAGTTTTGAAATTCTGCTGCGGTGGAGGTGGGAGGAGTTTCCCAGTGGGGCCCTGACTCTGCTACCTGGGAGGAATTCCCTGAAGCCCTGGGTTAGGGTTAGGCCTTTTCCCGCCATGGCCTCATCCAAAGTGGCCAGTGAGGATGCCATCCTAGGGGGCTGCCTCAGTCCCCTCCTGGAGCCATGACGATGGGGACCCAGAGATGACCAGTCTTCAGCCGTCAGTGGGTCTTTATTCCTTGCTTGATATTTAAATGGCCTCATCCTTCCCATAAGAGTGTGGCGGCCTCTGGTCTGTGTGTATCTCGTCAACCATGTGTGCCAGTGATGCCACCATTGTCCCTCCTATGTCTACCTTTCCAGCCTGACTCTGTTCTTTTTGCGCATTTGCTCTTCTGGATGCTGGATACCCTGAGCATATGTGGAACTCCGGGCTTGAGTGGGAAGGTAACCATCCTTGGCCTGATCTTTGCTGCCCTCGGAATCTCTCGAGGCATCTCTGGGCACTCAGGTTTCCCAGCCCTGCGGCGCTCAGGCTCCTGCACGCTTTCTATTCCCATCCATTTCTACTTGCGCACCGGGCACTTCTCTAAGCCAATTGTGTTGGTTAGGAACTTTTCCAATCATTTCCCGTAGGGTCGCACGATCAGTAAGTGTCTGGTTGGTTTTCTAGGCTGTTACAGGATAGAGTTTAACCTAATGCTTTGACACTGCCTAACATCAGTCCTGAGTTTTCAGCCTCCTGAACTGTTTCCACACCCACCACTCAGCCACTGAGCAGTGTCTGCGGTGTCTCTGGAGCCTCCTACTTCAATGTTCTGCTTCATTCACAGGCTGTTGGAAGTGAAGAAAGTCTCTTTCTTGCTTAGGCAAAAGTCCAACCCAGTCTTCCTGGTCACCCCCACCAGGCAGTAGCTCAGGTGACCAGGTACCTTCTGCTGTGGCCCCTCTTCCCTGGAGCCCTCTGCCGGCGACGGGGCAGGAGAGTGGGGGACCACGCGCGGGCTGTGACAGGGCCAAGCCCACATGTCCTGTGAGGGGTGTGCCTTCCTGACCAGAACTCCAGGGAGGCTGGAGATGTGGCTCCGCTGCGTTCCTCATGGCTCCGGGGAGGAAGCAGAAAGGGCTTGGTGAGGAACTGCGGTGGTAGAAAGAAAAGCAAATATTTTAACATAAAAAACAGCTTTTGCATAAGAACCAGATTTTAGAACCATCTGACCTCTGCGTAAAGGGGTTGGGTTGGGGGTGGACTAGCAACCTCTAGCTCACAGGCTGGGGGTGTGTGTGTGTGTGTGTGTTCCCTGACGATCCTTCTACTGGCACAGAGACACACACACCTGTCTGTGCCCCCGTTGCCACGAAGCAGGTGGGGTAGGTGTCGCAGCTGAGAGCGATGAGGGCTCAGGGCTTCCTCCTGCAGGTGACCTGTGTGTCCCAGCAAACACGCCTTTCCTTCCCTCCCTGATTCTGAAGTCACTGTGTCAGTGAACACTTGACTCTAGCCAGCCCCTGGGTGTGACGTGCTTTATCTATTACACCTGTATCAGAAAATTAAAGCACATCCATGTTTTGTCTTTATTCTAGAAATAATTCCAGTGATAGCAGATGTTGGATGTCAGGATCTTTTTTGTTTGTTTGCTTCTGCTTTTGTTTTTAAGATACATGAAGGTGTGCTATCCTTGAGGCCATGAGAAAGATCTCTAGGTCTTCAGAGATTAACTTTCTCCTCAGACCTAGGACTTTCTGCTTCAACTCCACACTGTCCACTGCCACTCCCATTAGTATGGGACACCTCTTTGTATGTGTGCACGTGCATGTGTTTACGTGTGCAAATACATGTGTGCATGGGTATGTATGTGCATGTCTGCATGAAATATTCATGTGTGTCTGAGTGCGAATGTGCACACGTGTTTGTGTGTGTGCATGCATGGGTGTGTTTGGTCTCTTACCCCAGGAATAGCCACATCTTAACTTCTTCCTCATAAGCTGGACTGTTCTTCCCAAGACCTTCTGGTACCACCTTACCCCTGGGCCGCCCTTGACTCTGTACCCCTCTCTTGCTGCCAGTTGCTTGTTCTTGTCTTACTTCAGGGTTCCGTCCCTACAGGACACTGATCTCTGTGTAGATGTGCACAGGGTATCGTTACTTCATTCCTACAAGCTTTCATTTTGTAGGCACTTGTATTAGTTTGTTAATACTGCTGCACAAATTACTGCAAATCTGGTGGCTTAAAACAACATGAATCTGTTGTATTACAGTTCTGGAAATCAGAGGTCCAAAATGGGTCTCCCTGGGCTAGAATCAAGGTGTGGGTGGGGCTGGCTCCTCCTGGAGGCTTTGCGGAGAGTCCCCTTCTTGGCTTATCTGGTGTCTAGAGCCCACCACGTTCCTGGCCCAGGGCTCCTTGTTCTGTGTTCAGAGCCAGTGATGATGGCAGGTGGAGTCTGACGGTGTGGCCTTATCACTCCGACGGAGTCTCCTCTCTCTTCTGGGACGTGTAAGGAAGGTGGCTGCCTTGGGCTCACGAGGACAACCCAGGAAAATCTCTGTTCTGCGGTCCCTTGGCCATGTCACCAATGTTCCCACAGACATCTTTGGGGGTATTACTCTGCCTGCCATGGTACCATGGATATTTAGACTCTAAAGCACCCTGTTTAGCTCATTTTATGTAATCAGTGCAAAAGGGCAACACCCAGGTGCTCTGCAATAATGTAGAAATGAGAGAAACAGTGTGACCTGCTTCCTGAGTGTGGCCCTCTAAAATTTGCACTCTGTGGATTGGAGAAGAGATGTCTGTTATTTTCAGAGTTATTTGAGAGAAATTCTGGTTCAAAGCCTAGAGAAAGCCACAATTGAAGTTTCAGCATTTGACTTGACATGTTAAAAACAGAATTTATGCCCCCTACTCCCCACCTGTTCTTCCCCATCTCGGTAAATAGTGTTCCTCCTTGTTCAGGCTGAAAAATGGAGTCATTTTTGATTCCTCTAATTCCCATCAGTCCTAACTCACTGGCCCACTGTTTGTGTCTACACTGGGGCAGCCCTGATCTCAGGCTCCCCTGGCAGCAGGAACATAACCGGTCCTGCCCCACCTGTCCTACACACTCCCCGTCCCCACGGCCCCGCCGCCCCGCCATGCCTTCCCTGCACCTTGCCCTTTGCCCTCTTCTTGCCTGGGCACATCTGACCTCAGACCTCCTCCTCGTGTGAATGTCGTGGCTGCCTTGCTTTCTCACTGCGGTCTCAGCTAAGGCAGGCCCCGCTCAGGCCTCCCTTCTCTCTGCCCCACTCCCTTCTTTTATTTTCTTCATAACCCTCCTCCATGGAACAAATGTTTGCTCTCAGTTATGTGCCAGACACTGTTCTAGGCATGGAAAAGAAAACATTGAATTATGGAGGCAAAGTCCTGCCCCCACGGAGTTTAAAATCCTGTGGGGAGACAGTGCACAGCTGCTGATGCTCCCGTCTGCACAGGCCGAGGGTCAGCCTTGGTGCCCGGTGCTGAGACCCCAGTCTGGACAGCCCGTGATTAGGATGGAACCACACCCAGTGCTGCCTAAAGGGTGGATTGACTGGAAATGAAGTGCTTCTTTTAAATCCCATCTTTAAACACTTATCTTAGAGACAGTTAGAAGTTTTAAATTGTATTTTCATTCAGGGTCAGAGGTAGCAGAAACTATTATATTTCCTAGAGAAATTACAAAAAACAAATGAAAAATAAAAGCTCAGACAGACAAAACCAGATTACTTCCATTCAAAGAAAGTCCAGTCTCTTTCTCAGCCTCAACACGGTGTTTACACATCGTGTGAGATTCCTTAGTTAGGACGTCTCTTGAATGCCAAGTGTGTGAAGGTCAGTGAGTGCGGAAAAGTACCACAGGTGCAGACTGAGCCGGGCTGCCAATATGTGCCCTCCGGTAGCTAGAAGAGAGGATATTGAATGTTCCCAACACAAAGAAACGGTAAATGTTTGAGATGATGGGTGTGCCGATCACCCTGATGTGATCATGGTACATCGTGTTGAAATGTCACTATGTAGGGGTATGTCCTATGTACCCCTTAATATGTACAGTTATTATGTCATTTAATATGTACAGTTATTATGTTAAAAAAATCAAGCCAAAAAAATGCTACCGTCTCATAGGATTGATGTGAGGAAGACCTATATCTCAAAGCAGTGCCTAGCATTATAAATGCTTAATTGTGAAAGTGTAACATGAACATTTTTTAAATTCCCTGGAAACAAATTTCAAACACTGCAAGCTTCTCTTCCCCAGTTAATAACTCTCTAAGTAACATAACAGATGAGCCAGGATATATTTACCATGTACAGTGCCAAAATCCAGTCTATATTTCTTTGTCAAAATTAGTAGTAGGGAGAATACTTTTTTGCCATGGCAATGGAAAAGAAGCCAAACTCTGTAAAATAATTTTAAGGAGATTTATTCTGAGCCAAATTTGAGGACCATGACCCAGAGCCACACCCAAGAAACTTTGAGCAAGTGGACTCGCTGTGGCTGGGTCACAGTTTGGTTTTATACATTTCAGGGAGACAAAGGTTACAGGTAAAGTCATAAATCAATACGTGGGAGGCATACATTGGTTTGGTCCAAAAAGGTGGACCATCTCAAAGGGGGGCTTACAGGTTATAGGTGGATTTAAAGACTCTTTGGCTTCTAATTGGTTAAAGACATAAAGCTTTGTCTAAAGGCTTGGAATGTTTTAAGATAAGGAAGTCTGTTAATCAGAGACAAGCCACCAGACATATTTGTTGTGTAAATTGAGGACCTGCAGGTGTGTCTTGCATACCCTTCCACCTGTGGCCTATCAATGAGTTACAAAAGGACATTCCCAAGAAGGGAAGAGGGCATGCTGAGGCATGTCTGACCTCCCCCGCTGCTCATGGCCAGCAAGTCAGTTTAGGAGAGAGTCCATTCAGTCAGCGGGTGGTGGTGGGGCTTAAGATTTTATTTTAGTGCACAGTGAAGTATCCTTACATCAGGTGCCTGAAGTTCTGTCTAGATGATTTGCTGCAAGGACTTAAAGGACTTGGAAATACCACTATGCTCACGATTACAACTTCTTGCAGTGAGAAGACATAGATTGAAGTTAGCAAAGGAAAAGGCAGTCGGTGCGGAGACACCAGGCACACGCGTGCTCATGCCTCTTCCGGGGGAGTCTGACTATTGTGGGGCTTTTTACACAACTGGTCTCACCAGCTAATTATTGCCAGATGTATGTTTGGCAAATAGGTTATTATTGGGAAAATATTATTTAAGAAGGTATTTTAATGAGCACAGTTCAGAGCATTCTGTGGGTGCTTTATTAAGAGATGTGAGCTTGATATCATTTGTTTTAAAGTTTTTCTGAGTTTGTGGTTATCCAGCAAATTTGGGTCTTACAAACTCACATGCGCGAGCAGATTTGACATCATTTTCTAAAGTCTTTTTTGTGGTCTCACCTAGTGGCCCCTGTTGGCTTCTCTCATGTGGAGGGATGGCCCCGTGTTCGGTGCGGGGCCCTGTTAGGACACATAGATTCCGGAGCAGGTGTCACAAGGCCTCAGTGTGGCTGTGAGTTTAGTGTACAGGTTTGCTTTCTGTGGGCAGCAGAAGAGCTGCCCCTGGGCACTTGTTTGGGAACAATCCCTGGATCTCTGGTGTGGATATCAACTGGCACTCGGCTGAGGAGAGCAATGTTCACAGAGTGTTACCTCTTCCCTGCGTATTCGGATTTTGCAGGAGAAGCCCATCTCCAGGGCTTCCTGTGCATGTTTGTCATCTCCCTTCAGGGAGTATTTTCCATCCATGTAGTCAGCAAGTGCTGAATGCCTGTTGGGGATTAGGTACCAGGGAAAAGGAGTGAGAAACACACACAGCTCTGGCCTTCCCAGAGCCAGACGTTAATCAGGTATAAATTATTGGCGGGCGTGGTGGCTCACGCCTGTAATCCTAGCACTCTGGGAGGCTGAGGCGGGCGGATTGCTCAAGGTCAGGAGTTCGAAACCAGCCTGAGTAAGAGTGAGACCCCAGTCTCTACTAAAAATAGAAAGAAATTAATTGGCCAACTAAAAATATATAGAAAAAATTAGCCAGGCATAGTGGCGCATGCCTGTAGTCTCAGCTACTCGGGAGGCTGAGGCAGGAGGATCTCCTGAGCCCAGGAGTTTGAGGGTGCTGTGAGCTAGGCTGACGCCACAGCACTCTAGCCCGGGCAACAGAGTGAGACTCTGTGTCAAAAAAAAAAAATTATTAATACACGCCTGTGTCTGTCTATGTGTGTGTGTGTGCATGCATGGTCTCACGTGTGTAGATAGTGCTGTCTGTAATTACCAGTTGTGATAAATGCTAAGAAGGAAATGTACAGGGGCCATGAGAGTCCGCATTGGGCAACTGAAATAACAGCGTGGTCTGGGGTCGTGGCCGTGGCTGCTTCTCCGGATGCTGACAGGTGTGTAGGAGCCCGGCTCTGCCAGTGCCGCCCGAGCTGCCGACACACGGAGTCAGGAACTGCGAACTCTAGCTGGGTGCTTCCACTGACTAGTGTTATCACTTACTAAGCTCTTTGGTTTTGTTTTATTTTTCACCTGTAAAATGGAGGAAAAAGTGATCTGACATTTAAAGGCTTATTGTAAGAGTGATATAGTCTAAATACTGAGACACACAGACCTGCATGTTAGTATTCATGAAAAGGATTTGTAAACCGCAAATTGGTATGGAAATGCTGTTATTTGCAAAGCAATCTGCTAAATTCTATGTTCTTTTGCAACATACAAGTGTATATTGAAAAAAAGACAAAATTTAATCATAATTTGATGAGTGTATTATTAAATTTTTGAAACTGTACTTTTGATATATTATCTCTTCCATCTGTTAAGAACTTTTGTGCTTCTGGGAAGCAATGGGCAGGTGAGGTCAGCTTCATTTCATCTCTTCAGGACACACTTGTCCGGCCCCTGCTGCGCTGAAGTTATAAAGTCTAAGAACAAATCGCGGTCGCTTTGGGACATTGAGCCATTTTTCATATGACACTCACTGTATCTTGGCAAATGTAAAATAAATAAATGAAACCAGAATTGTGAATTGGAGACAAGTGTGCTTTTAAAATATCCAACATATGCTTTTATTTTGTTTTTCTCCAAATATTGAGAATTTTGGAGCTTTAAAAAAAATCACCTCTTATTTATTATAACAGGGAACATTTGTTTTATGGGAGATCATTGAGTATACAAGGTCTCTAACTGTATTTGGAGAACTTTATCAATTATATTACCCCACTTGCTGGTAACTTGGCTTTATAAATGCTAAAGTAAAGGTTTCTAATCAAATCTCTTATTGAAAATGCTTACTGACTTCTTCTGAATTATGTTTTGATAGATAATCTGAAGGAGTCCATTTCATTTGTCTCATTTGTCTTACTAATTCATGACCTCCACACCTGCACGCAGGAAATGGTTACAGCTACCCCGTCACAGCACAGAGGCGGAGCTCGGTGATTACGCACCGCTCTGGAGTATCAGACCTCTCAGTCAGGTGCCTGAGAGGCATAAAGGAGAACGTCCACTTGATGAATTGGAAGCTCACAGTGGTCCTTCTCTTTCTGCCTGGGCCAGTGTCCTCCAGACAGAGCATCTCGCCAGGCAGTCTGACTGCGGCTCCGAGGCTCACAGCCTCTGAAGGGTGGAGAACTTCAGATGGTGGGAAGTGCCGAGGGGGGGTGGAGAGGGCGGACAGAAAGGGCTCTCAGGGGCCTCCGCTGAGCCCTGGGGAATGGTAAGAGCTTGAGGAGGAATGGAAGGTGCGGACAGGACACATCCTGAGGCAAGAGAGGCTTTGCTACATTGTCAGGGGCAGGAGAATGTCAGGGTGGTGGGGCAGCAGCAGAGGAGGAAGACCCTGCTGAGGTGGAAGGGGACAGAGGTCAGTGTGCAGGGCCTCCTCAGAGCCAGTGTGGCGACCACGTGGTGGGCCTTGGAATCCACACGGCCTCATGGGCGGTCCTTGCCCATGGCTCTGCTAGAGCCCACGGCTGGGCCTTTAGTGCATCTGTTGCCTGCAGTGGGGTGGGGGGCGGAGGGGACTCCGGGATGACCCCAGGTCTACTGCCCTGCGTATCTGAAGTGAGTACCTTTATGAAGTTATTAAGTGTAAAGTGGAATAAAGATCTGAAACATTTATTTTTGTCAATGTTTCATTAACTTATGCTTTATGAGACATAGCCAGTGAGTCACTGATTACGTAACCTGTGGTAACTTAACTCTAATAATATAGAATGTTGTGAAATGGTTGAATAAATCCCAGGTTGGCTGTAGGAGATCTGGATTTATATTGCAGTTTCCACCGACTAATTCGCCGTGGTCAATTTAGAAAATCACTCGTGTCTTAGTCACTGACAATCGCAGTCTGTTTCAGTGACCAGCTTGTGAGCACTGTACTCAGTACTGACGCTGTACCAATGCCTCAGCAATTGTCCTGTGATTCTTACCTTTGCAAGGGGATTGTTCTTCCGGGACGGTTGTAGAAGCAGACCAGGGAGTCTAAGGAAAGGCTGTTGATGGGCATCATGGGGTTTGAATCAAGGTCTGTTTACTTGGAAAGCCCATGGGAGGGACGGGGCAGTCATGGATGTGCAACCTCCAGAGTTTTCTCTTCTTCCCTTTTAATGGGGGTGGGGGAGGTGAATAGGTAGGTGTCATGAGGTACGATGCGAGGAGTGTGTGTGTGGGCGAGTGATCATATTAGTGATTGTGAATAGATGATATAACTGTAGTCATCTTACATGTACTTTGTGTTCGCAGATTGAAGATGGAAAAACCCCAAGAGACTTTCTCAACTAGCAATGGCTGTATAAGTGATATAGTTACAGAAAAGTTCGTGGTGGAATCCAAGGAGTCTGCCTCGCACGTTCAGCTCGCCTGCAGCGTGCGGTACTGTGCTTTCCCTCTGCACGGAAACGGACTTTGCATACGGAGCACCCAGAACCCTTCTCATCAGGTATTTAACAAGTTCTATGTCCAGTGTCATTTCCCCATGTCCTGGATGCTGTTTGGGCATTACTCTCTGTGGACTCAGCTACCAACTATGTGAGAAAAATGTTGATAAAACAAAAACATCATATTAAGTGTTTATTTTTAAAAAACAAATGGCCTGGAGTTCCTTAATTTTTTTAAAACAATGTCTCATCAATTAAACATGAGTAAGAAAAGGTTCATCTTACAATCAAGACTCCTACATTCAGATCTCCAGCTTGATGTTTCTCACCTAAGTACAAAATACTCAGAAAAACATGTTCTGCATATCAAGTGCATGTCGTAATGACTGTGACTCAGTGCACACACCTGGGTAACACCACCCAGGTCGTGCTTCCTCTCCATCAGTCAGTGCCCGTTCTCTCTCCCCAAGGAAACTTCTGATACCAGAGGCTGGTTTTGCTCACTTCTGTTTGAACCTTATGTAAATGGGATCATACATTGTGCATTCTTTTGTGCCGGTTTCTCTGGTTGGCCATTGCTTTTGTGAGAGTCACCCATGTTGTTCATTTTCACTGCTGCATGGTATTTTGTAGAATGGACGGGCCGTGCTCTGTCCTGCCGTGTGGCATGACGTCCTACGCTGCGCTGCATGCTGTCACATGGTACAGAGAGACCACACTCTCTCTGTTCTTCTGTTGGTAGATAATTGATTTATTTCAACTTTTTGGCTGCCACAAACATTCTTTTATGTGTCTTTTGGTGCACACATGTACAACTGCTGACTTATAGGGGATGCATGTAGAGTTCACGGTTGAATGACAGGTATCGGAACTGCACGGGTACACTTATACGTGGATTTTTTTTTCAAGCAAATGTGGATCAAAAATACAGTATTTTCCAGACAAGAAACTCACATATACAGAGGGCGGACTTTCCGTCAGCAGGTTGCACAGGACCGACTGTGGGACTTGATGTGCACAGATCTCACCATGCGCCTCCGCACACACTGGGGGACGACCGTCTTTAGTAGATACTGCCAAGCAGAGTTCCAAAGTGCTTGTACCAATGCGTATTTCTTCAAATGACGTACAAGAGTTCCAGCTGATCCACATCCTTGCCTACACTTGTTGCCTTTTTTTTTTTTTTTGAGACAGAGCCTCACTCTGTTGCCCGGGCTAGAGTGCTGTGGCATCAGCCTAGCTCACAGCAACCTCAAACTCCTGGGCTCAAGCAATCCTCCTGCCTCAGCCTCCCAAGTAGCTGGGACTACAGGCATGCGCCACCATGCCTGGCTAATTTTTTCTATCTATTTTTAGTTGGCCAATTAATTTCTTTCTATTTTTAGTAGAGACAGGGTCTTGCTCTTGCTCAGGCTGGTTTCGAACTCCTGACCTTGAGTGATCTGCCTGCCTCGGCCTCCCAGGGTGCTAGGATTACAGGCGTGAGCCACCACGCCCGGCCTGTGTTCTTTTATTTTTTTAAATATTATCTATAATATATGATATTTTTGTTTTTGTTAATTTTCTCAGTTTCTAATCCTACAAGGACACCATCAGTCCATTACCGCCATCGCTTTTGGAAATACGGCGGATCCTCCGCTTGTACTGTGCTCTGCGTCGCAGGATCACGTTGTCGTGTGGGACCTGGAAGAATGCAGAGAGGAAGTGCTTCAAGGTAAATGAAAACTTAAAACATATTTTTAAAAATGCACAAGGGAACAACTCATCCTTAAGTCTACTAGGTCACACCGGGGCCTTGGAACCATTGTTTGCTCCCTTAACCTGAAGCAGGCATTCTGGCTGGGTGTTTCGTGTGGAAGCAAACCACACCCCTAGATGCGCTGACCTTCGTTTGTGGTAAACTGATATTATGGGCTCATTAGTTTTAATCTTATGTAATTTCTTATTTTAAAAACGGAATTTTGTGTAAACCCTAAAACATGTAGGCAAGTTGAAATATTCTTTCCTTATGTGACAAGTGTTTCTTGAGCACATAGAATATTTCAGGCTGCAGACATAGTCCCAGCCCCTGTGAAATTTACAACTTAGAGTTTGAGACTGATAGAAAAACCATGTGAGCTGGAAGGTGAATGGTTATAAATTGTGGGACATGTAGTGGACAAAGCAAATGAGGTGTTGGCAGAGAGAACAGGGTGGGGAGCATTTTATGTAAGGAGATCTCTGGGAGTGACTTTGGATGAACATGAGAAGGGGTTGGATGGGGGAGGGATGTCATGTGTTGGGGTGGGGTATGTGTGGAGGGTACGTGTCCCATCAACAGGTCCAGGCTGTGGACACCTGGCTGTTGACGTGTCCACGCCGGCCCATCGCAGGCCACAAGAGGAGAGCTTGCTGTTGCTCGCTGGCTGGGCCCTGCTTGGGTCGCTCACTTGCAGCGGGGATCCTGGGGGCAGCTTTGCTCCACACACTTTGTCTCCTGGGACCAGGCTGGCTGGAGTCCTAGAGGGCATGATAGCCCCCAGGCCGAGGCTCAGATGGGTACCCCTCCCTCCTGGCCCATGATGTTGGCCAGAGCAGCCACATGGCCCAGCCTGGACCTAGGGTGGACACGAGGGAGACACAGAATGTGGATGTGGTACTGGGAGGAGTTGATGAACCGACATCTGTGGTGACACTTGTTCTAGGGCTGATCCCACGAGGGACGGTCGTGGGCAAACTGTTGGGAAAGGTGCTGTGTTTAAGGTGGAGTCCAGATGACCGTGCCATTGCTGTGTGTGCAGGAAACAGAATCTTCCTGTTGGGTGTCGAGGTAAGGCCGAGTTCACCTGTGCAGTTGGTGGAGTGAAGAGCCACGGGGCCCTGCACGCTTTTTTTCTGCCTCCCTTTTAACTTTTCTGCCCTTATTTTTAGACGATATTTTAAATGTAGCATATTTTTATAAATATGTTAGGGAAAACAAAGGAAAACATATCTTTATCTTGCAATTGGAAAGCCACTAGAATCAGGTGCTGTTTATTATATAAATCATAAAAACTTTATGTGCAATCTGGGCATCAGGGATGACTACAAACACGTTCAGTAAAACACTCACTTCTCGGGTATTTTCCTACCTTAGTGATCTCTTTAGAACCCTCATAGCATGGCACTTCTGTTTATCTCTTTTATCAAAATTTGCTTTTTATCAAGAACCAGACTTTTCTTGTGTATTTATTTATTTATTTATTTTTTATTTCAGCATATTATGGGGGTACAAATATTACGGTTATGTATATTGCCCACGCCCCCCTCCCCCCTCGAGGCAGAGCCTCAAGCATGACCATCCCCCAAACATTGCACATCTCACTCATTATGTTTGTATATACCCATCCCCACCACCCCCTCCCACCCGCCCAACACCAGACAAATGTTATTCCTACATGTCCACTTAGGTGTTGATCCGTTAATACCAATTTGCTGGCGAGTCTTGTGTATTTCTTAATTGGGATTAGTTTAAGTAAACATGTTTTAAATCTCCTGTTTGACTGGAGCTGGTGCGCTTCGCCCATGGCAACACGAAGTGCTGGAAGGGGGAAGTGGGGTTAGTGGGAATTTGGGGGACTTTTTTGTTCCTCTGGATTCGTCGTGCTCTGCTTGAGGCTTATTTGGGGATTATTGAAAGCCTGGCAAGATGTCTTGGCTTCAGTTAGCAGAGCTGCTTGCCTGCTATAGCTTTCCTTGCTGTAGCCCCTTTAAACATTTAGGTTAGGAAAGATGTTGGGTACAAAATATTAATTGATTGTTATGGGTCTAGTGTGTGGTAGGCATTTTTGGGATACGTTTTTGTGTTCAAACGATTTTGGGCCTAATTGTGGAAATTGAGGCTCACAAATGAAAAGGTTCACATCGTAAGTTAAGCCACAGAGAAGGTGTGCCTCGGAGGGAGATGGAGAGGCTTCAGCCATCTCCGCTGAATAGTCTGCAGAAGTCTCCTGGATAAGTTGGTATTTGAACTGTAAATATTTGAAACGTTTTATTATAAACATCTTGTGGTGGTTAAATGGATTAGCATTAGGCTACATCACCATATATAACAAAACTAACCATTAAAATGAAAAGAAGTAACACTGTTATGTGTGGGGGGGGAAGTAAAACCAAAATGAATTAGGAAGATACTTAAAACTGTCAGTGTGTGGAGCGAGGGACAGTGCCCCAGAGAGAGCAAACCATCGACGGGGATCAGGTCTCAGCCACACTCCGCAGTCCGCGGCATCAAAAGTGAGGCAACAGACATCTGTTCCAGATGTGTACACGCCTGTGTGAACCTCTTCCTGCTTCCGTGGTGCAGGCAAAACAAATGTCAGAAGATTTACAAGGGAAAGTAGGGTGCACGGGGCTGCCAGGTAACTAGACACGCCCATGAATTGTTTCCATTCCTTTAACAGAAGACTCAGCAAGTAAACAGTTTATGAAATTTGATTTGAATGACTTCAAATGGATACTGAACACTTTTTGGTAAAGGTACTTTTTAATCAACATAAAATAAAAATATAACCATAAAATATCAAAAGCAAACAACTTAAAATATTTTTCAGGATATAATGTTATTCCTAGACAATTGACTGCCTTTATTTTGTATACATTGAAGGAAATAGAAATGTATATTTTAGGCCGGGCGCGGTGGCTCACGCCTGTAATCCTAGCACTCTGGGAG
>VBSM01000361.1:107714365-107755188 GCA_008086735.1 Cheirogaleus medius | reverse complement strand
AAAAAACAGAAAATACTGCATCCGATGATCGTTCTTGGTCAGAGTCTTCTGTGGTAACTGGAAGGCAGGGCTGGGGCAGGTGCGGGGCAGGTGCAGGGCAGGTGCAGATTCCCCAGGGCCGGGCGGGACGTTAGTCAGGAAGTGCCGCCTGTGTGCAGGGGGCTGGGCTCGACGCTGGCTCTGCAGCGCTGTGTGACTGGGCACAACCCGAGATGCCTGGGCCCTCTAGAGCCTTGACTAGAGCGGGTTTGGGGGACCGCTAGGTTGCGGACTTATGATTGCATCATCTAAGAAGAGGTCATGGGCCACTGTGCTTCGAATAACACTCACTTCATATGTCTCATATCTACATTTGAGCGATCGTGATGTTTACAGAAATGCTTGCCAAAACACTGGTTTTGCCCATGTTTCTTGATGTTTTTTGTAAACTTTTTGCAATTCCTGCCTCTTTCTGCTGCTCTCCACATCAGCAGGTTATTGATAGGAAGTTTGTGCCCACAGCCAAATGTGTCCAAACCTTGTAAATGTGCCTGTGCTCAAGTGTGAAATGCAGCACCCCAGTCTCGCCGAGCCTGGTTGTCCGGTGCTGTTTCTGCCAGGAGCTCCCTGTCCAGAGGAGCCGGCATCTGTGCTGCATTTCTGGCTCTGGTGGGCGTGCTGCTGGGGACCCCACAGCAGTGGTGGTGAGGACTCGAGGTGACGTCCGGGGCCCGGCAAGCGTCGCTCACAGGGAGACGTGTCTGAACACCTAGGACTTGGTGTGGACAGGACGGTGTTATGGTCCTGCTGAGAGACAGGCCAGTCCTACCCGCTGTCACTGAATGTCACTGGTAAACACAGAGTAGGATTCGCCAGTCTGTGAATCCCGCCAATCCCGCTTTTTAGAACAACATACGTTGACGTCAGAGCAGTTTCTTTCTGCGCCCATTCCTGTGCGCCTGGCGCTTCCTCTGTTACTTCTGACCCGGTGACAGCCAAGGGGCAGGCTCACACCCAGCGTGCAGGTGCAGGACATGCTGTGAGGACAGCCAGTGTCTGGGCTCCGCCCCGTCCTCAGGCTGGAACTCCCAGTGGGGGCTTTTGCCTAAAGCTGAGGTGGCCTAGGGGACGGGAGGGCGCCCTCCCCGCGCATCCCTGTCACTGCCGTGAGCTGTGTGAAGACTGTGGTTTTTCAGCCTTCTTGGTTTCTTATGCAAGTCAAGAATGTGTATTTTCGCAGCAGGTGTAGCCATTTGTAGAGAACTTGAGTAATTAGCGATATATCAGCCACCGCGGTGTGCGCTGGAAGGTGAAGTACGTTTTCTCTCACTGGGAGCCTCGCCCCAAACCGTCACAGTGTTCACGTCCTTGCTATTTTAGATGCAGAATACACGTCTTTTTGTCAGTACAGAATGTGATTCTGTTTTGAAGAGTTATTTCATGACTTTGAATGTAAGAGTTTTATGTTTAATATTCAAATTTAACAATAAAGTTACACATGTAAATTGGGGAAACCCAATTCCTTTCTAGTGTTTTGTTTCTAATCTCACTTTGATTTCTATGACCTCTGACCTTCCTCAGGGCGGAGTACACTTTGAAGGATCCTCTGCCGACCAAGCTCAGCAGGCAGGTCGCTGCCTCCCCGCGCCCAGCCGCCGTGAGCTGCGTCCAGTACTCAGGTGCGCGCCGTGGGGGGGCCTGCCTCGCTCATTCGTGAGCCTCGTCTGTCCTGTCCGCTGTTGTAGTGTAAATGTGTGTTTGAAAATCTCAGTTACTTGAAGCTGCCTGATGTTGTCCGGGTCTAGATTAGAATCAAGACTCAGTTTTCACGCGACTGTATGAATAATTAGGAGCATCTCGCTTCTGCAGGGACCAGGACTTGGAATCCTAAGTTCCTCTGGGTTTGCTGTTGGATGGCTGCTCCTACGTGAGTTTAGCCTGAGCCTGGCAGGAGGGCTGTCGCAGACAGACGCTGGCAAGCTGGTCACCACGTTCTGCTGGCGCGTGGTCCTCTGGCCACAGTGGGCTGAAGAGTAGGAAGCCACAGATGGCGCCTGCGCTGCGTGCGCGGCCTCCCTGCCCTGCTGCCCTCAGCTGGGGCCGTGGCTGCAGGGGCTTCTCCCCCGCCCAGGCCGCTGCTCTGTTCACAGGCCTGTCTCACTGCCGGCAGCAGACCTCTCTGGGGAACTCGGCGTTAATTCCTCAGCACTGTTCGAAAGAAGTCGGGAGGCAGCTGGGACCTGCTCTCCGCTTGTCCAGTTCGCTGCACCATGTGACTCTTTTCTCAGAAGTGAGATGTGCGTACAGGTCAGATGTGCTGCCGCCTTCACCAGGGTCGGACACAGGCCTCACCTGCTGCAGTGCTGTGTCCCGCCCTCAACCACCCACCTGATCACACAGGTGACCACTATCTGCAAGCCTGCCGATTCCCTTTATTGATTATATGATTCTAGCCGAAGGATTTTAAATAGTTTGGGAAATTAGGCATGTGGTATTATAAGTAAATAGCCTTTTGATGTTTCATATGCTGGCTTTTATAGATTAGGACCTTCGTTTGGTGTTAGATATTCTCAAGTTTGACCACTTTAGGGAATTGCTTTGTAAGTGTTCACCAAAATGTTCCTCTTAACCCATGGATGTGAGACAGGACACAGCAGGTGTGGGGGTGTCCTGGGGTGTCCTGGGATGTGTGACCTGGGGTGGAGACAGGACGTTGGGGTCTGTGAGGACCTCTGGGCTGCGGGTACTTTGTGGTTTCTGGCTTTACCTGTCACAGGTGCATTCATGTAGCCTCATTGTGCCTCTGGCTTCCTGTCCTGGCACCAGGGATGGCAGTGATAACACCGGCAGCTGCTTTAGAGGACGTGAGGTTTCTTTAAGGGGTTAATTCAGTTCTGGTTCCGGCATCTTTTCGTGCGTGGTGGTTGGGGTGTTTAGGTCTTTGGTGAGCCTTGTTACCTGTTGTCAGACTGAGGAAATGACCATCAATGCTTAAGACCATTTTAACTGAAAGTTCTACATTTTGCCAGTGTGATTTCTTTGTGTTAGGATTTTATAAGAAGTATTTCTTATTTTTTTTTTAAACAGAAGATGGACGGTGGTTGGCCTGTGGCCTAGCCAACCACCTGTCACTTGTCTTTGATGCCAGTCTTACTGGAACACCTGCTGTGTTTTCAGGTAAAATGTGTTCATTTTAGTTAACATAACTTTAAAGATGGGTCTCACTTTGGTCCTGGTTGTGACTTGCTAAGGTTATTGCCACTTTAGTGTCCTCGAGACAACAGCAGGACAGTGCCAAGGCTTGAGTGGGGGAATGAAATGATGCTGTTTAGTGACCAGATTCCCTGAGCCTTGGAACCACAAAGGTGAAGGTCACCTGTTAGGCCAAACCCACAGCAGATGCCGAGGTTTCAGGCAGTTGTAGGGGAGTGAGCAGAGCTGAGTGTCATGTGATTGAAACACAGTTCATTTAATCGAAAGATACACACTTGAAATATATTTTGAAATGCAGAAGGATTTATACGTAGATATTTTTATGAACATTTCTTAAAGGTGGCGGGCCTGAGATGAGAGTAAGAATGTTAACATTCCTATCGTTTCCACTCATGGCTCTGACGTGTGTAGGTTCCCGGTTCTAAAACCATAAAGTCTCGCAACTCTCCATGAAGTTCCTGGCGCTGCTTGCTTCAGAACGTACACGGGGCAGGTGTCTTAACAAAGCCATACACACACACAGAGACAAGAACCTTTTCCTTGTTTGTCTCTTCTTATACAGGTTGAGTGTCCCTAACCCAAACATACAAAATCCAAAATTTTTTGAGCGCCAATGTGCTGCTCGAAGGAAACACTCATTGGGGCGTTTCAGATTTTGGATTTTCGCATTAGGGGCGCTCAATCCAGTGCAATACACATTCCAAAATCTGAACAAGTCCAACTCCCGAAACACTCCGGTCCCAAGCCTTTCAGATGAGGGACACGCAGCCTGTAGTGCGGCCACCTTGCCGGAGGTGCAGACCTCGCAAGCCATGAGATTGTTAGGAAACGTGGAGGTGGGTGGGGGACCTGGCGGGGCCTGAGACGGGGATGGGGGGTCGGAGCAGACAGAGTGCTGCCCCCGCCTGTCTGCAGGCGCTGGACCCTGAAGTTCAGGGAACCCCAACAGGTGTGGTCACCTGGATGCTGCCCGTGCCCGAGTCCTTTCCCCTCATCCACCTGGCGTCGGCTACATGGTTCCACACAGCCTGTGGCTGCTGCAGGCTCAAAACCGTAGCTTTCGGCAAAGTTGCCTCTCGTGTGCTGGGGTCCCCGAGTGGACCTCTCTCTGTTGCTGATAATCGATGCAAAGGTCATCATGTCGATCGGGGCATTTCTCCACGTATGTCATCGTTGGAGAAAGGGCTTCTGACTGAATTAAGGAAATGCAGTGAGTATCTAAAGTCCATCTTAAAAATAAATTTGCTCCGTTTCTGCTCGGTGAAAAAGAGTCTTTCCCCATCTTACAGCCAGATCATTTCACTTTGTGTGTCTAGTTGTTTAATGGTTACGTAAGTCAACTTTGAAAATATGATGGTTTCTCAGCACCTACCCAGAAGACAGAAGAATGGGTGTTGTTATTTCCATCACAATCTAAGACAAGCAAGATCAGTATAAATTAAAACTCTCTCTCGGGGAATCCAGGGGCTCTGAGGTCACAGCAGGTAAGGACAGCCAGCCTAAAAACCACGTGACAGTCACATTTCATAAAGGAGTTCTGTGTTGTGCTGTAGAATTTAGGATTTTTCCATCAGAACGTGTTGTCTATACAAAGATTCTCAGAACTCCAGCCCCATCCCTTCTGCGCAGAAGTGGATTCTCTGCAAACTCTGGGTGGAGTCTGAGCTCGTCTTGTGAGAGAACCACGTCAGCGACGTGCCCAAGAACTGGATTATAACAGTGAAATTCTGGGGTCAGGCATTTCAGAAGATTAACTTTAATTACAATTTCATTACAGATACTGGAATTGTATAAAAATAAATCTTTATAAAATTATGAAGTTAAAAGCAGACTGTCTTGCGGCTGTCTGAGCTCTGCCGCGTGGTGGTGGCACAGTCCGCTCCCTTTCCCCAGGCAGGACCCTCGCCCCAGGTCAAGGCGTCATCACCTCTTCGTCTGTCCCTGAAGTTCCTCTCCTCACCACACACAGCAGGGGACAGCCATCTGGGGAAAGGAGGCCCTGTGCTTGGTTCTGGTGACATCTGCGGTTGGGAATAAGTTTGCCCAGAGGGACGAGGTGGAGGAGAGAGGAGGCTGAAGGCTCTGCCAGGGTTGTCGTCCTGGTGCTCCCCAGGGGGTGTGCGGCGCACCCTTTGTCCAGGCTGGAGCTCTGGAAAGGCAGGGGCGCCCGACTCCAGCAAGTCCTGAGGAATCTCCCTGTTCTCATCCTGGGAGCAGGACGGTCAGTCCCTGACGCGAGGGAGGACCAGGCCGGCTCATCAGGCTGTCTCTACGCGCCTAGTGCTGCTGTGGTCACGTGGGCGCTGTCTTCTGGGCGCGGCAGGTGTCACGGGGACAGTAGGAGTCAGGAGCACGAGAGATCCTTCCCGCCTCGAGCGGTCACAGCCTCCTTGAGAAGGAAGGACACGGACAATGGTCCCACTTCCCTCCTGCTCCCGTGTGCCCCCTTGCTTGGCCTCTGCTGTCCGGCCTGTGGTGGAAGCTGGTCTGAGCCGCCTCCCTGGATGTGGGGAGAGAGTGGGCCTCGGGGCTGGTCGTGAAGCCGCATCCGAGGTGGAGGTTGAGGTCACCCTCCCAGGGGACAGGGGCCGAGGGCTCAGGCTGCTGGGCCAGCCCCCACGCAGGGGTGTGAGGGACTCCTCCCGAGCCAGGGACGATCTCTTTAAGGACAGTCACAGCATTCTTTCCCTTACTTGACCAGCCTCAGGGCTTCTGTCGAAGCTGCCGGCATTCTACACAAGAGGGCAGCAAAGCTCTTTGCATATTTTTCTGCTCAAAAATTTGATAAATTTTTAGCTCAAAGGTTTCTTGGGTCATGTTACAGAACTGAGTTATATGCTTATTTATAAATCTTTCCTGGTTTTTCCACTTTAATGCTGTGTTGGGTGTCCTGACACATGCGACAGAGTGATGTTATGATTCGTTGTCTGATATTTAAATCATTGTGCGGAATCCACACACTGAGGTCGGCGTGAAGGCCGTTCTGTCCAACGGGAGACCCCAGCCGTGGCGAGAGTTTTCCGAGTTATGTTTACTTATTATTTACAATTTCAATCACAGTGCTCCACCGCAGGAGCTGAAGTGTGGTCGTTCAGCAGGTCTGGGCCGTTTGCTGTCCAGGTGTGTGTGTGGAGCTGGGTCCAGGTGCTGGGGCTCAGGCACGCGCTGCCCCTGCCTCTCCCCGGCTGGGCGGGCGTCTCTTCCTTCGCACCACGCTGCACGCCGGGCTTTCTTTCCAGGCCGGAGCTCGGAGAAGCTCTTCTCCGGTCTGGGTCCTCTCAGAGCTGCCGGACTGCGGTAAGATTGCCCGCCCTGGCGCGGAGGCCTTTCTGAGGTCATGAGGGCAAGACAGGTCCCGAAACCAGCTCGTGTCCAGGGGCCGGGGCCAGGAGAGGCAGCGAGCGTCCACCCAGAAATAGCGGAGCCCGTCCAGGTGCCAGAGTTAGGCTGGCGCAGGAATGCGGAGGGGCCGAATAGAAAAGCCTGCGTGGGCAGCAACGTGGACCTGGCTGTGGGTGTCCTCCCACCTGCCGTTTAGCGTCAGAGCTGCGCACGCCGCGGCCCACCCCAGACGCCTGCAGACCAGAACCAGCTCTCCACACAGTCTGAGGTTTGGAGAAGACTTCAGATCTGTCACAACAAACGATCACCTTCCATGTGCATATGTTCAGTACAGTTTTTGACTTTTCCTTCAATGTTTAAAGAATAGTTCTTTAAATTACTGATAAATTATCACGACATCCACAGATCTCTACACTGTACTTTAAAATACTGGATTTTATAATTTTCTTTCCTTAAAACTTACACTCACCGATGTACACATAGTATTGAACTTCATATTTTAAGAAATATACGGTCTTAGAAAAACGTCCTTTAGAAACCAGATTAAGGCTCTAATCCCACACCTCGGCGTCACCATGGCTGGGAAATGCCTCCAGGTGCTTTATTTGTTACTTGAAAAAGTGCAGTTCCAGGTGCGTTGTGTGGAAGTGCTAGGTCAGGAACCATCACAGGTGAAGTAACGTGATGACCTCTCTGGCTGTTCCTTCCTCAACTGTCCCGCCAGGTCACGATGGGGCCGTGAACTCCATCTGCTGGAGCCATGACCGGAGGTGGCTGCTGTCTGCCGCCCAGGACGGGACGCTGCGGGTGTGGTCGGTGCGCAGGACGGAGCTCGCGCTGTTTCTGGTAAGGGACAGTCAGCCCATCGCAGGCGTTGCTCAGAGTGAGCACCTGAGACCCCGCCCCACAGGGCGGTCTGCTGCCCACGCCAGGACCCTCCCACGGTCCTTCTGCCTGACCCAGACTAGGACATGGACGTGAACCAAGAGTTTGCTTGGATACAATGAAAATTATTGATTAATTATTAATAGTTACTTACATTTGTGTGTATATGTATGTATTCATGAACGCGTAACATGCACACATGCATACCGCACATGTACACACACATACTTGCTGCATGCATGCACACACAGTTAAATATGTCCTCACATTTGTTATGGTCTGCAAAATGACTAACGTTAAAATATCTGAATGATTTTAAATGTTAATTCCATGTGCTTCAATGGTTCAGGTAATCATCTCCAAGGGGATATTATGTGGAGGAAGTGGATTTTGGGGAGGAAAATGACCCGTTTTAATGAACATATGGGAGAGCACTGGAAAGAGAATGGGAGAGACAGGAAGTGGCAGCAGTCTCTCAGCTGGGGCAGGAGGGGAGGCCGCGAGAAGAAACTGCCCCGACTCACGGAGCTGTGAGCGGGTGAACTGCAGAGAGCGTGACATGAACGGCGGAGCCTTTCAAAGCCGTTGCTAGCATCTGCTTTCTGTGGCTCTGTTATAAAGGGGATCGAATACCAGGGAGACAGAAAAGGAAGGGAAGGTCAGCAGAGGCCGTGGCTCTGAGGACGGGGTGTTTGGCGCAGCTTTGCGGAGTAATTTGCTGAGCGTTGTTAGCGCTGCCGTGATGCTGCTGTGGGGTCTAAATTTGAGTGTAGACACCTTAGAAATGTATTTTAGGACATGTTTTAAATTTCAACTTTAATAAGATCCTTGCTACTTTTGGATGTTTACTGCTAAGTTTCAATTTTGTTTTACTTTAAAGTTTTTAAATGGTCAGAATTCTAACACTCATTGCAGTAAAATTTTAATCATACCTCTCAGAAGTAGTAAGCAGAAACAAAGACTGTAAATTGGTTCAAAGACTGTAAATTGGTTCTAACAAAGTACATTGACGCTTTTAGAATAAATAGATACTAGGTATTATGAAAGAATTTCTGTTTAGAACAACAGTGTTTTTGTTAACAATGATTGTAGTGGCAATAATCACTGATTTCATTACAGGGCAAAGACATGTTTTCTAAGCCTATACAATCTGCACAGTTTTATTACATGGATGGTTTTATACTGTTGTCCTCTGGCTCTGAATGTCACCTGCTGAAGTATCACATTGACACTCGCAGAGACGAGATAAAAAGGTAGGCGCCGCCTCCTCTGTGCACTGTCTTCCTGGGCCGGAGCAAGTGCTGTTTCAGCACCGACGATGCTCACGTTTAACAGTCACCCAACACTTAGTAGTAGCCTCATATCACCGAACTACTGTGAGAGCTGAGTAACCCAGTTTCTACCTATTTTAAACCTTCCTTTGGGTACCATAGTTATGGCTTTGAGAGAATGAGATGAGAGAACTGGGGATTTAAGAAAACTGAATGATCACCTTGGTTCCGTGGCATATTTGAGTGATGTTATCTGGGACAAATACTATTTATAATGACAAGTTAAAATTAGGAAATAGTTGAAGTATGTGGATATACATGGGAAATAATAAACACCTAGCTTAGACGAACATTAACATTTTGCTATCTTTTTAAAAAAATGTCTAAAGCAATAAAACATTACCGAGAGGACTAGAGTCCCACCCACCCTCCCCGTCATGTTTCCTTCCCTGTTCCTCCCATGCAGTCGGTGCGTTTGCTCCCATCCATGGTTTTCTATTTTTTGCTGTGTCCGTATGTAGTCATGTAATTTTATTTTCTGAGGGTTTCAGTGTAGCATAAGCACCTTTCTTAATAGTCAAAGTTAGTTTCTGAGGCGTGCGGCCAGTGTGTTCGTTTATCTGCTGTGCGATATGCTGCGCTCGGGCGTGCAGACCTTTGCGTCACCCTCGCGGAGGGGCAGCAGGTGTCTCTGACCCCTGGTGGCTATGAACAGCGTGTGCTGCCCGCACGTGTCCACCCTCGGGGCCACGAGGGACATTTTCAGACTCCCCTCGCCAGGTTCCGCAGGCCTCCGAGCGCCGCTGCTCCAGCCCAGGGAGGGGAGGAGGTTCTGTCCCTCTCCAGCGGGCGGGGCACGGTCCCGGGTGGGTTTTCTCCTTCCTACCTTTTCCAGGACGCGTCCGTCTTCTTTCTCGTAGCAGATGCCCTGAGAATGGCGGGAGCTGCCGGGGAAGGACTGATCCCCCGTCCTGCTCCTTGCTCGGGCTGCAGCTTTTTTGGTGCCACCTGTACCAGGGTCACCTGGACGTAGCGACTGATTTTCTCGAACCAGCAAGGCTCCAAATGAAGGGACTATTCACCGATGTGCAGACCACAGGCAGCGAGTGTCTCTCAGCAAAGCTGCTTGCTCCTCCGAATTTGGTTCCAGACTGGCTCCCTCAAATCTGCATTTATCCGTCTCTTGTAGTTTTACTAAAAATGCCAGGGAGTTGTCAACACACCACTTAGTGCTTTTCTCCCATTTCTCTCACTTCTAAGCCTTGGTGGTGCACCGCAGCTGACGGTATCAGACCTGGTTTGGGGAGCAGACGGCACAGCAGCCAGAGCCCCCGTCGAGAGGCTGGCCCCAGCTACCCACGCCTTGGTTCAAACGGGTTTATCTGCAGCACCAGTCCTGTGCCTTACGTGGGGTGTCAGGTGGGGCTCTGGGGTGTACCCCGCCCAGCTGCTCCCTCACCCCAGATGTGGGGCCCTGGTGTGTGTCCTGCACTTGGTGTCTTCAGCGGGCCAGGCTCTCCCTGTCCTTTCCCTCCATTCTGCAGTGTTGGTCTTTGTCCTGACGGTCCAGGTGTCAGTGCGCTGTTGCTCCAGAGGCAGGAGGTTGGGGCACTGGCCTTGGCATTTCTCTTTTTTAGGATTGTTTTTATCGTGGTAAGAGCACCTAACGTGGGATCCACCCTCTAAGGCATTCTCAAATGTGCAGTTCCGCAGAGACAGGCGTCGCACAGCCGAGCTCTAGACTCTGTTCGTGCAGCTGAAACGTCGTGCCCGCCTCCCTCCCACCCTACCCTGCTCACTTCCGTCGGACTGCTTCCCATGCCTCGTGATGGGAATCGCGTAGCGTCTGCCCTTCTGTGCCTGGCTCGTTTCACTGTAGCAGGATGTTTCCAGTTTCATCCACGTTGTTGCAAATGGCAGGATTTCCTTCTTTCTAAAGGCCACGTTTTCTCTATCCATTCATTCCTCGGCAGACGTTTGGAGATTCCACGTCTTGGCTGTCGCGTGTGGTGCCGCGGTGCGTGTGAGTGTGCAGGTGTCTGAGACCCCTATTTCTGTGCTTTTGGGAATATACCAGAGTGAGATTTTGGACCAAAGATAGTCATTCCCACGTCTCTCCTTGGGGCCTCACCGTGTGTGTCCCCACCGGCCGTGTGCAGGGGTCCGGCTGCGCCACGTCCTTGCTGTTGTTGGACAACAGCTACCCTGAGGGGCGTGAGGTGGTCGCTCACTGTGGTTTTGATTTACATTTCCCCAATGTTTTCATGTTCTTGTTGGCCATTTGTGTGTCTTCTTTAGAGGAACATCTATTCCAATCCTTAATCAGGTTATTAGTTCTTTTGCTATTGAGCGTTGTAAATTCCTTATTTATTTTGGAGATTAACCCTTTATCCGATATGTAGTTTGTGAATATTTTCTCCCATTCCTTAGGTTTTATGTCCTTACTCTGTTGATTGTTTCCTTTGCTGTGTAGCAGCTTCTAGTGTGACGTAGATCTGTTGGAACTAGTTAAGTCCGTAAAGTTATAGGATATAAAATCAACATACAAAAATCAGTTGCGTTTCTTACACTAGCAACAAACTATCTAAAAAGGAAATTAGGAAAACAATCCCCTTTACAATAGCACCAAGAAGAATAAAGTACTTAGGAATAAGCTTAACTGAGGAAGTTAAAAACTACAAAACATTAATGAAAGAAATTAAAGAAGGCACAAACAATTGGAAAAAAATTCTGTGTTCATGGATTGGAAGGCAGTTTATTAGAATGTCTGTATTCTCCAAAGCAATCTATAGAGTCAATGCGATCCCTATCAAAATGCCAAAGACATATTTTACATAAATAGAAAAAGCAATCCCAAAATTCATATGGAACCACGAAGGACCCCAAATAGCCAGAGAAATCTTGAGAAAGGAAAACAAAGCTGGAGATATAATACTTCCTGACTTCAGATGATATTACACAGCTGCAGTAATCAAAATGGTATGGTA
The DNA here is from genome assembly GCA_008086735.1 of Cheirogaleus medius. Lineage (NCBI taxonomy): Eukaryota > Metazoa > Chordata > Mammalia > Primates > Cheirogaleidae > Cheirogaleus > Cheirogaleus medius. The sequence goes on along the minus strand of VBSM01000361.1, from coordinate 107,743,511 downwards.
CTGGGATAAAAGCCGACCAGTGGAACAGAACGGAGAGCCCAGAAACAAGTCTACACGCATATGGACAAGGGTGCCAAGAACACACAGCGGGGAAAGGACAGTCTCTCTGACAAGTGGTGCTGGGAAACTGAATATCTACACATAAAAGAACGAAATTCGACCCTTATCTTACACGATACACAAAAATTACTGAAAATTGACTAAAGATTTAAATGAAAGACCTAAAACTATAAAACTGTGTTTCTCCGAAAATAAGACAGGGTCTTATATTTATTTTTCCTCAAGAAGACATCCTAGGGCTTATTTTCAGGGGATGTGTTATTTTCCCCTCAAAGCCTCAGCTTGCAGCACGCACAGGATGTCCAGAACCTGACGGGGAGCCGACCTTGTTGGTGGGGCTGCCCGCACCTTTCCGGTCACCTCTGGGATAGTAGCTGTCATGATGGGGCAGATGAGAAGGGCTGCTCATCTTCTTTACTGCTCCACCACGAAATGCATGGGTTGTGCAGATACACTGCGTAGCCACGCCCATCACTAAGGTCTTATTTTCGGGGTAGGGCTTCTATTGCGCAAATGCTTAGAAATCCTGCTAGGGCTTATTTTATGGGTAGGTCTTATTTTCGGGGAAACACGGTACTAGAAGAACACCTAGAGGAAAAGCTTCCATTGGTCTTGGCAATGATTTCATGGCTATGAGCACAAAAGCACAGGCAACAAAAGCAAAAATAAACCAGTGGGACTACATCAAAGCCTTTTCCCTCCTGTCATTCAGCGAGGAAGGCTTTCCACACTGCAGGCGGCTTCGTGGCTCCTTCACCCCAGCTGGGTTGCAGCCCGTCCTGGGACCAGTTGGCCGGGTGAGTGGGGTTACCGTGGCTGGCTTAGATCCGTGATACTAATCCGTGAAGGGGTGAGGGGCTCCCCATGCCACAGACAGACTTGCATGGAGTACCCTGTCTTAGCTGGGGCCTCCTCTGCATCGTCTGTTCCCGGGGTCGCTGGTTCCTGGGAGGGAACCTCAGTCCCGGCCTGGGGTGGGCGGACGGCAGGAGTCTAGGACCCACGGACTCTGCACCGAGGAGAGCAGCCTCCCGTCCGCAGTCTCTCCCCAGCCCTGTTTTCAGAGATATGTGCTGCTTTGAAGCCCCAAACTTTATTTTTGTTTTGTGGGAGGGAGAGTTTCACATATCTACTCGCCCTCCAGACCTTCTGCATGAGTTGGCGCAGAAGACTCGCCATTGTCTCTGAGATTTGGAATCGTGCCGCTTCCCTCTGGCCTCCTCCTGTGTTCTTTTTACTCTCGCGGGTCGTTGCTTTAAAAATCACCCTGCAGTCACTTCAGCGGTGTCTGGAGAGATACTGAAGCTATTGCATTTGCTCAATTTATGATGTTCAGCTGAGGGTAGCAGGTTTTCCTAAACACATGTGGAAATACACAAACCCTATAAGGAAAAGTCTGATGAGTTGACCACAGACTGATCAAAGAAGGAGGAGGAGGAAACTCTTGGACACCAAAAATCACCAGAAGTAGTTAAATGTTAAATGAGAACCAGCTACTGTTTGACGACATTTTTGATGGACAATGGCAGGCAGAGGCAGAGGGACCTGAGTTGGGACTTGAGGCTGCGAGTTCCCTGCTGCGTCCGAGGACGCATTTGATGGTCTTGACTCAAGGGGTTTCCGCCCTCCCTCAGCCATGGCTGGGCCCTGGCGGGGATCCTGTGGGGGTTCCAGTTCCTTCTGCGCAGGAAGGTGGTGGCCGCTGTGACTGCAGCCCTGACTGATGACACAGCTGATCACACGAGGACTGTGGACATCTGCCTCTTGAACAGCACCTGTGTTATTTACCACGTCCCCACTGCAGGTGACGGCCCCGCCAAAGCCTCACTAATCTAGTGAGCTGACACTTGCCAGCTCACATCTCTTGCCTTGTCAGGCAGACATAGGCTTAGAGTAAATAATCAAAAACTACAACCCAGTTGGTGGCAAAGAAAATTGGAAAAGCGATGATCCTAAAAGTGTTATACTTTGATTTTGAAAGATTGTTTCTCTGTGCTGCCTGAACGCCTCCACACTGGCCTTCCCTGCGGGGCTCCTGTGTGTCCAGCTGCGGGGCTCACACCACGCTCCCGCCACTCCTCTGTGGCCATTCTTTCCTTTCCTCATCTGCACTGTGCATAGAGTTTCTGTACATTTTCCCCAAATTGAATGGCTGCTCTCTGCTTTCTTAGACATTCTTGTGCATTATCTTAAGCAGTTTTGCGTTATGAGCGTGCAGTGGCTACGTCATCATTGTCCCGTGACCGGACGTTTATCCCTAGACCTCCGTGTGATTGGCGTCTGTATGTGGCCACCCTGGGGCCAGCCCCTGCAGCCCTGAGGCATGTCCCATTGCGACCCTACAGCTGCCCTGGGTGAGGTGCCGGGCCCATGGCCCATTCCGCTGTCACTGTCAGGTCAGCTGTCCCAAGACCCCGCAGACTCTGGGCTACCCTGTCGCTGTCCATCCACCTGTCCCCGCAGTGGCCCCAGCATCCGCCTGGGCTGGTCCAGCCCCTCCTGGACCTCCTGGGGCTCTGTCTGCACTTGGCGAGTTCTCACCGGGCAAGAGCACTTTCTGGACTTGCCAGCCGGTTACATGCCTCCACGAAGTTATCACTAGGGATCAAGACCAGCGCTTATTAAACCCATGCCAGCTGCTTATGTCGCGCTTTAGAAAACTTAAGAACTTATGTTTAAAGGGAAATACAGATAATTTATAACTGGTTGGGTGTCTCCTTAAGTATACATAATTATTTCAGAATTAGGAGACAAATTTGCTTTCTCATAGATAGTAATGAATTATCTTTGGCGATATAAAATGATATTATTTTCATCAAGGTTTCCTAAAGGGAAAGCTAGAGTTTCTTAATGGAAGCCTAAAGTTTTTCCTGGAGGAAAGTTAAGGTAGCCAATTTACTTATTTCCTCAGTGTTATAAACTATGACTTTTTAAGTGATGTGACAACTTTATTTTCATTTTTAATTTTTTGAAAGGTAGAATGTTTAATTATAGTTGAAGGGAAGAAAAAAGATTGATCATCTTTATTTTTCTTCCAGATATAAGCAGAAGAGTTGGTCCAAGCCAGTTTTCAGGCTGTCTATGACTGGCGGGGTGGATGTGACCAGTTTATCGGCGGTGAACGACTTTTACTCCCGTATCCTTCTCCTGGGTCCCTCCGGTGTTGTACCTGCCGGGCGTCACTCTTCTGGCAGAGGCATTTGCTGAACACCTGATGGGGGGGGGTGCAGCAGCACGGGGACCCTCCTCCTCACGGGGTAACAATCTTTGCAATAATTGTACATAATTAAGACGATTGAGATAATTTCATCTCAGTAGGGAGAAATGCCTTAAAGGAAAAAAAAAAAAACAAACCTGGGGCAATAGAGCTCCTAGCACATAGCAGGTGAGCCGACCTGGCATTTCTGTTATACACTATATTGAATAATATATAGTAATTTGGCACATTTTCTTAGTAAACTGTTATACTTACCAGTTAATGCTGTGATTAAACTACACAGTTATTCCATCTCATACAAAGGCCTGGCAAACCTCATAGTGGTTGCTGTTCCAGGGAATATGAAATCGAGTCCAAAACTTTTTGAGTTTTTATGGCTAATATCATCACTTGTAATTTAAAAAATTTATTTTAATTTATTTAGGAGAAAAGCTCCTGATCTTTAGAAATTCATTTTATAAAATTTTAATTTATTTGATGATAGGTCCAAGTTGAACTCTATTAAAGGATTTTATAGCTGAAATTTCAGAAAGACTGAAATAAAGTTTTGTGTTCTAGGATATTTTAGCTAGAAATGTGGTATTAATATTTTTATGCTAGAATTGTTTGCTAAAAAAAAAAAACACCTACCTGGCAGAAATGTGTTATTACGATTATTCTAGCTTAGATTATGGTTTCTGCGTATCTCGATGTTAGCATTGGATTTACTACTGAATCTAGCACTCTTGCACCCTCCCACGTGTACTTTCTATAACAGCGTCAGGGTTAAATATTGAAGGTTGGATAGTTTGGGTGGTCACATGAGTCCTGCATTTATAAATTTCCCCTCATATTTCAAGTTTGTGGAGTTAATTATAGTGACCTAACCCTACGCCACCTTGTAGGCTGCTCCTTACAGTTTCCTCCAGAAACTCCGAACTAGCCACCATCTGTGAGTCTTCTAATATTCCCAAATTTACTAATAAAAGAGATGGGCCTGTCCCTCCTGGTGGGCAAGGTGACCGAGAGTGCTCCCTTAACTGCACCACTGCAGACGTCGTGCTCACGGCCGGCCGCAACAGGACTGTGGAGGTGTTCGATCTCAACGCTGGCTGCAGTGCAGCGGTGATAGCCGAAGCCCATTCTCGGCCTGTCCATCAAATCTGCCAAAATAAAGTGAGTTTTTGGACAGTGTATACCTTTTATAAAATTATGCGCTTAAAGTGCTTACCAGATAGAAATGTCTGATGCAGTTTTATAATTGTTTGGTACCAAATTCAATGTTAAGTTTTATTGATCATTAAATTAATTTAATCCTTGATGTTTGACCTTAGAAGATATTTTAATATCATTTTGAATGTTAATCTGCGTACTTTTGTCTTTGATAATTTTATGGCCCATTTTAAGACTTTACTAGCAATATATTCTTGCTTAAAGCTTGAGAGAGGTTTTGGGCATTTCTAGCAATAACTGGACTGAATGGCAGCCGCATGACTCTGCAGGGATGGGAGCAGCCTCGCTGGGGTGGTGGCTTCTCTCAGGGGGGTTGTTGGGTGCGGCCAGGCGTTTGGGCAGAGGGAGCTCACAAATGTCCGCAGCTGTGGGTTACAGGCGGCCATTAGTGGAACAAATGGTTTTGATGGATCCATTGTCTCGGAGCCGCTCAGTCCAGACGACACTTTGTTACCCAGAAAAACATCTAATGCTCGTGAACAAAAACTGGATTTTTTAAAGGACTAAAACTACAATTTTGATTTTCGGTGTTTGAAAAGGCTTTCTAAGTTAAGGATTCACCTTAGAATGCTTTCTGACATCCGTATTGTGGTTCAAGGGTTATTTTGCTAAGTAATAAAGTCTTACTGTGTTGGCTAAAGAGACTTTGCATTCAGAGTTTAACACATTTCCAAGGCTTACTTTAAATTTCTGTTTAATAGGGCAGGTCTGGTCTGAAAATCTGTGATGTTTTTCATCAGTTCAAATGAATGGCAAAGAGAGCACCAAATCTGGGCTGTTGAGTTAAATTACACTGAAGCAGGTTTGTTCCAGTGTCTCCCTGAGTACGGGGAGCTGCGGGGCTACAGAGGACTCCGCCGGGGGCTCCGTGTGTGGGAAGACAGTCCTGCAGGTGTCTGGACTGCAGTGGAGGCGGGTCCGGGGACTTGGCAGTGGGGCAGCCGGAGCTTTGGGTTGGGGGCCGAGCAGACGCCTGGGAGCTGCCTGAGCAGAGAAGTGAGCTCGCTCACACTGTGCGGCCTCCCCGGCACAGAGAAAGGCCTGTAAACGCGTTTTATCTTGACACTCTTTTCAAACTTATACTGTTGGCCCCTCATTAATAGGACATTCCAAATAATGATAAGAGGAAGGTTTTACTATGGAAAAATATCAGCTTGGAGAGAGTTGTTGAAGAAAAGATTACTATTTTTCTTCTTCATCTTTTATTTGTGCAGAATCTAGTATCATAAAAACGGAACAAACATGTTTTTAAACACTGTGCAGTAGGTCCCCTGATGAAGGAATCTCTTTGAAGAATTTTGTAACTTCTTTATGCAGCTATTAAAATAACGAAGTTCAAATGCGAAGTGCATGTTAGTTAAATCAGCGCTGTGTGTAATATCCCAGGTTTTTACTTCTTCTGGGAAGAGCTGGTAATCTATGGAGGGATGGGTGTACTGCTTTGTGTCTGAGAGCCGTGATCTTGTGCTACTGCTTCATAGTAGCATCTGTCAAGATTAGGTTGAGTTTAAGATTTGATTATTAGATTTTATACATTTCTGGGCTTTTAAGTGGATTTGATAATGGAGTCATTAACTTTTTAAATGATTCTTAGCCTAAAACCCATCTTATTTTTTAGGTATCATGACTTCTTTTGAATTCAAGTGCAACTCAGTGAGATGTTGACAGCTAGTGTTTTGATGTAGAATGTTAAAGTAAAGGTCTGATTTACTGAATTTATTTAGTGAAACTTCCAGGCCCAGGTGTTTGCCTTTAAGACCCCTGAGTGCAGACTGTGGTTCCCGTCATCTCTGGGTCTGGCCCAGAGTTGGAACCTGCTCGGAGACCCTTACTGATTTGGGCCATGACTAACCGCTACCAGCACCAAGCAAAGGACACAGTTATTTGTATGAGAAATAAGGTGTGAATCTTGACAACAAACGGTTTCTTGGAAAAACCAGTTAGCATGTAGATTTGGGGATTAAAGTTTGACGAGTAGCATTTGGAAGTTTTTGATGTATTATTCTCAAAATGTGACATATAAATGTTTATCTAAAGATAAGGTTTGCTAACGTTACAGTGTCTCTGGAAATGTTGTGTGGTTGTACATTTGGTCAGCTTTCCCAGAGTCTCTGTGAGTCTTTGGATAATAGAGAGAGATAATAATGAAAATTGATTAAATTTACCAAATATTGTCACTATTGAGTTAAAATTTTTCAGTCATGAAGAAAAGTTCCTTTCATGTTGTGAATTTTACATTTTACATACACTTCTTACCTTTTGGACACCTGCTACTTCTTGTCTCTGAAGTATTGTGAATTACTAGAAAAGTATTTCTTTGTTCATTTACATTTTGAATTTGTTGTGCATGACTCTTATTAAAGGTGGTCTTTTCAAAGCCAATCATTTTATTTTCGCTGTTTGGAAAATGGTCTGTCAGCATTTCCATTATAAATCCCTATTTTCTTTTTCTTTTATTTGTTCTATTCTTCATTTCTTTCTGGGGTTTATGACAGAACCATAAAAACTTGGTCTGGATTAAAACTTGGCATATTATAGCTCAGGCTGAAAAAATTTTTTTTAATTTAGTTCCCAAATTTATTTTAAATTGTTTCAGATGTTTAGGTTGCAAATGCAAAATATAATTTTGGAGTTTTAAATGCTTTTTAAAAACTTATGACTTAAAAATTAAAACTCTAACTTTAAAATAATGGTAAAGACAATTTTTTAAAAACTTAGCTAACCAATTTTTCTTATATTTTCAAGAGAGGTTATTTCATTTTGGAAAATGATGTAATGCTATTTTGTGTGACATCTTGAAATTTTCTTGTTTTTTTCCCTCTCTGTTCCCATTTCATAATAGAAAAGTTTTTAACCTTTTGCACACAATACTTTTCTCTGTTAAAAGGATTAAACACATGAAATCTCTTAGCATGTGCTAAGTTCATTAAATGATAGTTATTATTCTTTTTAAATATGAATTTATGAAGACTGGTGGATATTGCTTTAGAAAACTCTTCATGTCCACATGAAACTAATCTCACACAATTTTTTTGTTCCCGTGAGTGTTGAGGATAAATGCACGAGAACTTTTCTACCTTCAGTAGAGGATCAGATGTTGAATTAGGTACAGTCTCAGCTTTCAAAGAGATCACAGTGCAGAAGGTGGCAGGCGGGACTGAGAGACGCCCGTGCAGAGTTGGCCGGTAGGAGCACGTAAAGTGTCCCGCAGGAGCTGCCGGAGCTCTGAGGACAGGAGCGTCCTCTGTTCCCCGATGAGAGAAGGCTGCGTCTGAACAGGGGACTGTCCGTTCTCACATTTTGTCAGATAAACATTTTGGCTTTATGACGACCCAGAAAGGTCGAGTTAACTTGTTCAGCCCCCCGTATAGTCAGAGAGTTTGGACTCCTCTCCACACCACACTCTGTTCCCATGGACTGACTCATTTAAAATCTTGAAAGTGGGTTGATGTGCACGAAGGCCCTGGATGCTGAGTGCCTCAATCTGTTTGGGCTGCTCTGGCCAAATACCTTAGACCAGGAATTATAAATAACAGAAACCCACTGCTCACAGTTCTGGAGGCTGGGAAGTCCGAGAGCAGGATGCCGACGGATTTGGTGTCTCCTGAGGGCTCTGTCCTCCAAAGATGCTGCATCCTCCTGTGGTGGGAGCGACCGCAAGCTCCCTCGAGCCTCCTGTGTAAGGGCACTAATCCCATTTGGGAGGGCTCCACCCTCGTGACCTAGTCACCTCCCAAAGGCCCCACCTGTGAATACTATTACATTGGGGGGTCAGGTCGCAACACAGGAATTTGGGGGGCACATTCAAACCACAGCACCGAGTAGCCTCTAGCTCCATGCAAGAGTATCTGTAGGTTGAGCTTTATGAGTGCAGTAGCTAGGAGCAAGGTTTGCTGAGTACCTGTGGCCGTTACCTGTGTGATCCTCACATACCCCCATGAGGATGTGTCATGGATGAAGACACAGAGTCCATGGACTTGCTCAGGGCCCACCCCAACCATGCCTGTGGCTGTCTCATGCCTGCTGTCCCCCTGGGGAGGACAGGGTGCTCATGGCTGCTGTCCCCCTGGGGAGGACGGGGTGCTCATGGCTGCTATCCCCCCGGGGAGGATGGGGTGCTTGTGTCTGCTGACCCCATGGGGGAGGATAGGGTGCTCATGGCTGCTGTCCCCCTGGGGAGGATGGAGTACTCGTGGCTGTTGTCCCCAGTGGGGAGGATGGGGTGCTTGTGGCTGTCTCCCCAGGGGAGGATGGGGTGCTATCCCCGCAGAGGAGGACAGGGTGCTCGTGGCTGCCCAGTGGCTGGCACCAAGTGTGTATGCTGGAAATCATGCCCAAATATAAGAATGGCCCCCAAATTTGACATATTTTGTCTCTTTTTTCAGTGCTGACTTTGAGCTTCTCTTGGTTATTGTCTTTATTTTGATATTTGTGTAAACTATGTTTTTGGAGGCTTTTGATGAACTAGATGAGGCACTGTTTGTAACATATTTACATTTAGCTTCATTCTGGCTTTTAAAATATGTTTTGTTAGAAAAATCATTTCTTAGAACACTTCAAGCCATGAAAAGGTATTTACTTGGAGAATGAAGATATATGAAGATATATATATATATATGTAGCATGATAAAGATTTGTTTTAAAAATGTTTATTTTTTGTTGGCTTGATTAAAATACGTGAATCTTCAAGATTTAGAATGTCAAATTTCATATTTTCCCATATAATTTTACTGTAATGAACATCGTTTTTCTAAAGATCTGTTGGAAGTCAGCAATGAGGATTGTGAGTAAGCAAAGAACATGTGATTATCCAGGAAACAGAGAACCGTGAATCCTATAATGAGACGAGTCATGATTTACAGCACACTGTAGACTTTCCAATCAAATCGGAAACTTGCCACTCTCATTAGGAAATAAGACATTTCCTATCAGGAAGATGTCAGAGCCACTCGAGTGAGAGCTCTGCAGAGGACGGATTTTCAGACTGCCCTTCGAGGCTCAGGTGCTGGCCAGCAGCACAGCCCCTGCTTTCCTCTGCTTCACACATGGGATGCTCACATGGTCTTCCGAATGCTGGTCCTGCATGTTTAAAATCCACTGCTGAGAAGGGTGGGCGTGGTGGTGGCGCCAGTAGTCCCAGCTGTGTGAGAGGTTGAGGCTGGAGGGTCCCTGGAGCCCAGGAGTTGAGTCCAGCTTGGGCAGCGAGACCCAGTCCCAAAACAAAACAAAAAGATTTAACCAACCCCCCCTCCCCGCACCGGGAAGGACGGCCACTCTAGTCATAGAACGCTCTGCTGCCGACTGGCAACCTGACTCGCCTGTCCAGCAGACAGACTTGGGCCAATGGGGCCGTCCAGAGCACACTCTCCTCTGGGGAAGGCGTGGCCATGGATGCGGCCTGGCCGGGGTCTCTGCTTGGGAGACTTGCCCCTCCATTCGGCATCCGGCCTGGGTGTTGAGCTGGGCGAGAACCCCAAGCCTCAGAGCGGGGCCTGCGGGGTGGTCTAGCCAGCCCTCCCTGAGGGGCATCCCTGCCCCGTTACCTGGTGGCAGGTGCCCTCCGTGTACACCCTGAGCCCCATGTGACAACTCTAGCCATTGCCGTCTGGCGGTGGCCGTGGTCTTGGTCATGGCTGCTCTTCTCTCCCCGTGCTCTGAGGGTGGGAATCGTGTCCCCAGGTTTCATCCATCCTGCCTGGGGACCTGATTGGACACAAATCTGAAGTCCTTTTCCCCCAGCAGCGGTTGGGTTGCTGTAGTTCACGTTTCTCATGAATTGGGGACAACAGGCCGTGGCCGGGACACTGTGTGTCGATGTCAACTGAACTCTCTTCCAGGTAGCAGTCAAACTTTTCATTGAAAAATATTTAATTACATTTATCAATTGACCTGTTTATTTATAATTAAATTAGTGAGGTTTTTAGTTCTTAGATACCATGAACAGACCACCCGACCCTCTGTCCCTGGGAAATAGTAGGTGACTGTTTCGACTAATGTCTCATGTCTGAGGAGGGAGCCGGGGTAGCCGTGGGGACACAGCTGGCCAGTCCCTCAGACGCATTTTATGTGCTAGAATACCGGGCTTGAGAGTGGCGTGTTAAGGGCTTGCACCCTAACTGTGGTGAAATTTTAGTTTCCTCGTGTACTTGTAGAAGCTCATTGGTTCCACGGCTGTGTCATTCAGCGCAGTCAGGCATGTGGCCGGAGCTGCGTGACGTGCACCATCAGGGCCTGTCTGCCTTTCACAGTGCTTTGGTGTGCGCAGGGCCCAGGGGATTTTTGCCTGTCGTTTGTATGTATTTGCTTCCTTTTTGGCTGGGCTATGTCACTCCTGAACTCACCTGCGTGAAAACTCGCCCTGGATGGGTGTGGGGCCGAGAGGCCAATCCTAACTCTGCACAGCCGGGGGTCGTGCTCAGTCTGCTAAATATCCCTACTTGATCTTTACACACTGTATCGAAACCACACCATGCCCCGTAAATACGTGCAATTATTGTGTCAATTAACAACAAATACATAATAAGTGACCAGTTGTTCTTTTAAATGTGCCGAGAACGGTTTATCCCAAACATGGTTGGTGACTCTTTCCCTAGCGCCCTAGTGCGGTTCTTGCGGCGCCTCTGGCTGCCGCTGTTCCCAGCACACACATGTGCGTCCGTGCGCTGTGGTTCTGAGTGAGGTTCACGGCGACTCTGCCGCTCCGGACCTGCCCCACGGGTGGTGCATTCGCCTGCAGGCAGCCGCAGGGAGCTGCGTTTTTCTCTCCATATCTTGAACACCGTGCAGTGCTCTCTTGAGGTACACGACATAAAATGGGTCATTTCTTTTTAGAGCTCTATTAAAAATAATGAGTAACAGTAGATTTTACATAAAACTTTGTTTTCAGTAATTTATTACGTTTTTTAAAGATCTTGTTTTCCAAGTGGTTATCTTTTCTCGCCATAAAAATTGAGTCGAATAGCCCAGGTTAGTAAGGTGGTTACCGTCTGCCTTTGGGCTGAACCGTCAATTCAATACCTTTTCCTAATAACACAGTCACATAGATCAGTGCTTATTTCAACTCCTTCCACCTTAAAGTTGACATGTATGTGTGTGTGCATGTGCATATGTGTAGGAATACATGCATGCATGTGTATGAGTATATATGTGCATATGTAAGTGTACACATGCATGCGTAAATGCACGAGTGGGCACATATACGTTTGTGCATATGTATGTAAGTGCATGTGCATATACATGTATGTCTGGGTGCCTTTGTGTGTGTGCCTATTAATGAATTCATTTAGAACATCTGTTGAAAACTACTCTGTGCTCAGCTCTGTTCCATGAATACACGCGTGAGGACAGCAAAGTCCTTGTGCTCAAGGAACGCATATGCACCCTCCGAGCCGATGGGGTGAGGGGTGAACAGCGTGTGTGGGAAGTAGAGAAGGGGCAGGGGGCGGGGACGGGCTGGTCTGGTGAAGCTGAGGGGTGTGGGCCTCAGAGGTCTGACCTGGAGCAGGGGACAGCCCCTCGGGCTGGAAGCCTCATCAGGACTTTGGGATTCTCCTGGGTGGAGGCAGCCAGCAAGAAGGATCAAGCCAGAGTGTGAGTGAGTGATATGCACGTGTGAGTGATACACATGTGTGAGTGAAACACGTGTGATACACACATGTGAGTGGTGTGCACATGTGAGTGATGCACATGTATGAGTGGTACGCACATATGTGATGTGCATGTGTGAATGAGATGCATGTGTGAGTGATGCACACATGTGAGTGATATACATGATGTGCACATGTGAGTGAAACACATGTGATACACATGTGTGAGTGATGTGCACATATGAGTGATGTGCACATGTGAGCGGTATGCACGTGTGAGTGGTATGCATGTGCATATGTGCCATGCTGTGCGTAGTTAAGTTGCACGGCCTGCATTGGGGCGTGTCCCCAGCGGCTAGAGCTTACTGTTCAGACTCAGGGGAGGTGACGTTCAGAGGGCTGTGACGTCATTACTGAGGTGCGGCGGAGGAGGGTCCAGGGACTGCTGGAACGTAGTGTCTCTCTGTGTCTGGGAGGGGGCCAGGGAAGCTTTGTTTCAGGAAGGGTGGCTGCTCCTATCAGGCATGAGTGGCGTTGTCTCACTGTTGATGCGAGTTGGGGCATGCTCAGAAGGTGGGTAGGGACAAGGCGTGTCCCCAGGGTGCCAGGGCCTGTCCTCGGTGTTGCAGCCAGCGCCCTGAAGCCACATTTCTCCTTTGCCCTGGAGGCAGCAGCTCCTTCCTGCGGCACCAGCTAAACTACGCGTTCAGTTTTTTCAAACTTTCAGAATCAGTTGCCTCGGGCCACCTTCCTCCACCCCCCTGAGACAGCAGCCAGCAGGCGCTGATGAGGGCCCGCCTCGGCTCTCGTGTTCCTGGCCTGGGGTGCTCCCTAGCACCAGCCTCGAGCACTCAGTAGCCAGTAGCTCTTATGTGGCAGCTCTTGATGTTGAACTATCCCTGTTGGAATTCCTGCTGTGGTGCCTGCTTCCTGCCTGGACCCTGAGGGTGCCACTCCGTCCTGTAGTAGATTCCAGGTGGGCTGGTGTGCATGCAGGGGCAGCCCAGGAGGCCGAGCCATTGTCCAGGAAAGAGGGGATGATGGCCTTTGCTGGGTGGTGGTTTCATGATTAAATCTGTCTTCAGATAATCGGGGTCAAGACCAGAAGAGCTATTCCTTCCCGATGGACTGGGCCAGTTGAAATGGGCTCTCTGAAGCAGTGTCACCAGGTTCAGGTGTGCCCTGCAAGGGTACGGAGGGTATTTCACTCCAGATGCTCAGGTGGAGACTTCTGCAAGCGAGGCCTGTGAAGAACCGCTGTGCAGGCGTGGCCCACCTCGTTCCTCGAGTGACCTCGTGCCCATCTGATCTGCCAGTTCAAGGGAAGTGCCTCTCTTTTAAGTCTTGTCTTTCTATTAAGAGTTTTAGTGTTTTTGTTTTTAGGAAACTGCTTAAAACTTATGCATTTTGTAACAGCTTGAGCAATGGCTGTACAGTAGCCGGAATCTTCCCAAATCTATGTGGTCTCTCGGTGATGATTGCAATATTTTGCGAATCACTGTGGTATGCTCTTGGATGAGAGGTGTTATATTAGGAAAAATAGTTCTGAGGTTTTTAAGGGAAAAATAACTGGTTTTATTTCCTGAAAATAAACATGTGAATGGTATATGATGGAATGAAAGGCAAGGGGTGTAAGGTTACATTATGTTTTAATAGCTTGTGTTTTGAAACACTTACATTTTTGTTCAGTTGCACAATGCACATCAAAGTATCCAAGTGAACCACAGCCACGTGGGGGCCACTGCCACAAACTGTCATCCTGCAAGTCCAAGCGCAGGAGAGGCGCAAGTCATCATCGCCCCAGATGCCATGTTTCCAGTAAAATATAAAACAAGTCATTTCTAATTTAAGCTCAGTAACCAGCACAGCCACGTTAGTCAGGCATCAGTATGCTTTTGCTTATTTATTTTTTACTGTCCTCGTGCGCCAATGATAAAATGATCTCTTCTGAGGGTTGCCCGTATAGCTGGTTGTGTTGGACAAACAGAATTTGACTCGTTTTACCATTGTATTAACAGGAGTGCCGAATATACATCAAAGAGTGATGGCCGTATTTTCCCACTTCTAAGTTATGTGTTCATATCATCAAGTGGCTCGTTTTTAGGATGAAAATGCATAAATCTTCTATGATTTATTAATATCTTTAAAAATCGTACAAAGTGTTTTTACTTTATATGTTTTTAAAACTTGGCAGGCTGTTAGTCTTTTGTCCTCTCTCTGAATAAGATATTTGCTTTTTTGTGTTGTAAATATATAGTATTAGACAGCTAACTTGAATTAAGAAACAAAAATATGTAAAGGGTTAAAAACTTTTCTCATGAAACAGTTTTATTACACAGATTTAGATTTCAGAAATAGTCACTTATGTTATTTTGCTCTATTAGTTTTAGATCCTGCTGTATTTAAGAAAAGAAATGAAATGATTGTTGATACAGATAAAAGCCTACACTCACCACTCTCTCTTGTTCTTCTCTGACGACCATGACTGAACTTGGCGCGAGTCTGTCCCAAGTGCATGTTCGTGAGCGGTAGAGCGCGTTGTTCAGTATTGCAGACCACCTCTCTGCTACTTCAGTTTTAGTCCACACTATATGTTTATATTTATCCATTTTGATGCATTTCTGAGTATGCACTGAAAGCCTCTATATTTTCCTCTGAATACTGCTTTAATTGCACTTTGCCAGTTTTGGCACGTACTATTTTTATTACCATTGAGCACTAAATATTTTCTAACTTTAATTGTGATTTTGTTCAACCCAGGCTTAGGTTTGTGATTTTAGATTTCTGTGTATATGAGTTAATTTTTGGTAATCCTTTGTGTTATTGATTTCTAATTTCATGGCGTTGTGTTCAGAAAGTGCCCTCTATATAATATAGACTTTCTTGGTATCTTTTCAGATTTTCTATTTATCGAGCAACTTGGCTTTCTGGTTTGTTTTTTATAAACATTTTTGCTAACTATTGGGTACATCTTTACGTAGACATGTATTGGCTCAACCATGTTAATTGTGTTTAAAGTGTTCAAGTCTTCCTAATTTTTTATATGCTTGATTTTTTTAATTGTTTAGGGAAATGTGTTAAAATCTGCTGTGGCTGTAATCTTGTTAATTTCTCCTTATAATTCTATTAACTTTTGCTTTACGTATTCGAAGGCCATGTTGTTAGGATATTTAAGTTCAGGGTCTTACATTTTCATGTGCAGTCGTCCTTTGTATCAGTTTTAAAGGAAATATTTCTAATTAGGCTTTCTTTACTTTGTATCTGTTTTTCCTGGTGCTTACGCCATCGTGCTTCCTTGTCAGTAGCATATGCTGTTTTCTCCTCCACCTTTCACTCTCAACCTTTTCTAAAAAAAATTATGTTTGAAGTGTTTTTCTTAAAATCTAACCTAACCTAAGATTCTAACCTAACCTAATCTAACCTAATCCAACCTAAGATTATCTTTTCTCTATTTTGCTTGTTGAGGTGAGCCTGTTTGCAACTATTATGATTACTCACATGTTTGATATTATTTTGTGCTTTCTCCTCTACATTTTTGTCATGAATGTTCTTTGCTTCTTTATTTCTTCTTCTTCCCCCTCTATGAGATTGAACATAACCTTTTAGGATTCTCTCTTTGTCTTGGAAGGCTCCCGTTATATGTCGTTCCTGTTCTGTTCAGGCCCTTGCTCTTCGGTGTCTGTGGACCAGCAGCCACCGCAGGGCTGTGGCCACCACCACCTGTCTGTCCTCCCACAGCCCAGGCCGCGGTTTCCTTCCTTTCACACCGAGCACCTCACGTAATGCCCGCGCTCGGCAGGTATCTCTAGGTGTTTGCTGAATGTCTGCTACATTATTTTCATGTTGTGCTGTGAGTTGCCAAGATCCTGGCCTGGGACTGTGGGTGCAACAGGGAGTGCGGGAGCTTGGCAGCTGTGTGCGGTGAGTGGACGCTGCGTCCGTGTCTTGCTTGTGAATGTGTATAAAAGAGTTTGTACTTCCAGAGTCTGTTGCGAGGATACAACGTAAAGTGCTTAGAATGTTGTCTGGCATAGAGTTAAGACTCACTACATGCTAGTTTGTTATTTTTATTGAACTTACATAGCCCTTATTGCCTGTTTGTAATGAAGAATGACTTCTAGTTGTGTTTTAAGCATGAATGCTACGTCCTTCATGAAGTCTGTCTTAGTATGTTGGATGTTCTTGACCTAGAAGGAAGCTGGAAATCACTATGAATCATTGTATATTTAGGCCATGCTTGGGGCCAAGTGGTTCTGTAGATGAAGTTCAGTTCAGTCCGATTCAGTGAGATGTTTCCGATTACGACAGAATCTCTCCTGGCAGAGCCAGGGCCAGGCCTCACAGGGCTCCACACCTCCGTGAGAGAAACGTCTGGGGCCACGGAGGGTCTCACCTGCGCCGTCCCCCCAGGACCTGCTCCGTGTGTCTTGGGGTTTGACACTCAGCAGATTAGTAACTGCCTTAACTTCAAGTGCCTTACTAAGAGGTACCTTTCAGGTGTGTTATTGGGTATGGCCTTTGACCTATACTTTAAAAATAAATTTTGGTGTGTTAGCATCTTGGTCTTTGATCATTTTATAGTTGTGTAACTCTCAGTGGCATTACATATAGAGAAAACATGCACCAATCATTCCTAGGGTCAGAATGTGTTCTTGTTAATTACTTTATATGGAAGATTTTGGAGTCTAATTCTGAAATTTTTATAAATAAGAAAAAAACTTTGTGTTACTTTCTTACTGTAGATTCAGATATTCTTTGATATCATTTGTATTATATAATGCTCACTAATTCAGACTTTAAAAGCACATCTTGGTTTCCCCTTGCCATTACAGGGGTCATCGTTCGTGACCCAACAATCCCAGGCGTATAATCTTTTCCTAACCTGCGCGGTTGGCGACGGGCTGCGGCTGTGGGACCTGAGAACCCTGAGGTAAGGCTGCCCAGGCGCCAGCCTCGCTGCGGAGAGGTGAGGGCAGAGAGCCGTGAATGCAGGTTGATCTCTTTTTCCAAATATGCTGAGGCCGTGGCTAACCTGTGCACACGACCAGTCTAAGAAAAGACTGACTTATGCGTGGAGACCGAAGCCTGTGCACCTGGGATGTGAAGTGGCAGGCGCAGTCTTCCCTCTGCTGCACGTGGCATGGAGCAAAGCACAGCTGCCCCTGGGTGTCAGAGACGTCGGGAGGTGACTGCCGTGTCCGGGATGTGGTTGCCACCCTTCCTCCCGAGTGCCTTCCTGTCCACACTGAACACCCCTCACTGGGCTCAGCACGCCCCCCTTGTGCAGGGCCAGCGACGCCTCCTTAGGTCACAGTTCCCTCTGGGGAGGGTGTTGCCTTAGATACACCATAATTAACTAAGGTATTTCTCATTTCACATCAGGTATAGTCTATGGTAGACTTTGAAAACACATCTTATAACATTTAGAAAGCACCTTAGTTCTGTCAACAAAATATCTATAAACCTTTTAGGATAAGGATTCTTAGCTTTATTAGTTATTATTGTTGTTTATGCCATTGCTAATTTGGCAATGAACACTTTTGGACACTTTTTAAGGTTTTTAAATGCATAAAATAGAATATATAGGATTATGAAGGAAACCAGTTATATCGATAGTTATCAAAATATTTAGAAACTTGGATATAAAAATGTTTGCTTCTTTATTAATGGATACAGTAACAAAACCTGTGGTCAGCTTTACCAGCTGTCAGTATTTCAGATTAGTGGTGAGAAATGACGTGTTCGGTCCGTGCTGCACAGCGACATTCTGGCCAATGACGGGCCGTGTGTGCCCACTGCTGATCCTGTGACGTTAAACTGGAGTGAAATGTTCCTATCACCTGTTACTTGTTCAGTTTAACCTTTTATCATTGTTTAGAACGTACTCCTTCTGCTTGTAAAAACAAGTCAGCTGTAAAACAGCCCCGGCAGGCCCTGTGGGTGGTGTGCCGAGGAGGTGTCGTTATCCAGGAGAGAAGCTCCGTGTGTTATCTCCCCTGACGACCGCCCAGTGGGGCCAGGTGTGCCGGTGGAAGACAGTGACCCTGTGTGGGCCTAGGCTAATATGTGTGTTTGTGCCTTAGTTTTTTTTTTTACCAAAAAAAAGTTTAAAAAGTTAAAAAAATTTTAAAATAGAAAAAAGTTTATAGAATAAGGATATAAAGAAAAGAAAATACTTTGTACAGCTGTACAATGTGTTCGTGTTTTAAGCTAAGTGTTATCACAAAAGAGCCAAATGTTAAAAAAGAAATTTAAAAGCTTATAAAGTAAAACGGTTACAGTAATCTAAGGTTAATTTATTATTGAAGAAAGAAAAATATTTTTGGAGTAAACTTAGTGTAGGCGGAGTGTCTACAGTGGATGAAGTCTGCAGTGTGCACAGGAACGTCCCGGCCTCCGCACTCGCTGGCCACTCACTGACTCTCCAGCGTGACTTCCCGTCCTGCACGCTGCGCTCATGGGCAGTGCCCTCTGCCACAGGTGCACCGTTTGTTATCTTTTATACCATATTTTCACTGCACCTTTTCTGTGTTTAGCCGTGTCTAGACACACAAATGCCGCTGTGCTGCCGTGGCCTGCGGTGCTCAGTACAGTGACGCGCCACACAGATTCGCAGCCCAGGAGCAGGCGACGCCACTCAGCCTGGCCTGTTGGAGGCTGGGCCGGCCAGGTGTGTGCAGGTGCACTCAGTGACACTCACACGGCATAGAATTGCCTGATGCTGCGTTTCTCAGAACGTGTCCCTGTCATCAAGCAGCTCAGAACCGTGTGGTTAACTATCGGCATCTTCTTGGTCCTCGACAAACAGCCAACAGCATCCATTCTCTGTCGGCTCTTATTCAATTCACAGTTTCAGAGGGTAACATTTACTTTGCCTTCTAGTCTTGTTGACCCATCCTTCAACCTACAACCTGCCAGGCATCTGCGTGGTGGTGTTTTCGGCGATCCTTTGCCGTGCTGGTTGACAGAATAGACCACGGGTTCTCTCCTCCCGCTGTTTTCGAGCTCAGTCCAGTCACGCTTGGCACTTACTGTGGTGCCAGGTACTGTGGGGAGGGTGCACCTGTGTTAACTCATTCGAGCCCGCGTCACACATGGAGACAGTGGGGCACAGAGACTGATGGCTCTGGAGGCTATTTGGTGAGAAGGGGCTGAACCGGGCCTGGGCCTGGCCCCGGGTACCTGCTCTGGCACCGCTCCGTGTGGCCCCTCGAGGGCCCGTGGACAGGGCCCTGTGATCACAGGGAGATGTCGTGGAACGTGTGGCGTAGGTGCAGCAGGTGTGGCTGCACAGCGTGCTCCTCGGTTTAAAGGGAAAAATCTATGTGTATAATTCTCACATGTAAAATAGTTTTTCACTGTTAGCTTGTTCATTTTTGAGAAGAAAAGCAACTAGTGGGTTTCTTTCCTGTAATTTGTGTTGAAATTTGAAAATTTCTTTTCTTTTTTCCCTTGTAGGTGCGAGCGCCAGTTCGAGGGGCACCCAAACCGCTGCCATCCGTGTGGAGCTGCCTTCAGCCCCTGTGGGCGGTTCGTGGCGTGTGGCGCTGAGGATAGACACGTATGTGCTGTTTGCTAGTATTTAAATGCAGAGATTCCAGACTTCATTATTGTGTGGGCTGTTTAGCATTGTTGCATATTTGGATAAAAATCTATTTGTTCATCTATTGGCCAATATTTTGAGACTTTTACACAGTAATATTAATTCAATAATAATATGGGTGAGGTATGAACGGCTCTCATGTTCTTCCAGTGAAGCATGATAAACACCAATCATTAATTCATTTATTAACCACTTCAAAATACTTTTTGAATGCCTACTATGTGAAAGACATTGTATTACATGCTGTGCTTTCTTTTTATTACCAGATGATGATATTAATTAGTAAAATGCCAGGTCCTGTCTGTTTAACTGGGGTTTCGTTTTCCAGGTTAGATCCCCCGGGGACACTATGTTCATTTTCATGGAATTGTCCACCCTCCTCCGCCAGCTCACACTGCCCTCCCACACGTGTCACATGGTGCACGTTGAACAGGTGCCAATAACATCCATTTGTCCTTAACACGTGTGACAAGGTCTCGTGTTAGTTCCCTAGGGCTGCTGTGGCAAACCACCGCACACTCGGAGGCGTGAAACAGCAGATTTCATTTCCCCCCAGTTCCAGGGTCTGAAATCAAGGTGCTGGCCAGGTCGGCACTTCTGCAGGGCCCCAGGGAGACACCGTCGCAGCTTCACCCAGCTCGTGTGGCGATGCCTGGCCCTCCTGGGCTGGGGCGTGTCCCTCCTGCCTCTGCCTCCATCTTCCTGCTGTCTCACGTCTCTCTGTCCCCTCTCCTGTAGGGACAGTCGCTGCGTGTGGTTTGAATGTTTGTCCCCTCCAGACTCACGTGCACGTGTAAGAGCCACCGTAGCACCTGCCCTCGCGGGTGGGGTAAACGTGGTCACAACAGGGCGAGCCTATCACGTAGGACTTTAGGGTGACACATGCATGTTGGGGTTCACACTTCAGTCCATAGCACTTATAGAATAGGGTTTTCTGATAATTTAAAAAGACTAAACGAACTAACGTGTGTGTGCGTGTGTGTGTGTTTGTGTGTGTTTGTGTTTGTACATCTCAATACAGTCACGCTAGCTTTTGCTTGCTTGCTTTCTTGGCATTTAACACGTTCTACCTTCCTCTCAGCTTTATTTTGATTTGTCCATATCATGAAATTTAAACTTGTTTTTGGTTTTAGATAGCTCAAGTTGAGTCTTATTTTTTTAACTAATGTGACAATTTCTCTCTTAATTGGTATGTTTACCAATGTTTACATTTACTGTATTAAAAATTACTGTGTGTATGGACACCGTCTACCATTTTACTGTTTTTTCCTCTGTTTTCACCTTTCCTGTCTTCTTTTAGATGATTTTATT
Organism: Cheirogaleus medius; assembly: GCA_008086735.1. NCBI lineage: Eukaryota > Metazoa > Chordata > Mammalia > Primates > Cheirogaleidae > Cheirogaleus > Cheirogaleus medius. The sequence continues at coordinate 107,722,522 of VBSM01000361.1, read as the reverse complement.
TTTTTTAGAATTCTATGTTAATTTACATATTTTTTAACTATCTCTTTGTACCGTGGTGTGAGAGTGTGTGAGTGTGTGTGTGTGTGAGTGTGTATATGTGAGTGTGTGTGTGAGTGTGTGTATATGTGAGTGTGTGTGTGAGTGTGTGTGTGGTGGTTCCAAGGATTACAATATGCGAACCTGATATCGGGCTTCCTCGAGTTGACACTTTACCCCTCCCAGTGACGTGTGGGAACCTGATGGCCATATTGGCCCCTGAAGTCTCCCCATTATCCTGTAGTTGTCGCACGGGTTACATCCACATATGTTCAAATCTCCATCACATAATGCTGTAATTTTTTGTTTCAACAATTATACATATTTTAAAGGAATTTAGAGGAATATAATAGTACAATATATTTGCCCAGACACTTATCATTTCTGTTGCTTTTTCTTCATTCCTTAAGTTTCAAGTTTCCCTTTAGCGCAATCTCTTTCTTTGCTGGAGAATTTTCTTTAGTGTTTGGTTGCATGCGGTTCTGCTGGCTGTGAATCTCTCGGTTTTCTTTCATCCCAGAATATCTGTATTTTGCCTTCATATCTAAACGCCTTCTCACTGGGACGGAATTCAGCCTCGGCAGTTATTTTCTTATAGCACTTTAAAAACGCTGTTCTACGGTCTTCGGGCTGAAGTCATCCAATCATTGTCTTCCTATGCACTTAATTCATTGTCCTGGCTCTTTCAAGATTTTTCCTTAACTTTAATTTTCAGAAGCTTGACTTTGATTTGTTTAGGTGTAGTTTCTTTCTGATTTATCATGTTTGGGAGTCACTGAGTTTTTCAATCTGAAATTTTATGTCTTTTACCCAATTTGAGAATTTTTCTGTCATTATTTTTTCAGACTTTTTCTCTGCAGTATAAATGGTGACAGAAAGATGTTTGCTAGCAGTCTGTGGAGAGGATATATAATAAATGCTTAAGACATTCTGGATTTAATCCTAGTGTAGCTTTCATCTCTAGACATGGCTGCTTCCTGTTGAAATACGTCAGTTTCTTCCAGAGCAGTCTTTATTTTAACCTTTGCAGCCTTTAGGAAGCAAGTATATTCGGTATTTAGCAGCCAAATATACATTTCTGTGATTGATTTTTTTTTCTTTTACTCCAGATGGTCAACACTAAACGTCTCAAATACTATGTCCAAAAAAAAATCCAGAAGGTGTGTGATCATAATTAAGGCGCCTGCTTGAAATGTGCAGGCAAATTAATTTTCTTTTGCCTGGAGTGTGAATAGGAGGGAAAGAAGTATCTAGATAATCTGAATCAGCATGTTCCTAGTAAAAACAGTTTTACGTATATAGAGAAAACTTTGGCTTTGCTTCGATTTGAGGCAAATTATATGCACATATGCATTTTGGTCCTATTTATTTGCCTGTAATTACAAATATAACAATAGTTTGAGTAATATAATATGAGTTACTATATAACATGACTTCATAAATTCAAGCTATTTCCTAAAATTCATTTTAGAATAAAGTTATAATAGTAAATAGTGTTGCAACCTAAGTTATAAAACAGGGTACAATATAATTTAATTTTGGATAGTACCATTGCTGTTTATGATAAAATCCTTACTTTAATTTTAAAAGCTTTTTATTTTTAATTATGAGTACATGATAGTTGTATGTATTCATAAGGTACATGTGATGTTTTGATACAGGCATGCATTCATATTCCACTCTTTTAGTTATTTTAAAGTATATCCTAGCTTATTTTTATTATTTATTATTTATTATAATAATTATTTATTTATTATTATTTATAAATCAATTATTGTTTTTTTATTTTTTGAGACAGAGTCTTACTCTGTTGCCTAGGCTAGAGTACAGTGGCATCATCATAGCTCACTGTAACCTCAAAGTCCTGGGCTCAAGTGATCCTCCTGCCTCAGCCTCCCAAGTAACTGGGACTACATGTGTGCACCACAACGCAAGTATATTCAGTATTTAGCAGCCAAATATACATTTTTCTATTTTTACTAGAGACAGTGTCTTGCTCTTACTCAAGCTGGTCTCGAACTCCTGGCCTTAAGCCATCCTCCCACCTCGGCCTCCCAGAGTGATGGAATTACAGGCGTGAGCCACAGCGCCTGACCCTAATTTATTGGGCTGAGGAAGGAGGATTGCTTGAGCCCAGGAGTTCATGACCTTAGTTTTGTTTTGAATGAAGACATTTTATAGAAGTATGATGAGAAAGGCATAAATAATCACTTAAAGGTTGTATTATTTTACGTGAACTATACTGTATGTAAAACACACTCAGTATTGTCCTCATTTCACTTTCTTTTTTCTCTTCCGTGATCTTGTTGTCACATCTGTGACCCCTTCACTGTTGGTGGTGCTGCACTTGCTGAGATGCTTCCTTCTCTGAGCCGTGGCTTCCCTCGGCTCTCACCGGAACCTTCTCTTCTCCTTCCTTCCGCATGTGAGTCCTTTCCATTTCCCTCGTAGCTTTACTGCTCCACCCCTTCCAACCACTGGGGTTCTCTGGAATTCTGCCCTCTACCCTCTACTCTGCTCATTTTCCGCATTCCTGATGGGCCGTCCTGTTTTAATACCAGCACTTTAATCGTCATCACTGTCCTGATGATTAGCCTTAATCCTACAAGTTTGATATGCATTCCCAACTTCACACCTGACTAAACATTACTCATTATGTTAATAGTTTCCTCTGTCCTTAAAATGGACACCGCCTCGGAATTGTCCGGCCTTGCTCGGTGCTCTGGGTGCCTCGTCCCCTCTCTCTCAGTGTCCGGGGGCGTGCAGAGCTGTCTGGGCTCTTGCTGATCCGCAGCAACCACTCTCATCACCGCCACTTGGCTCTTTCTTCACTGTTGCCAGCGTTGTCTTCTTCAGCTCAAGCCCAGCCCTGGCCGCGAGGGAATAGCTTGGAACTGACTCATGCTCCTCTCAGGACTGTTCCGGAAAATGTGTTTAAGGGCAACAGGACCTGAGGTGCAGGGGACAGCTCACGCTGTGCAGCTACTTTTTCCCTAAAGGAATTTGCCATTTCTGAACACGGAAAAGGGGCCCAGACTTCAGGCAAAGACCACCCAGAGAGATGCAGCTGTGTGTGTGTGTGTATCTCTGTGTGTGTCTGTGTGTGTGAGAGAGAGAGTGGGGAAAGAGGTGAGGCTGTGCCTAAAAGTTGGCAGAGATTTTATTGATATTGTGGGAATGGAGAGACAAAAACTCAAAGACTTTAGGGCCACAGAGGCTCGAGTGCCATGCCCCCCGCCATCAGTTTTTCTCTAACACATTTTAATGGATTCTGGAGCTAAGCAAGGGAGGAGGCTGATTCTCTCATCAGAAAGCTTTGGGAACCAGGGTGGGGTCTTGAGCAATCCTCCAGCACGGAGGCTATGAGGAGTAGGGCTCGGTATGTGCTGGGGGTGGGCGTTCTGAGGGAACAGCGTGGCTCACCCTGGATGAACCAGGAGCTGATTGAAGCTTCTCCAGGCCATGGCCCAGCCTTGAGTCTGCTCGGTTCTGATGGAGAGAGGGAGTCTTCCTGCTCCGTCTGTCCAGCTCTCTGGAGTACAGTAAAATAATTTCAAGCCTCAGGAGTGTTGTATACACAGTGTCCAGCAGTCAGTCAAAAATGACAAGTGTGTCGAGAGAGAGAGCCAAAGACCAAGAAAAGAATGTAATAAAAACAGAAGCATGGGTGATCCAGACATTGGACTTAGCGGACAGGGACTTAAAAATTACTATGATTAATATATTCCAGGAAACAGAGGACAAGTTGGAGACCATAGACATAAGGATGAAGAATTTCACCATATAATTGGAATCTTCTAGAACTGAAGAATATAAGAATTGAATTGAGAGTATAAAGACAGAAATCTTGAGAGTAGAAGGATGGGAAATGAAGCTGATGGGACAGTTCTTAGTGTAAAGTAGACTCAAGGCCTGAAACATTACTACAAATAATTGAATTTAGGTTGCATTTATAATACAAAAATATGAGGATGTACCAAAACACATTCTCATAGATGAGATTACAACCAGAAAAATGTGTTTTCTAACCAAATGAAATCTAATGATATATTTGCAAATTGGGTGAAAGATTTTAGAAAATACATAAAATTTTCACAGCTAAAGAGGAAAAAGAAGAATTCAGGAATAGCTAGACAGTAGGACTCTATGAAATGAGAATTGATAAAAGTTAGGAGAGCATTAGAAAAACATTTCAGAAATAAAGACCAAATCAAAGGACTACAATAGAAAGTAAATCCTACAGAGAGCAGAATAAGGAAAAGGAGATTACAAAGGAAGAATAAATAAAGAAAATCATACATAAATAAAGAAAATGATAAAAAACATTCAAGATAAAAGGGTAGATATAGAAGGTTGGCAAAAGAGATTCAACCTACATGGAATTAGAGTCCCTGAAGAATTTTTTAAAAAGCAATTAAACAGACTAATATTTAAAATTGAAACTCAAGAATACTTTTTCTGAAATTAAAAAATAAATTGTTTAAATTTTTATATTGAGAGAGTACCTGGGAATATTGACCTGGAGTGGTCAGCACAGAAACATAGCTTAATAAATCTATTTTACTATAAACACTGACAACGGCAACAAAACACCTTGCGGGTCCATGTAAAATGTTCAAATACTTATAAGGAAAAGAATATGAAAATTGGATTAGACTTCTGTAAACTATCATTTTATGTTAGAAAACATTGAGAGGAACATGTTTAACATACTTGAAAGAGAAAATCTGAGTCAAGAATTTTTATACCCAGCTAGCTTATTCTTTATGAAACCAGACACACAATTATGAATATGCCAGAACTGAATGAATAGTGTTCCCTTGAGTCATATTGAAGAAACAAACTTCAAAAGTCAGGTGAGAGTGAAGAAACTTCAGCAAAAGCTTCAGGGTGGGCAGTGAATATGTTTAACTATAATATATGAGACTAAAAGATGAGGGTGAAGGTACCAAAATACTTTGTAAATGTTATGTCTGTTATAGTCTAACTGGTAACACAAAAATGGGAGAAGTGTGAGTATGACTAGAAAGTAGAATAAGTTCCTTGATTGTCTCACTGATATTAACTGAGAGTAAAAAGTTATCAGTTGAAGCTGACAATAGAATTGTAAACTCTTAAATGTATTTAATAGTATAAATCTTAAGGTAATTCTAACGACTGAAATTGGATGATAGAAGTAGAGACAGGAAATGTGGTTGCTAGACAGTCTCCCTGTCGGGTGCAGTAGGAAACTAGTGTGCAGTGTCTCAGAGGGGAGTGGACTAAGAATTTTATATCAAGATTTTTATAAAAGATAACTACCAGAACAAGAATTCAATAATTTTTAAGTTTTAAAAGACATATCTAAACAAGATAAATAAAATGGATGATAAAATGAAAGACTCTTTATGTCATACATTAAATACAATTTTTAAAAAGCAATGTGACAGAACTGAGACCAAAATGTCAGTCATACCAAGAAGCTTAAGTAGAAAAAGAAACAGAAAAAGACTTTCAGGTTGCATTTTAAAGATGAGAAAAAAATCTGAGTCCATGCTGAATACAGGAGACACCCGAGGCCTCAGCGATTCAGAAAGGACAAAAAGAAGAGACGGGCAAATGTGTCCCGGGTAAATGAAAATACAACTAAAGCAGATCGTGTGATCTGGATGTCACACAAAGCATAACTCAAATACAAAACTAATGAGGCAAAATATAAGGCAAAAGGTTGATATTCACAATGAAAATATATTTTAATATCTAATCATTAAGGAAAACAAACAGAAATTTCACAAAGCAGACACCATAAGAAACAAAATAATAAATGACTCAACATTAATAACGGAGGCTTTAGCGTTTCCCTGTCAGTCCTCGACAGGTCGAGTGCACGGCAGTATGAGGAGGTGGGACACCGACATGCTGTCATCAGCAGCGCCGTCTCTTCCACGTGTCCATCGCAGCGCTCGTCTGCCAGCACGGGAGCTGCTTCCTGCCAAATGCGCATAAAGCATACATGAGCAATGACGCGTGTAAGTCCCCAGAGAAAAGCTTAATACATTAAAATAAGAACCAAACATCAGCATTCTCTCCATATAATGCAATGAAGCTATAAATTGGTAATAAGAAAAAAAGTTCTTTCCACCTAGATAGTAAAATTCTATCAACTCTTGGTGTAAATATGTAAAACGAAATATGAAATTATAGAATTTCTTGAAAATAATGATATTTCTGAGATGATTTATCAGTGTCTTTGGGATGCCAGGAAGCCAGTGCTTGGAGGGAAATTTACAGCACCAGATACCTGCATCCTACGGATAAAAAAAGGGAAAAAATAAGTGAGTTAAATATCTAACTGAAAAGCCAGAAAAAGAAGAACAAAGTAAATCAGAAGAAAGGAATTGATAGAAATAAAAGCAGACAATAAGTTAGAAAACAGAAGATCAGTAGAACTGGTGCATAAATTAAAATGCTTGCTTTTATAAAAGCATATGCAACAAAATAAACTTCAGTCAACCAAAATTTTTTAAAAATAAAGAAAGCTAAATATATAATGAATAGGAAATGAAAAAAACATGGAACAGAGGAACTTCCGAAAATCGTGAGACAGTTTTTCATAATTTGTGCAGATGAACATGAAAGCCCACGTACAAATGGGTAACTTGTGGCAAATATAATTTATCAAAACTCCCCCTAAAAGAAAAAAGAAATTGTACAGGCAGTTTTCATAGAAGAAATAGAGAAGATCATCTAAGGAGTCTTTCGTAAAATAGTACCAGGTCCAGGTAACTTATCTGGGAATTTTACCAAACTTTTAAAGATCAAATACTCTCAATGATACTTTACTGTTCAAGGCATAGATAAACAAGGAAAATATCAGATTACTTTTTTGAAGCAAATATAACTAATAGGAAAACTTGATAAAATTTGAGAACAAAACCTATATTTCACTTATGAACATCAATTCAAAAATCTTAAATGAAACCGGAACAAATAGACTCACACAGCACATCAACAGTAACTTGTCATGCCACAGGGGGGTTTGTTCATAGGATGCAGGATGCCACCACCAAGAAATCCGTTAATAAATGATGTCAACAGACGTGAAGAAGAATCAGCTAATCGTCTTCATTGACACAGAAAAGCCATTTCAACAAAATTCTAGATTCATTTCTGATAAAGTACCCAGTAAAAGAGGAATCTACGAATACTTCCTTTTTTATAATTACAGAGAAAAATTACTCATTTTTTGCATGTTTTCACTTCAGTTAATACAGTTTAGCTATCTGGCAGCAATTCAATTTGGTTATTGGGTAGACAATTCATCTATCAAATCAGAAAACATTTTCTAGTTGTCTTTTTGTATTCATTTTTTAATAAGTATATTTTTTCTTTTTAAAATTATTATTTCAGTAGATTTAGGGGGTTCAGGTGTTTTTTATTATATGGATGAGTTATACAGTGGTGAAGTCAAGGCTTTTAGTGTACCCATCACGAATACTCCTGTCAAATGATAAAATGCTTATCCCAGCCGCAAAGCTAGCATCTTACTGATGAAACCATAGAAGTATTCTCTAGTTGGGAGCAAAGTAAGAATGCCACTAATTCCACTACTGTCTTACAGTTCGTTGGAAGTATTTACCTATGAAATTAGGCAAGAGAACTTACAGACTTTATCACTGGACAAGAACAGTCACCACTATCTTTATTCATAGATGACAAGGTTGCATATCTGGAAAACCCCAGAGGATTAATGACCAACGTGCACAATAAAATAATCAACTGAAGTATTAGTATTTAAATTCACATATGGAATTCAATGGGTTTTATATATACAAACGGTAACCTCTGCAAAGTTACAATGGAAGAGGAGAACTAAACTTAACAAGAACTCTGCAAAACCCATATTAAGAAAACTTTATCTTTTTTCCCAGAAATGCAGATCTGAACAAATGCAAAATCTTAACTTATCCTCGAGTGGGAAGATTCGGTTTCATAAAGACGACAGTTCTCTGAAGGCATTTGCAACCCAGCATTCCCCAACACAGATTCCGCTAGGTTTTCCTGCAGTGACATGTTCATGAAGCCACTTGGGGGGATAATTGAGAACGATCGTCGGGGCACCCTGGAAAAAAGAACATTCCG